>OY101442.1:34281696-34881696 GCA_956483585.1 Gymnocheta viridis | reverse complement strand
TTCTTTACGGTTTTTTGCAGGGGTTGGCTTTCTGTTTGTATTTTCTTTTGCTGTCTTCGTCTGTACTCCTCTATAGTTATTGGCTTTGGGCCGGCGTTGATAGGTAGAGGTTTGTAGACTGGTGCTGTTGTATTTGTAGGAGTTGGTATGTATTCTTCCCTAAGGTATTGTTCCCATCGGTTGAATATTTCCTCAATTTCTTCTTCCATAAAAAAAATGTTTATTGGAATTTTGGTGAAAATGGGGAAGAGAAAAAAAAAATTTTTCCACGGGGGTTAAAAGATGGTCCTTTTAGGACTTCGGATGAAATGATGTTTTTTTTTTCAGTTTGAAATTTTAAAACTCAACACGTCCTGTCTCGGTCGCCATGTAATGAGATAGTAAGTTTCTTTCCCTGTAGCCCTTTCTACTTTTAAACAGCTGTAAAGGGTGTCAGCTAGTAAATCGGCGTTTCAAAAAGAAACTGCCCAAATTGGAGACTATAATTAATAAGGCAGGCAAGGTTATTGCCGGTTTTGCTTTATAATTTCAAATCCGACTTTATTCATAAATGTTCTAGCTTATATACTCTAAAATCTTATCTATAATTGAGTGATTTCTAAATCACTCAATGTGTTTCAAATTACTATTGTTTTACTATTTTAGAATAAAGTATTTAAATGTACAACGTAGTCATATTTCAAAAATGTGTCGCCAATTGACAATCACAAAGCAATCCAAAACGTATCGTAATTTTTGACCATGATACTTTTGTTCTAGTTTGCTTTGGTGGTCTTTAGCCAACTTCAACACATTTAAATGAGTGTCACCCTACTTGGTTGAAGTTGATATGCACACACTATGAATGCTGTATGACTACATGTGGTATTATGATTTATTGGGAGGTGTACTTAAAAGATGTATGTTATTTATACAACATCTTTATATTAATTTAAAATGTATTCAAAAATTTAATGGTTTACTTAAATTAATATCTAACGCTTGTTGAAAAGCTCTTAAGAAAAAAAAACGAAAACAAAAGTTGAGGCAAATAATTTATATTTTTATTTTGAACTAAAATATCTTTTGAACTAGAAAAACTAAAAAAGTTCTAGTGTTAAAATTTATTTTAAAAAAATAAAAAAGGTTGAAATCGGTTAGTATATACGAAGGTTAAATTCCAAAGTCTAACATCTAGGAGACCTCATTATTAGCGGACACAAGGACTTCACGTACCATTCCACTTGAAGTGATTGTAAAAGTTATGAGAAAGAAAAGCTCTCAAAAGGCCTTCCGTAGAAGGTTGCATAGAAAAATTTTCAGTGATCATGATAGAAAGAATATGTTGTAATGAAAGTGTAAATAAATGGCTTTTAAATGAAGGTTTGTTATAAAAGTTTCGATCAAAAGAATTCTAAAAGGTGCGTTTTTTCAGCAACAACTAGATAATTAACTTTAACTAGATAATTAACTTTAACTTTAACTTTTCACTTGTTAAAAAATCAAACGATTACATTTAAACTTCCAGGGCAACCACTAAATGAATTCCTGCTTAATATTATATATTTTTTAATTTGCTGAGATCCTTTCTTGTTTTTGTAACGAAATAATACAGCCGAGAAAGCAACTTACACCTTGGCTTCCAATAGTAGATAATTTGGAATGCTGATCGGATCTTTTAGAAGTGATAGGTATTGCCCTTTAGAAGTCCTTCTTTGGAAGGCAAGAAAAAGTTTTAATTGAACAAAAAAAAAACGTCGTACAGCAGACCTTCAAGAAGAACAGAATTTTGAAGGCCTTTTCAATGTTACCGCTGGGTAATTGTGTATGTATGTAAACATTTCCTTTAATAGTTTCCTTTAATAGCTGTCGAATAAAGAGTTATAAGTGTTATTTAGTTTATTTTTTTACAAATGCTAGTTACATCTCATCATTAAATTTAAAAATAAAGCAAAAACAAAATAAAAACGAGTACAGAAAAAATACGGTTTGATTAAAATTAAAATCAATATTTTCCTTGTATTTTTATTTCTTTAATTTAAAATGAAGACGAAGAACGTTCTTAAGTGAATGATGGTTCAAAGTGAATTGTAAAACTGTAGTTTCCTAAGTGTAACACACAACCTTACAAATATGAAAGCGGTGGAAAACAACAACCTTATCGACAGCATCGGATAGCGTCTCAGTAGCCACCCCATCCTTTTGTCTGACATTCTTTTGGCGTTTGAAAAATTTTAGCGTAAAGAGATATTGTATTTTCAGTTTAATGTTACAAAAGTTGTGCAAAATGCTAAATAAGTAAATTTGATAGAAACAATTTTGCTCCATTTACATCGCAATATCTTAATTTTTAGAAAGAAACAAACTTTTCAGTTGATTTAACGTAGAAAGCAAGAACTGAATATTTCAATTGTTTTAAATTTTTTAGTTCTCAGGACACGCCACCTTCCACAGATATATTCTGGATCTATTGAGGTACAGACAAACATTTGTCTCTCCATTATTAGACCACCTCAAGAGTGATCGTCTCGGATATAATTCCTTTTAAATTGTGAAAGAAACTGGCATACTACTTTAGGTACTATAAATATCAAAGATGTATGATGATTACAAAATTTTTTTACTTTCTAAGTTGTAATGAAGGAGGGCTTGCGTTTGTCCGACCCAATTCAGATTTCATATGCTGAATTTCAATCATCTGTATATACTACTCCATTTTTGGCCGCTCATTCTACGAAAATACTACACTGTGGGACGCGGTAATCGTATGCATCCAGAACAAAATATTCCAACGCGATTGCAAGTAGTATCATTATTATTTTTTGTTTAACATCCCTTTGTATATTAAATAATCTTTATGTTTCTATTTGATGAAGTAAATAAAGAGCTTAAAGAGTTTTTACATCCTTCCTTTTTATACACATTTTTCTAATCGAATATATTTTGTTGTCAAAGTATTAAAATTTTGTTGTAATAAATATTTAGGTCGTTGGTGTGTGTTCCATTTAACTTATTGACCTTATTTTGACAATAGGAATAAGAATACTATTATTAAAAGTTTTTATATCAACACATCCCAAAATTCCATAATTATTATTAGAACATATTTTGTATCACCAATTATTATAATTTCTATAACGTTTCATTAGAACTATCAAATTTCCCAAACAACATCAACTCGTTTAAGAACAAGCAACAGCAACATGAAATTCTTAAGAATCGCAAACAAAAGACAAACAAAACAATCAAACAAATATTTTGATACGATACACGGAATCATTAAAATCAAAACAAAATAAATCTTAGAAAAACATTTGTGACAGATTTTGTTTTTCTCTTCTCCATCTTTGTAGATGCGTACTTTTGTTCGAGGTTTTCTGTTTGTCAGCTTTCTTAAAATATGAAGATATTCAAATTCTCATGAATTGATGCATTTATTCTTTAATTAGATACACAAAATCATTATTAGTTTTAGCTTGAATTCATTGGCACCCACTTTATTTTATTACCGAGACAACTCATCTTTAATAAACGTGTAGAATTTCTGGCGAATACATGAAAATTATTTAACAATATTACTTTGACACTGAATCATCAACGTCCTTGTTATTTTATTAATGCCAAATGCATTCTGAGCAATCTGTGCTTAACGTGACCGGCATTATTATCTATTTTGTAGCAGAATTTTTCACGAAAATCGAAATTCATAAATTCGATATGTCTTATGTATAAGTTAAAGCAATTAAAAAAACGATTTTGTGTTCTTTTTACTGAGCCCTTGTCGGTTCCTGCTGTTGCGTAAAAACTATATTCCATTCGGATCTATTAGGTGCGATTAATTTAGTTTCTCTCCAGGTTTTTGGATTTCCATATTTTCTGGATAAACTTGGCCCTTCCATGTATGAGCAGGTTTACCTCTTCGTTTGATTCCCTGGAGTTTTCATTCTAGCCTGGCTGGCAATATCAGCTTCATCTTTCCCAAGCGTATGCCCTATCCAATTCCACTTTCGTGGGATTAGTTGTGTTGTCCCCCGAAATCTAGATTTGGAGATGATAATTGACCAGAACATTTTTAGAAGTCTGCGAAGGCAGTTGTTGATATAAACTTGAAGAGCAAGGACATAACAGCTGGCGGCATACCATGTTTCACAGTCATCCAGAAGAACAGGTTTTACGTTTGAATTGAAAATTTTCAGTTTGGTTCTTCGAGATATAAATGAAGATTTCCAAAAGTTGGTCAATATACCTATATTTACATACATAGGGTTCCAAACACATGTTGGCACAAAAAGTTGTGCTTCCTTATTTTATTAATAACAATAAAGTGGTCAATTAACTACTTTCAAATAATGATATAAGTGTTCCCATGTTAATTTGTATCTTCCCCTCAAAACAATTTATAAAATCTACATGTTAAATTTTATATACACTCATACCCCGGTTAGCGTCGCTAATTGGCAAACCGAATCACAGTTTTCCATACATTTGTGTTAATTTTCATTTAATTCGTTCCGAGACTCATAATTTTAGTAAAAAAAATATTTTTCAATAGAAAATACAAATTTTTTATTATTATTTTTGTGATAAAAATTTTTATTAAAATAAAAGAGTTCACTTTACCAAATGTAATTTGAAACTACCAACGAAGACAAACTTGTAGACAATTTTCACATATAAATTTGCATTAGACTTCGACGGGAAATTCCCTTTTTCTATTTTTGCTTTGTACACTCACAATATTATTACAGTAACGGACTATTCATGAAGTAATCCGTTCAGTCATTTTTAAAAGAATAAACATTTAAATTGTAAGCAATTTTATTTTTAACTGATTCTAACATTCATTCAAAAAACTAAGAACATATTTTCGGTTATATTCAATATTGTCCGTTGTTTTCAAGTGCTGTTTTTTTTCTTTGCTTGCTTTATTTGATTTGTTTGAGATTTCCTTTCCTACACAAACAAAGCAAAAATCTTTTATTTTTACGGGCTTAAGTCAATTAATTTTTTAACATTAAAAATTAAATGAACTTTTGGTTCAATTTAAAGAGAAAATGAGTAGACCGGCTTTTAAGTGAACTTTCATTTATTTTAAATTACAATTTCAGTTAATTTTACGTACAGAATATTTTGAGTGTACATACAAACATTTATTAACAACGCAAATCGAAATACTAAGGACGCAACTTTGAAGCCATGAGACACAAACTGAAGCAAAAACGACGCAACATCGACATCGCGGAAATTTTAAAAAGACGCAACTTCGAAACGACGCAAACCGGAGTATGAGTGTAGTAATTTTATTATTGATTATTTTACACAGTAACAGTCGTATCTTTTGCTAAACAGACCCTACTAACTTTGTACCACGTACTAAAATTCTCTTAAAAACAGTGTTTTCGAAAACCCGGGGTTTTTAATAAAAACCCCACCCACTGGGTTTTTTTGTAGAGTTTTATTACACTTAATTGTGTTTTATTGGGATTTATTCGGTTTTATTGGATTTAAAGTATATATAGTCCTATACATTCATTATATTTTTTTCATTGAGATAAACTTCTGCATAAGTTTGAATTTTTAGTCAAAAATATTCGCCTTATTCCAGTTGTCAACATCGACTTCACGTCAATAGAATACTAAAAAATTGGGGCTTGTCTACCCGTTGTCGTTTTGGTATAAAACATAATTTATAGATTTGTTTCCTTCACTTTTTAAAACCTTTTTCTTTTTTTTTTGCAAAAAAGTGGATAAACTAAATTTTTTCTTAACTTTCAAAAGAATTGTTCCAACATTAATATTCAAGATAATTTTTTTAAATGTCAAAAATAGCTTTTGATCAAATCTTTCAGTGAAAAAAATCAATGTAATACCTTTATTCGTTTAGCCACAACAAAAAAATCATATAAACATCTTGAAACTAAAACAAACGTTAAAAGCGCGTGTAATTTTCTTCACTTTCCTGACTTCAGCAGTGTCAGAGAGCTACAATTCGCAACATAGTCTTAAAAATTTGCAATATGATGTAAAATCTTGTTGTGTATCGAGCTGCGAACTTACGGCCTTATTCATAAAAATTACTTATTTTAAGTTTTAAATTCACATTAGTTTTTTTTTTAAAGAGATGTAACACTCAGGCAATTAGTATGCCTACCAACCCGTAGGTGTGTTACCTTCTATGGGAAAGGGATAGTGAGAGAGGACAGATGGTGAAAGTGAGAAAGCTTTAATGTTTACAACTGTGATATTGCGCGTTGTGTTCCTTTGTGGATCAGTGTTGCAGCGCCTCTTATGTCAAGTACACGCATTAAATGTGTAGCCATTTTATTAACTATTTTACTTCGCTCGCGATTTTGCTACAAATACCGATGAAGGAGGGCGCTGTGATGTCTGTTGGCATACACCAGTATCAATTGCTGCCAGTACTGTTCAGTGATGAGTGTGCTATGCCTTCATCACTTAAACAGTCCGACAACAACAAATACAATTGCTGAAAAAATGCTGGGTGTTATGACTTGTCTGAAGCTGGGCTCGGACCCACGTTCTTAAACACTATTTGCTTTTTAGTCAACGCGCTAACTACTTCAGCCAACAGCACTTTTTGTTTTGTAAGCCGATAAGAAGAAAGAAAAAGAAATCGGCTTACAAATCAAAAAGTGTTTAATAACTAATGTGAATTTAAAACTTAAAATAAGTAATTTTTATGAATAAGGTCGTAAGTACGCAGATCGATACACAACAAAATTTTACATCATATGTTCAATAAGTCTAAATCAGTAACATTCAAAAATAAAAATGAGGATCTATTGCTGAGAGAGTTACCGAGCACTCATAATGTCAAACACTTAAAATAAGAAAAAAGTTTAGATTATGAATTTTTGCCAGATATAACCAATTTATTAAATGAATGTAATTTAAATTTTAAGGAAAGGAAAAATATATATTATACGGTCGAAATTCTCTTCAATTTTTAAAAATCTCAATATTGTTTTTGACTTTCTTTTTTTGTGTTCAATTGTAGTTGAAACGCGTGTGTTTACTATGATTCTGAAAAACGACGATAGTCCGCCGCATGTGTATTCATCGCTTGCTCAAAGATGAATGAATAAAAGTTTTTAAAAGAGCGTAATATATTGTTGAGTATCGATCTGCGTACTTAGTTTTCATTTTTTTTGCTTTTTGGCCAGCTTTTTGGCCAGCTTTTTGGCTCAATTACTCCTCTGTGCGTTGATTTGTTTTGCATGATTAAAAATGAATAACAAATTTAATGAATGATTAAATGAGGAAAAAGGTGATTATTGCCTTTCTATGATGCACATTTATAAACAACAAGAACCAAAAATCGTTACGAGAAGTTGTCAATTTTAGTTTCGTGTAAGTTTTCCCTTAACTGCTGGTGAAGGGTTGGGGATCTTACAATCTGTCAACTTTGAACCAAAAAATTAAAGAAATCCAAAAATATTTGGATGCATTTGCTTATAAAAACAAAAACATAAGTATTAAATAATGTGTGTGAAGTTAAGTTAAAATTCAAGTAGCAGGGAGAAGAACCAAAATTTGTTCCCTGCTATTTTTGCAGTTAACAGAGCACTTTTATACGTTTAACAGAGCACTGTTAAACATATAAATTGATGAACTTTATTTAGGACGCAAAATCTAGAAACAGGGGTCACTTCCATACTAACCAATGTAACATTAAATATAATATAAAAAAGTAATTAAAACAAAAATTAATTTTTCGGAGATATAATTAACCATTATGGAAAAATGATGGGTGATGTGTACATGTCACTGTTAGTTAAATTTAAATTTAACTTTAAAGTGTGAAGTTCACACACATTATTTAATAAAATATTACGCACGCTTACGGTGAGCTTCTCCTATTTGTTTCATTGTAATAATATTTTTGTTTCAATGTTTGTATTTGTATTTATGTGTTTCTTTCTGTCCATGTATAGAAAATTATCTAAATGAATTGTTGCTTATTATGTTATTTAGCTATTCGTCGTTTTCTTCTCTAGGATATTCTTTAGTTTCGTGTCAACATAAATTCAATTTTCGCAAACATTAACACATTAACCACCACAGATACTCATAGTGAGTAGTCTTCTTGCTTTATTTGTAGTATCCAGATCATTCCAATTTCACTTTCGCTCAACAATAAAAAAAAAATAGAGCAGTTCTGTTACTGCAATTTCGTTGGTTGTGGGATTTTAATATTTTTCTTTTATATACATATGTATGTTTATGTGTATGTTTTATGTTATTTTTATTGCACATATTTATGAACATTTGCCTTTGGTTAAAGGACAACAAATAGCCATGGTCATCCATTCGTGTAGGCAGCGAGTGTGTGGTGTTATTGGTTGGTTGGATTTATACAAAAAAAAAAACTTGGTAGTATTAAATATCATTTAAGTAGTACAAACGCAACCATAAATGAAACGAAAACAAACGTTAAATGAGATAATAAAATAAACAGAAAGTACTTAAAAGGATTTGTAAATATTTTGTTAAATACTAAATTTAATACATCCTTGAGGAAGACAAAAATGTATCTAGAAAATAATTATCAAGAAATTTAAGTAGAACACTTGGCAAAACTTTATGTTTCGCACAGACTTATCGACTGTAAGCAAACGGCTTTATATTTTTTAGTGATTATAATTTCAAGAAAGGGGGAGGGCGAAACCATGAGGTTTATGTAGGTGACACAATTTATTTCCAGTATAGGATGTCATATAAAATTGTAAAAACGTAAGTCAGTTTCAATTTGTACTATTTCAATGTACAAATGCATCTACGCAATACATTTGAATTATTGTGTTAGTAATCTATATTTTAATTGTGTTAAAGTATTTAAATTAAATTTATTTAAAAGAAGGGATATTATATTTGTTCTTTAGATTTCTTTTTTGTATTTTAATGTCTAATCTTTGCTATTCGCTATCACTTAGTATTTCTGATAGTTGTGCAAACATACATATATATTTCTCCTAGATGATACAAAATCGGCTATAAAAGTCAAATATGACCAACAATATTTTCCGTAGATTTCTATAATAATACAAAATTGTCTATAAATGACATGGTCTCAATTGCGAGTCGAGTGACTTTTTCGCGTTGTTGCTGCAAATTGTCTGTGAAAAGCAGAAAAATTTCGAAAATGAAAAAAATCAAGAAAAATCCCTGGAAGGGCGTAGCATTATCATTGTAGTAGAAATTCTGAATTTAGTATTAACTTTTAATCACACACTGATCACTTCCGTCTAAATTTTTTCTTTTCCCGTACATTTAAATTTCCGGGAATATCAGGCATTAAATTTAAATTTAAATCAAAGTATATACATACTCGTATATAAAAAATTTTACTTTTATAAAAATAAAGATTTTTTATTCATAAAATAAATGTAAAATGTATTCCAATATTTTTTTATTTTCGCTGCGGATTTCGGAAAAAAAATAAAAACTTAAAACTATTATTTTACTTCAGAAAGAAAACAAAAACCGTAAAATTATCAGGTATTTTAGAAATATTCTGTGCGAAAAAATAGTAGCAGCTTTGGAAAATAATTGTAAAAATAACATTGTGTGGTTAATGCTATTATTTTTTGACATTTTGACATTTTGTTAGATGCCTTAATATTTTGTGGAATATCCCTTACTGGGCAAAACAACGGCGCAAAGGCGTGGCATGGTGTCAACTAAAGATGTGCACCTCTCAATGGGAATATTTTCCCAAGCTGACTTCAATGACGCCCACAATTTCTGTACATTACCAGGTTTATCTTTAAAAACATACTTTTTGACATCGCCCCAAATAATTTCAATGTGGTTGAGATCTGGAGACTACGCTGACCATTGTAAAACCTCAATTTTATTGTCAGAAACCCATTTTTTTTAATTTTGCTTGTGTGCTTTGGGTCGTTGTCCTGCTGGATGTTCTTAAAATTTCCCCGTATGTACATATGTAAGTCAGTCCATGGGTCCTGTACCATTGTATGAAAAGCACCCCCAAACGATGATTTTTCGCACCACCATGCTTGACATTTTTCAAAAAAAAAATTCTATCTCTATCATATTCCTTGTTCTTGGGCCTTCTAACAAATGTCCTTATACCAGGTGTACCAAAAAGAACCACTTTAGACTCATCTGTCTAGAGAATGTTGCGCCATTTAGCCTGAGACCACTCCCAGTGAGTTCTAGCAAACTTAATTCGATTGCCCACCTGTCTTGAATGCAGCAGTGGAACTTTTCTTGGACTTCTACCAAATATTTTTTGTTTAATGAGATATCGACGAATAGTTGACGTGTGAACTTCAAGTTCTAAGTCCTGCTTTATCTTTGTAGATGTCACAAAAGGGTTAGAATTCACCATGCGTTTAATACACGTAGAGCCACTTTGAAAAATTTTTGGCTTGTGCCCACGTGTTTCTTCCTCTGGTTTCCATTTTTTAAAATTCACATCCCACTACATTTTGAATAAATCTGTATGATTAACCTTCCGATAGAATTTTTTTGCATTCCGTTTTCAGTGTACACTTTATGCAATAAAAAAAAATTGAGTCCATGTGGAAGCGCTACTATTATTTTTTACAAAGCTGTATACATGGCTCTTTTATTGCAACATAATCGTTCTTCAGAAAATGAGTTTAAAATTTTTGGTTTACATACATCTCAATTGAAAAATCAAGAGGTAACTAAACAAGATATTTGTTTGTATAAATTTTTCACACAAATGAAAGAAAGATACGACGAATAAATCTTAACTCAAAAGCTACGTTTTTTTTTAGAATGGCTAACGTTGAAATAGAGGAGCGATGAGCACATGTAAGTAACGACGTTGTAGTCTTTCTTAGATATGGAATGAAATTAATGAACTGATTCTTTTAAAAAACCACGTTCGTGAAATATGTCTATGAAAAAGAACAAAAAAAGCATTAAATTGTCGAAATATATTCAGTTTGCTTTTAAACATAGAACAAAACAAAAATAAAAAACAAACAAATAAGATTATTTAACATTGTTTTGATAATGACTTTTTAAAACCGATACAGCGTTTAAGAAGCCACACGAATGTCCTTTATTAATTATAATTATTAATTTACATACAAAATTGCCGCGTTCGCATGCAGCAGATGAAACTCTTTCTGCCGTTTAAAGGTTGCTTCGAACAATCACAATTCCTTTTGAATGTACAAACAATATCACTTTCATCAAACATGTCAACTTCTAGTTCATCGCCATAACGACGTTCAGACATTTCTTCTGCATGCAGAACTACTGCAATTTTTAAAGCATTTGGAAATACATTTTTGCTTTCTTTAAAAATTTCGGAATTGCTGTTGAGAATGTTGAGAAATACGAAGGGATTTTCAAAGTGTTTTAGTGTTTCAGAAAGAAATATTGTGATTTCTCGTTTTCAAATATTTCTATATTTAGCAATTTTAAACTTTTTTTTCTATAAAAAAAGCTAGAAACTGGAGGTAGTAGCAAATTCATGCACTTTTTCCAGGGATTTCGGGATTGAAAACTTTTGAGGAATCCCAGGAAATCCCTTCCCGAGAAGCTCTACTTCTATCCTATGACAACCACGTGTTGAATTAACAGATTAGATTGCATTTACTTCATCAATGATTTTACTAATGATTGGCATGCAAATTTTTTGCTGGGATTAAACCAGCCTTAATACAAACAAGTGCAAACTCAATACACATGAACTTTTCTACTAACACGCCCAAATTTACAGGTCAACTTGCAAGAAGTGTTAGAAGAGACTGATTACTTGATAGTTGCAGCAATTCAATGTCAAAAAGATAAACAGTGCTGCTTAGCAAAAAGGTTTGTACAAATTTACATATAAATAAAATAATAATTTTTGTCTTCAAGCAACCATAGGTAAGGCAATTGATAGTCTTTTAAAATTTCAATATCATTAAAAATTAATGTTAATAATAATAAGTAGCAATTTTTTTCTCCTTATAACTTTTATCCTTTTGCAACTTTCAGGCATCTTGCCAGATATCCGACTATTTCTTCACCATTTTCCTTTGATACTAAATAAAAAGTTATGCTCTACTTGAGCGTGTACATGCAGGGTAACGCATCCAAAGATGTTTCATAACATTATTTCAAATTAATTATGAATAATTAGTAAAAACAAACAAACAAAAAAAAACAAGCAAAAAAGAAAACGTAAACTTTTTTAGAATATCTAAAACATCCAGAAGAAAAATATATCTTCAGTACGTGACAACACTGTCACTGGGGCATGTTTGCTTTTCTTATGATAAAAAAAGAATAACGAAAGCTTTTGAGTACATGCAGTTGCAGAGCGGAGAAAATGTTTATAATGTGCAAAAGCGAAGAAAGCAATAGTTATGTAGTTGCATTTGAATAAATATTAATCATTTTATGCTTCATAAGTTTGAAAAAATAATAATAATTTGAGAATAACAAAGAGAAATTTATAATTGGCGATAGAGAGAAAGAGAAACTAAAGAAAAATAATAAATTTTAAGCATATGCAGCTTTTCACATAAGCAATTATGTGCATATAACCAAAACGTGACGTTCTTTAAAACGCGATAAAAATAAAATTCAGATAATAAAAGTTGAAAGTTGTGCTAAAACTACCGGAAGGACAGACTACGGTTACAAAATATTAAAATATAAAACTTATTAAAAATAATTGTTGGCTTGAAATACCATTTGTAAATGAAATATTTTTTTGCAAATGCTTGTAGAATTTAAAAAGATTTAACACATATTTTGCAACTGCGAATTACACTACGTATTTCCCATAAGGAAGGGATTACATTTTTTTTAAATTTTATTATTAGTCTTTCGTCTTAGCGTTTCTTGACACCTTTATGGAATAAAGTACTTCGACAGAATTGATGCAGCGGACCCTATTTCTTGCTGCAGGTTGGCCCCGTCTTCTAGAACCTTAGGGATTCCATTTTAGATTCAAAAGCAATTTTTGATTTGTTATTTACGAGGCCTTGGATGTAATTCATATGTTCTACCGTCATTTATTAAGACTTCCTCTTATTAAGACACCAAGCTGAGTATATCTTTTCTACTTGGATTGATTCGTGGGGCGCGTGAAATTTGTATCAAGAGTCAACTGAGGTTACGATCCCCCCAGGATTTTAGTTTTTTTGTCTGTTTAATGCCCTAGATTGATTTAATTATTTGTTTGCGTTTAGTACATTATCCTTTTTTATATAAAACTGTATAACTTCAAAATTTTTTAAACTTATTTTATTTAAATTTTTTGATTTTATGTGATCATTAAAAAATATGCCGTACAGTATTCTTCCATATTTAATAGGTTTTGGAAAAAATTTGCAATCTGCCATTTTGTTGGCGTCCATATTAGATTTGCAATTTCTTTCAAAGTGTACTCTATTCTACTAGTCAAGCCCTTTCATTTAATATCTATAGTGAGGGAGTTTTGAAGAATTTTGTAACCCTCCATTTTGTGTGAATATGATTCTTTTTATAAAATTATTGTTATTAATTTTTTAAATTATTACTTATCGTTGGCAGTGTCCAGATCTTCTTCTAAATAATTGATTAAAAAGTATTTTCTGTTCCCGCTTGCAGGCTTGCCTCCCAAATCTTTCTCTATTTTTCACCGTTAAAATGAAAGTGTAAGGATATGTGAGAAGTGAACAGTTTTTGGCACTTCTTTTCACTGTTACATAGAACAAGAATCACATTACTGTGAAATTGTGAAAGCAATTTGTTTCATTCCACTTGTGCTTTTCATATGAAAACATTTCAATTTATTTATTTTTTTACTAAACAAGAATTAGAAACTCTATGAAAATATGAAAAAAACTTTTCATTTCACAGTTTCACAGAACCAGAATCGACCCCCAGATCTGTTTATGCTAATAATGACTCCTTTCGTCGCATTTGTAAAAATTTCAATAAATTGTATCATATTAGAGATATTTCTGAGAGTATTTTAAATTTCTATTCGCACTTTTTCCCAAAATTAATATCTTACATATTTAGTAAAACATTAACAATTTTATTATTTGTTAATGCATTAGCATTAGCAACAGTGAAATAATCAATTTCAATTTGTTTTTAACAAAATAATAAATAGCGAATAATAATTTAAAATACTAAAATTTTAGCAATTCCCGTAAAAAGCACAAATTAATTATTCTGAGAGTAATAATATTAAAATTTTGTATTTAAATAGTTAATGTATTCTCCTTGTATTATATGTAACTTTAGTCGGTAAGGATTTATAATCTATAGACCGAAAATAAATAAAAAATAAATAAATAAATAAATAAATAAATAAATAAATAAATAAATAAATAAATAAATAAATTAATAAATAAATAAATAAATAAATACATAAATAAATAAATAAATTAATAAATAAATAAATAAATAAATAAATAAATAAATAAATAAATAAATAAATAAATAAATAAATAAATAAATAAATAAATAAATAAATAAATAAATAAATAAATAAATAAATAAATAAATAAATATTATTTGCCAGCCAATTTCTTCATTTAACAACAGTATAGTCAATTATTCGTGTTTTTTATTTGTTCGAATAAAATTTCGTTATATTTTTTTGTTCGAACGAACCAATATAATAAAAAATTTTATTCGAAAAATCTAAAAAAATACATAAAAAAGGACACATATGTATTAGTTTTACTTTTTTTATTTACAAACAAAAAACACAAAACAATCCATTGCAGAAAAAAAAACATTTTTGATAACAAACTTAAAAATATAAATGAAAACCAAATGAAATTCATTAAAAATATATATATATACGTACATATTTATTTATGCATGTACACAAAGAAAATAAGTTTTAAAAGCAAGAATACACATTTTAAAATACAACTAATTTTGCTTTGTTTTTGTTTCAATGTTTCATTTCACATTAAGCATTTAAATCAAAAATTTTGAATTTTAAAACAAAAAAATTGTTTCTTCTTAATTTTAGAAACTTTTTTTTGTGTGTACGTTTACATACAAAAACTTTTTAATATCTCATTGATATCTTTTAAAATAATCTTTTAAAAACAGCAGATAGTGCTGCTTTTTAGCTTGTAGATGATTCTTCGTTTTATTTTTAATAAAGGTACAAGTAGAAAAATTTCTTTTGCAAATTGTTGATGTTGGTGATGCGGTTAAAATAGCATTAAAAAGTATATCAAGTTTGTGTGTTCTTTCCTTTGATTTTTCTAAATAGTTAAGATCATCATCAATCCTGTTAACGATTTTTACGTTAGTACAATTTCTTACTCTATTTATAGACTATTTTAGATCAGTTAATAGCACCTTATCAATTACCTCAGAAATGTCATCTAATTTTTCATCGTAGCCAAGGTCATTTTTATTAGTTTTATCACAAAATATTCGTGAAAACAAAGTATTTGTATATTCCTTTGTTTCGCTTCTTGTGGCATATTTTAGAAAGCTTGTATTGGATGGGAAATATCCAGTGTTCAGGAATAATATTAAAGTATTTAATGATTTTGTGCGTCGTTCATTTATTCGATTCTTAAGGCTTTTGATTACATCCGTAGAAAAACATTTGCTATTTTTTCTAAACTCTTTACTTTGATTAACAACTTTGATAGATGTAAAATATTTCTTACATAAAGTCGTTAATAAAATTATTGGAATGAAAATTATTCTAAACTGAAAAATATTTGTTCGTTCGAACAAAAATTAAAAAAATTGTTCGAATTATTCTAATAATTTTTATTCGAAGGATAACTCTATTTGACAAACGCTAAAGCCGAATATTGCAAGACTATAACTTCGCTTCCAAACAAAATTCACAGCCGTAAAGCAGAACTGGATACACACCCACTTTGCATTTTCTAACCTGCATTCACAAACGTTGATCTTAAAATATGCACTAAAATCTGTTTTCCTTGCCAAATTCGTACTAATGAAAATATGTTTTTATTTCTAATACAGTGGACGTTTAATACTACGAATCATATAATATCATGCGTCTAACTACCGCTTTCGACATCGATCTAATTAGATCGAAAAATTTTGTTTTGGGATTTTGGCATTTGATATCAAAGAAAAATAAACAAAACTTGAGATGATAGCGAGTTTTCGATCAAGTGTTACCTTTGCAAACATTGTTCGATACCAAAATGTCAATCGTAAACAAATCAAATAGTTTTTTTAATTTTAACACCAAACAATAAATTGTGAAAATTGTAAGTTTTATTTCTTTGAGTTAAAACAATAGTAATTATGGTGTACATACCAGGAAAAATGTGAAAAATATAAATTTAAAACGAAAAGAAATACTGGCAGAATTTATGTCAAAACACCCGAGTTTAGCAAAAAACCGATTGTTAAATCCAGTTCCATGGCCACCTTTGGCACTATTTTGTTTTGTTAACATCAAAAAGTAAACTCTTCTCCAGTCGCTGTCGACAACAGTTGACTATTTTTAACATTCTCTTGCAATTTTCTAAGCCTTAGAGCACAGTAAGAAGCTGTTAATAGTTGTAAATAGCTGTCGACATCGAGTAGACAAGAGCTTATTTTTTGGCGTTGCCTTAATGTGACGTTGACAAATTGTTATGGAATATGGGGGAATATTTTAAGAAAATAAAATCTATATTTCGTCTACTAATTGTAAGTGTTGGCATATTTTGAAGAAGAGAAAATAAAAAGAAGTCTGAAAAGACTAACAAATTTTAGTTTAAAATTTTAAATTTTATTTTACAAAATTTTTCAGTAAAAAGGTTCTCATTTACAAATATTCAATTTATTCGTTTTCTATTCAATCATGAACGCTTTTAAATTACATGAATTAAAATGTTCTTTCTCTTCAGTACACAACAATTTCAGTGTAAACAATTTTATGTCTGGAGCGTTGTCCTCTCCACATAAATTCAATATGTGCCCAATATTTCGCCATTTCAACATATTGAAAAAACTGGTTTCAATTAATTAATGCATTTTCCAGGTTGTGGAGGTGGTCTAGACTAGATTTCCTAATGATGATCATCTAGATCTTTTAGTTATTAAAATCATAATGTTGAAGGCAATTAAACATCATTGGCAAAAAATTAATCAAATAAAACTACTTTTTTGCAGAACCTCTTTTTGTTCTTCGCTTAAAATTTCGGTAATGGGACGTGAATGGCATAAGCCAACGAAAAATTCTCTTTTATTTGATTATAGTTATTTTTAACTTTAGTTCCTTTCAGGGTATGTTGCCTATTTTCAGTCAATGGCTCTGAATATATCGCTCCCTTATTGCAGCTTAGTCATATCCCAAAATAATTCGTTCTTTAGAAAACGAGTTTAAACTTTGTAATTTACACACACAAATGGAAAAATAAAAAAAAATATTCTCCTCTCAAGCGGTCAGTAAAAAAAGATATTTTTATAAATTTTTTACACAAAATGAAGACCGATACGACGAATATTTCTGCATTAACTAAAAAAATTACGTTTTTTTAGATATGACTACGTTGCAATAAAGGAGCGCTTTGTTTTTATTTTTTGAAAATAGCTTAACTAAATTTTGTTTGAAAGCTGTAAATAATAATTATTTTATTATTACTCGAATGCAGGTACAAAAGTATTTTCTTAACAAGATAACTTCTTACAAACAAAATGGCCATCAGTAATGATCTTTGCGACCGTCTGACAATTAATAGCGGTATTATTAGTTTAATGCAAAAAGGGTTGCGTTACAAAATTGAGAACAATAAGTGCTTACAGTTGCACTTATGAAAATAAGAACCATCTAAAAATCCGAGATAAATTGGTTTGTTATAAAGCGGGTGTAAATAATTAAATAAGCTACCTTGCCTGAAAATTTCTTTAAAAAATAAGTGACAGATTAGCGCTTTATCTATATTAAAAAAAACTGTTATTTTTGGCAAACTAGAAAGAAATAAATTGGCAACATTGACTAAAAGGATTCGTTATAAATTTGCCTGCTTATGTATGTATGTGTGTGCGTACTTGTAAGAGCATGTAACGGCCTTTGGCTGTGAGAGGTAGAGAATAAATTTCACTAAAAGAAAGCTTTTTTCCATTGTTTATCAGGGCTTTTTGCCATTTGGATGCTGTGAGTAAAGAACAAAATAATTTTGTATGCTGCACATTGATTTTCAGTCAGGTGGAGACAGTTGACGTGTACGGTTGTTAACAA
This sequence comes from Gymnocheta viridis, assembly GCA_956483585.1. Classification (NCBI taxonomy): domain Eukaryota; kingdom Metazoa; phylum Arthropoda; class Insecta; order Diptera; family Tachinidae; genus Gymnocheta; species Gymnocheta viridis. The sequence goes on along the minus strand of OY101442.1, from coordinate 34,863,521 downwards.
AACGGTTCAAGTGATTAAGTGTTTAAGTTTGTGCAAAAATAAAATAATTCAAGTGAAAAATATTAAAGAACCAAGAAATTTTCATGCTTTACTATTATTTTTTTAAAATAAATTAATCAAAGTGACGTGTAAGAGTTTCTAAGAAAATCGCTAGTATTTGCTGCGAAAGTAATTTTTAAGTCCAACGTATATTAACGAAAAAAATTCAGACAAGAAATAAAAATCACATCCTTTTGTTAACATCTATTTGCAAGAAGAAAGAAAAAAAGGTAGTATACCAAAGTAAATTGAAAAATAAATTTATGAAAGACAACCTAAAGCTTTTTTCTTTTTGTATTTTCGATGGCTTAAGTTTGAATAAATACAAGTACTCACCACACCCTGATCCTGTTTAACATAAAAATAACACCAATACCTGTAAAAAGAATTTCTATTATACGTCCATACATACAATTATGTATATGTATGTATGCATATACTATAAGCATTTCAGTCTGTATAAAGTTTAACAAAAAAGTGAGCGTGTACTTTTATGAACCTAAATTAGAAGAGAGTAAAAAATAAAATAAAACAAATAGTGCAAGCCCAGAAAGAGAGCGACACAGAACTAAAACAATAAAACATATATACAAGATAAAAACAGGAATAAAAATAAAAACAAAAAAAGGATATAACAGGAAACGAGTATAAAAATAAATGGGAACAGTGTTCTAAGAGAGGAGACACTCCAAAAAACAAAAACAAACAAGTAACATGAGCAAGTCATTGTGCATATAGATGTGTGTGTGTTTGTGTGTGAGTGTATATGTGTGTGTTTATGGCTCAAACAGGGTCTGTGTTTCTAAAGATGTGTATAAAAAGTTTTCGTGTTTCTTGTTGTTGTTTCCTTTCTATGTGTTTTTTTTAGAGATTTCAAGCCATAGTTTTCTTTCCACTCATCCTTGTTGTCAACGTTTTCGTCGTTAATGTTGTTGCTGCTTTTATTTTTGTTGCCATAGTTTTTGCAGCTGTTGTTGTTGTTGTTAAAAGTATTAAACTTCAAAAAATGCTGCTGCTGTGATATTTATTATACTTCGTAAGCTCGTTAGGACAACACGTTTTAAGTTTAAAGGACAAACATAGAAAACACAAATTTCCGTTTTTCTTTTAAAGTCAACTGGAGTGGGGTAAAATAAAAAGAAAGAACTAAGAACTTGGCAAAAGAAAAGAATGTTTGATTTATAAATAGTTTTATAAATACAACTGAAACTAATAAATTATTAAAGAAATCAACATTAAGAATTATGAAGCCGCAATGAAAGGATAATAATACAAGTGAATTATAAAATAAAATGTGGTTCAAAAAATAAAGCAAAACTAAGGTGTCTGGAATAAAATCATGGTCATTGGCGCAAAATAATTTTTATATAAATTTTAATATTGCGGTGCCACTATAAAATTTATTTCTACATCAAAATGTCATATATAAGAACATATACATCTGTGTTCATATCCTTCTTGAGGCTACACTAAGAATAAATATTTTAACAAAATTATGTTGTTGTATGTTTTATGAATAAGTGGGTGTTGGTTGTATTTTAGCGATATTGCGAATTTCATGTAACTGAATTTTAATCCAATTACATTTAACTGAATAACTGGATTTTCAAGACATTGAAAATGGAATAACTATTAGCACACTTATGAGAACAAAATTCCAAATATAAAATTTTCAAAAGTGAAAATTATTGTAGACAACAGAGAGAACGTTCGGGGTACATTTAAATACTTCTAAAACGTTCATAGGAAATAACAAGAAATGAGAACGTTTTTCGTTGGCAAACTTGGTAAACAATTTTATTATCAGGGGAAGTTTGGCAAAAAGTGCAAAATATAAAAAATTTTATATTAAAATTTTTTCGTAATTTTTGGAACTTCTTCTGGAGCGATTTAACTTTTTTTTTTTTTTTTTTTTTTTAATTTTTTGATATTACTGATGACTGAGCTTCTAGATTTACATTAATTAATCTCAAATCGGTCCACTGCGAAGTTTTGGGAGTGCTTGAAAAAACGCGGCTACTCATTTAAAAAGATTTCAAAAAATTCAAGATGGGTTCATTAAATAAGTAGCAAATTAAAAAAAAATGTATTAAGTTAAAGTAATTTTGACGAAAACTGAAACCACATTCTAAGGTACAGATTTGCCACAGTTTTAAAAATTAATATGCATAAATTTCATTTGTCGCGCTTGCGTACCATTTCCTCCTTTCTTAATTTTAACAAAATCGAAGAACATGAACGGGCAACATTTTTTATACATAATTAAAAAATTAAATTGCTAATTCAAATATTTTTAATGTCTAATGAGTGCACTATCAGAAGTCTTTACGAACTTAGTTCGATTGAAGAAAATAAATAAATCAAAGCAGTTAGAACCCGTTTGTTCGATGTTTGGCGATCGGAAAAATTTCGCCGAACACCGAAATTTGCATAAATTTATTGTACATTTTTGTATATCATCAAGGATAAGCAAGAATTAAATACAAAAATTACAACGTTGTCAGAATAAAATGTTTTTAGGTGAGTTAATTTTTGTTTAATTAAATAAAAAAAAACACAAAAATTAGTATTATTTTTATTCAATTAAAAAAATCAATTAAGATTTTGGAGTCGACCTAAAAAATCTACCGAAATTGGGGTGCGGTAATCGAGTACGGTTTGAAAAAGCGCTTTCGATCGGACACTACTAATCAAATAAGTTAAAAAAAAATTTTTCTCTGCGGACGTGACATACCGTGCGCTCATCTTAACTTATTTATATATTTTTGATAACCTTAAAAGTCGTGTTTTACATTTAATTGTTTACAATTAAATAAATCTCATTTTCTAATAGAACGGAACGAATGGGCAAATCCTGCCTGACGAACGCTACATTCGTACGAGTTTTCACATTAATATATAACAATTTTTTGGTCTTTCAAAAGAGGGTACCTCAAATTATGCATGGTCTTCAGTGGGATATAAGTGGACTTTCGAATGACATAAAAAAAATATTTTTTAGCAGGCACTTGTTGCGAAATAATTGATAGCAAAGTTTTGTGACGCACGCTACAAAACAAAAAGGAAGTCCCTTTGACAGTTAAAGTATGTTTTCGTAATTTTTAGCGAATGTTGCATAATAAAGCACTCAAAATCTAGTTCCTAAAAGAAAGATGAATATAAGAGAATTCTAAAATAACTTATTTGCAGCCAAAAAAATTTTTCGTTTTTTATCGAAAGATATGAACGCTTTGTGACGCACGCTACATGGCGTACGTTAGATTTTTTCTATTCTATTTTCTGTTCTAAAATTTCATACCTAATTTCAATATTTCCAAAATAGTAAACGCAAAATTTTTTTTACTTAAATTGAAAAAAATTCAATGTATAAAAATATTCCTTTCGATCGGGCTATCTTCAGTAACACTAAAGTAGTGATATGAATACCTAAAAATTTTTAATTTCTGGTATGAAATTAGAAGATCTGAGGTAGGGTAGGATTTGTGCATTAATGATCATTGAAATACATTTATTTTATTTATAAAATTATATATCTAGTCTAATATTTCTTAAAAAAAATCAGTTGGATAAATTTGAAAAAAAGGATCACCGAAAAGCTCATCCAAGTTAAATATTTAACATAGAGCCCATTAATTTATTTACAAATAAACATTCAGTTTTGACAACTCTTAAAATTTGAATGATACAATAATTTCTAATAAACTCAATATTTAAAAAAATCATTATACTGCAAACTTTCAATATAAAGTGCGAAAAACGTTGCACTTTTTTTCTAGAAAAGAAAACGACATAAGGCAACTTCGAATAGCAAGTTTTTGATAAAAAGTAAAAGAACTATTAAATTTTTTTTAGAAAAGAAAACGGCATAAGAAACATGCCGATGTAAACACAATAAAATGTGATATTGATGTACATACAATTAAAAACAACACAAAAAGTTCGCCGCTCTGATACTACTCGTATTTTTATTCGAATAAAAATAATTGTATTTTTTTTATTCATTACATTTTGGGGATTTTACTTTATAGAAAAAAAATCATATTCTCGTAGATACTTTTTACTTCAAAGTAATAAATATGTAAATTCTAAAATACTTGACCACTCGGAACAAATTGTGACCGTTTTTGTACATGATAAACTGCCTTGCGAGAAATTCTGTGTTAATTGTGTCCCAAACGTACGCGTCCTATAATCTGTGAAAATAGGTGTTATATGAAAACTTGAGTAATTTTTTTTTTAATTTTGAATAGAATCAAAAGAATTTCTATTAGCGTACGCATAATTTCAACTGTTTTCATGTTCAAACATGATCGTCGACAAGACAACCTATTGATAAGTAAAACTTTACTTAGTGCGATTCGCGCTTTCAACAAGTTCATGTCGCGTATTTGAAATATTGAAGAAAAATTAAATAAATAACTAAATAGTACTCTTCACTCCCAGAGTACTAAACCGTTTTTTTTCAATTATTATTCTGAAACCTACACAGAGATTTAACATTAAAATTTGAATTCAAATGGGTGCTGAATTGACATTAAAGTAATGCGATCTTAAGGCCGAGGCACATAAAATCCGTCGTAAGTTATACGTTGCATTTTTCAACTGACAACAAAGTTAAAATGCTTTCTTATGAGCTTTGTCACATTCCGTACGTCTCCGGCAACACAAAGTACTAGAGTAGGGCAACTTTTAACGTACGTTAAGTACTTTGACAACTATAACTTTTATTTTTGTTTCGTGTTTATTTAGGTTGTGACAAAACTAAATTAAATAGAATTAAATAAAATTAAAATTACAGTTAAAAGAAACTCCAGAATATCATCGAATTCCATTGAAAATGTGTACAGTACAAACTCCCGATTTGGGACACACGCTAATTCGGACTATCCAGCAATCCGGACATTTACATTTTTCGGACAGTTTAGAAATTCTTCCTCTATAGTCCAGACAAGTGTTTTTTTTTTTCTCAGTAAAATTTTTTCGTTATTTTACCGCTAGACAAAAGAAGTTGTTATGTGTTAGCGAAAGAATTAAAGAAAGTGTAAAATATTTTAGTTTAGGGGCTGAACAAACCAAAGCGACAGATATGGATATTTTATTTTTAAAAGAAGTTAAAAATAGAGCTGACAAATTATACAAATATAAGTGCATTCAAACAAAAATAAATTCTTATTTTTCAAAATGAATATTTTTTGTCACTTTTAGTATGTTTCTTTATGTTTTCTGTAAATAAATTAAATGCAAATGAACTCGAATGTGTACTGGTGTATCTTTTTGATAATAAAAATATAAATTATTTGTGCATATACATATATGTATTGCATTTACAATTTTATTTTAACTGTAGTCCGGACGATCCACTAATCCGGACAGTAGCTGAAACTATATCTGACCGGATTATGGAGGTTGTACTGTACTTTAATCAAATCAAACTGATTTAATGTCCGTCAACAAAGTACTCATTGTGTCAAACTCCTCCGTCGATATTTTATGGCAGTTGCAAAAAGCAAAGTATAATGTACGACGGATTCTATGTGCCTCCCCTTATTCGCAAACGATTAATAAAGTTAATGTGTGCATTAATTTCTAATAGAAAAATCCAACATTAAACCTATTATAACTTTATTAAACATTTATCATTAAGGCCATATATCTTTATGGAATCTTATGCCGATTTCTTTTCTAAAAAAATGTAACATTTATTTTACTTTTCATAAAAAAAAATTGCTATTCAAAGTTTTCTTCAGACAAAAATTTTGCACCGTAAGTAATGCTACAATAAATTCTAATAAACTCACTATTTCAAAAAATTAGTGTATGTGACGCGCAAAATAGAAAGGGACCTAAGGGTAAAAACCGGTTTTGTTCAGGAGAGCCATTTTAAAGATTTAAATAGGTGTATCTTTGGTGTACTTCAATTTCATAAAACGCGCATATCTCTGGGAGGGAACACTTTTGGGGCATGGGATCGGTCTCATTTGATGCTCAGATGTTGTCCACATAAAAAAAAGTGAAAATTAATTTTTTTACCCTTAGGTCCCTTTCCCTATGCGCTGTCACATATTTCATTTTCAATAAAAAAGGGGAAAAAATGTTGCACTATTTTTTAGAAAAGAAAACGCCTTTAATAAAAAGAAAAATATTTTTAAAATTTGTATTTTCTCAGCGTTTGATTTATAAACACTAAAAAACCCCGTCTTTTAGTATTTTTCATGCAAATTGTTCAGAGAATTTTATTTCTTATCTCTAAATTAGGCCCATTTTCTAAAGGTAAGGTTAAGATAAAAATAAATTTCAAGTAACAATCAAACATATTTTATTTAGATTATTCTGAATTTTCATTTGATGCAAGGACGGATGTTTTATAGAGAAATAGTTTGTTTAAAGTTTTTCAATTTAATCACAGAACAAAATGGAAAAAACGAATAATATTCTCCTCTCAAGAGAATATAGTTTAGCATAAAATTTATACACAATATGAAGAACGTAATAATGATTAACTTTGCATTTTCACTTGTTACATTCTTGCAGTAAACAAAAAGTTTTCCAAATCCTGTTCCGAGGGCCAGAATGAAATATTATCTTTAAAAAAACAGCGCTTTTTATTATAAGTTTTAGAAATACATAATAAAAAAAACTCATGCAAAGTTTCTTACGTTTTAATGAATATATAACGAGTTTTTGAGTTAACAACAAAAAAATATATGTGTTATTTGTGAAAAAGTTTTAAAAGATTTAAAAGGAAATTTGATAATCATATCTCAAGGTTTTTTCAACACCTGTTTTAAATCCTTTATAAGAGTATTTAATCCTTTACAAATGAAATCAAAACTATATGAAAACAAATGTTACACACACAAGTTTTAAATTTTTTGTTCACAAATGAATAAAAATACAAAGAAAAAGGCACAGCCTTAAATAAAACAGTCATTAAATAATTGAACGAAGTAAAACGAGATGCAGATGAAACTAAGGAAAACTAAAAATAAATAAAGAAATAAGAAATAGCAATGAAAACTACAGAGAAAACATTGACCAAAGAAGAGCTTAAAAAAATCAAATGCTAAGAAAGTTTATAAATATTCATACACATGCAGATATGCGTATGTGTGTGTGTGTGAATAAAAATAAGACATGTTGTATAGCATATCCTTTTACACATTTCCTTTCGTGCCATACTGTAGGTATCGTTTACCCCAACACAGAAAAGATAAGCATCTATAAAAAGCACGAGTATAAAAAACGAACCAGCAACGAAAAACAAACTTGTAAAATTTCATAAAAATGCTTTAAAGAATAGTTGCGAAAAATCCCTAAAGCAGGCCAAAGTTTGTACGCAGAAGTTTATTTATGGCTCTCTGATTCCTCTAAAAGACTTGTTTCAAAACCTTAATTAAATTATTAAAACCATATTCGTTCGTATTATATACATACATTTCTTTTTTGTTTAAATTAAAAAAAGTATTATAATTAAATATACTTGTGGAACAAAAAAAAGCATTTGCGGAAAACTGTATAATTTGCTCTTGCTCTCTCTCTCTTTCCCTCTCTTCTTTTGCCGTTAGGTAGTAAAAAGTCCTTACAAAAAATAAACGTTGTTAAGAGTCTGCAGTTGGAACTCAATAAAGAAAACTAACACCCATCATTAACAACAATAGCAATAATAGAAAGCTGTCTTTAAAATAGAATCACATTATTTTAAATCTAGGATACTGTGTCAGGCATTTCGACCAGTATTAATATAAAATGGAAGTTTAATTAAATGGCCGGAAACTAAAATTTGTATGTTCATAAAGAAAAAGTCGCACAAGTATAAAAGCCAAGAAACAGCAAATAATCAAAGTGTATACATATTTTTTCTTTTTGTTTTTTCGATGAAAATATACTTGAAAACAAGTGCTTGAGAAAAGGAGCTCACAAAACAAATTCAATTAAATTGATTGAGTTTTTATATGTAAAATAACTTTATACATTTTTAATTGTTTATTTGCTGTTGAACATGAAATTGAATTTCCTCTCCGTATATATTGAAGCGAGTGTTATGCCTTTCTTGTGTTATGCCTTTCGATACTTTTTGCATTCGCTAAGTATATGTTAAAATTTTGCAATTTTTACTGTGACCTTTGTTTTCAAAGATAATTTGACAGGTAAACCTCACCTTCCTGTGAAAAATGTAGAGATTTTTAAGTTTTTAACATGCTAAAAATTCGGGCCCTGCAGCTGTATTTCATTTAGGCTGGGGCATACATTGCACATCATCGTCACTGATTGGATCAGTAGCATCTATCTGATGATTGAGTAGCCTGGATACATTATTTTTCCATATCTTCAGTAAATTTGTTGTATTTGTCACGAGATTTACTTCCTCGTCGTTGCAGTAGTAGATTTCTTTGCCAAAGTCCTCTGTTTGGGTTTCCTCCTTCTCTTGGATTTGTTTCTTTCTTTTTGTGCCAGAAAGAACAATTTATACTCTCTTCGCTTCTTCCAGTACCTTAACCATCTCACTTCACGTTACGGCTGACGGCAGTGCTTCCTTTTATGTAGAATTTATTTGAGTACCGTTGCATCCATTGTCGGAAGTCTCTATGAATATTGAACCAACTGCTGTACCAAAGCTATCTTCCCTAATTTTTTTTGAACTAAAGCCACCCAGAACAATTTTAATGTCATGGAAGTGAGACTCGACACAGGTACTTTTAGTTTGCTCCTGTCTGTCCTCCTTAAATTATATTTTTCGCGTTTAGCTTGGCAGATTTTTTTGATCGAAGAAAAGAAACATTGTTTATAATTTATAATATTTATTCAAGAAAAAGTTCTCTTACTTAAACTGTTTGGGAAATCAACCTCAAAACAGCCAATTGGCTCTTTGAAATGATATAATTCTAAGAACATCAGCCTTGATGATTACGGGTGCACCTCGCACCACCCCATCACACTTGTTCCTTGCTCACAATGTTACACTGCCTTCCTGCCGATTTAATGGTTATGAACTCTGCAGTTAGACTCACTGCCGCTGGAGCATGGAAATCAGTAGGGGATGGACATGCGACTATTATTAGACCGCTTGAGAACCTCCCCGAACTCATATATTACAAATCTATCTTACCTTATGCCTGCAAAATTATTTTCAGTGTCAATCTCAGAGATTCTCCCTCCTTTTAATGATCCTCGACACCGAGGGGAAGTATTTGAGGTTTACACTGACGTATCCAAATCAGGTTTTGGGATGGGTGGTGGCATTTACATCCCTCAATTTCAGCAGAGGATGCGTTTTAAGCTATTAGATCATTATAGCATAACTCAAACCGAAATATAGGCTATAAAAATGGCAGTTAACTGGTTAAAGTACAAAAGGGTATATATTCGAAGAGCAGGATATTCGAATTTGTACCGATAGTAAGGCTGCACTGAACGCTCTACCGGGTGTTTATACAACATCTGAACTAGTAAAGCACATCCTTAAACGAGATGGCATTACATTCCAACCGGGAGCTGATATGGGTACCAGGACACGCAGACGTGCCTGGCAACATAATAGCGAACAGGCTTACCAAGGAATGCTCCAGTTTGCTAAAATGGGACACCGACAGATTAAAGAGCTGTAAAATCCTCATACAGCAGAAACTTATAGGGATATCATAATCTAGATGGTTCAACGAATCCACATGTGCAGTCTCCAGATCAACCTGGCCCCAATATGACCCAGCTAAAACTGCTATCATACTGGGCATCACTCGACATGGTGGCAGTCCTAACAGGGCACTGTTTCATACACGCCCACGCAAATAAATTAAATCTCCCTTTCAACGACTTCTGCAGAAGCTGTCAAAATAGGGAGGGGCAAGAAACTGTCAAGCATCTCCTCTGTCAATGCCCAGCTCTGTCTTATCACAGAACCATGTATCGCAGACCTTACAGAATACAATCTGAAAGGAATAAACCAGCTTATTCGGAAAACGGTTTGGTTCAACACCGACCATAACATAAGATCGATAGAATATCTCTTTCACTGTCTACATTAGGCATCATAAAGGAACCTATTTCCTGGACCCAAGTGACCCGGTTGCTTGCAATCGGCACCCTGTACAACCTAACCCAACCTAACTTAACATAACCAAATCGGAAATCGGACTCATTTGCGTTGGAACATTTAAAAAACCGAGCCGCATGAATAACACAAAACATAATGCCACTTTCGCTTTTAGAAACAAAATACACAGTATTCGTTTAAAAACATTCCTTTGGAATGGCATAAATGTAAAAAAATAATGCATCCTTCCACCGAGTACATATATTGATTTTGCCAGTTGACACCCTCCAATGACAACGTCATGTATGTAGTTTCCAAAATATAACCAATCGCTAATATTTGGGAATGTGTCATGGTTTCTCTAAAGATATCTATGCTATAATAAGTTATGGAATTAATTAAAGTTTATTTTAAAAAATTTATGGATGTGCAATATTTTGTTTGTTCTATTATAACAAAGTAAAAAAATTATTATTGTTCTTACTTTATTTTCAAATTTAATCAAATGTATATCTTGAATAGTTAGAACAACGACATCAATAATTACTATAATAACAGTCCCCCGACTATACAAAAGTGATTACAGTGGCAAATAATTACAATAAAACATTTCAATTACAATTGTGTAAAGTAATCATTATCAGAGTCCATCATTGGAATACTACAATGGTTTTAAAATCAAACAAACAGTGAAACAAAACAGCAACGAGTGTAACTAATTAACGAACAAACAAAAACACACAAAAAATTCAAAATAAAAAGGGTAAAAATAAAAAAAAACAGTTAAAAATTTCACACACAAAATAATTTAAAAAAAATAAAGGAAAATATACAAAACAAATTGTTATCATCAATGTCACCGCTATCAACAGTAACAGCTGCGCCAAAGTTAACATCAACATCAACTAAACACATCAGTCGGCAATCAGTCAGAGGTTTAAATAAATAGAAATCAAATCGAAATTATAGAGGACAACAAAAAAAACGTTTAATTAAGGTAAGTTCTTGTAGTTTTCAGCTAAATTATTTTTAATGACCAGACAACACTTTGTTGGGTTTGGGTTTTGGGGCCGCAGTAAATGAAAACGAAATCATAAAATTCCCATCAATGCAAAATAAGCGGTTAAATTTATGTCATTTACATTTCATTTAAATTAAATATTTTCAAATATTTCACATGTACATCTTCTCTTGATTTAGAGGCAATATGTTACATTTAATTTACTTTCCTCAAACATTTGAATCATTTATTTTAAGCGACGGCAACAATTAAATTGCTGAAGTCTTTAAATTTGATTTTCAATTCTATTTCATTTTGATTTGCTGTTCTTTCCATTCTATTTAAATTGAAAACCACAATTTTGCAGTTTGTGGCATAAAATGTACAAACGTACGTACGTGTACGTATTGCTGGCAATAATGTGCCAATGGAAAAGAAGAGGTGGGTTGGTTGGGTAGCCTGTGGCATGTGAGAATAAAAAATTCCATTCAGCTAACCCACAATATGTTAAAGATTTTACACATGTTTGTGGTGAAAAGAAAATTCTTGTAATACTTGAAGAAAGGTGTTAAGAAAACGTTTTGGGTGGTTAATAAAAAGACGGACAGAAAAGAGTAAAATATCTTTTGTTACAATTTCCTACTACACAATAACTGACGGAATCTTGGGGTTAAAAAGGTTGCATTCCCCAAAGAGGCCAGTTAAGATATTCCAAGACTAATTAATAAGTTTGCCGCACGATACCACTGCGAACGGATTTGATGCAAAAGTACAATAAATTGCAGGCAGTGTTCAGCACACAAATTATTTCTGTTATTAAGTGGGTGGTAAATTAGCTGGACTTCTACCATATCAAAAAAATATATATAATTATTTATCTTATCAAGCTGAACATTGCATCGTTAATAAGTGTTTGCTGCACATTCAGTGCAAGATTCGTTAAACAACATATTTCGGTATTAAGTGATTTATAAATTCCACATTTGAAGGCACTTTTTTACTGTAACCCACTGTACGTTAACACTCCACAATGCAAAATTTTTAAAGATTTTTTCTTTGAACTTTTTGATCAGAAATAATTTGCTTCCCGGAAATTTTATTTCTTAGGAAATCGAGAAATAAATTTAAAATTTCCCAAGATGACGGGGATCATGCTCCGAACAAATAAATAAAAATACGAGTAATAGGTAATATATATAGGGGTTTTCAACAAGAACTTTGTTTTGCAATTGTGGCAACACCAACAACATGGTAGTTTTGACATTCAGTTTTTTGACGTCTTCGTAGTAGATGCATTGGCAATTGTTACAATAAAGTCGATATCGCTCGAAAATCGCATTAAAATAATTGAAATCCACTATCAAAATGGTGGTTCTGTTAAAGTTACATTTCGTAAAATTCGTGATATTTTCGGACAACATAATCGTTCTTCTGAGACCGCTAAATTTGGTCATTAAATTTGAGTCGACAGGCTCGATACAAAATGTGCCAACACCAATGCGTGGTCGACCGGGTCGTTCAACTGAAAACATCGCACCCGTAAGCAACAGTGTTGAAGAAGATCCCAATTTGACAATTCCACGACGTTCTCAACAATTGGGGTTATCCAAAACCACCACATAGAGCGGTTATTGAGGAAATTTGAAATCACATTCAACCGAGCCACCTAAACAAACAGTGGCGGATTCATGGAAACACACATGAACACTGATGATGGGAGTGTAGCGGCTCCCGAAAAACAACGCTGTTTCTGTTCTGCCGTGTAAGTTGAAATTAATTAGTGCTAAATTTTTCCCTTGTTCCCCTTGGAATATTGTCTCATGTCCAATTCTTTCTGACTAAAAATGTTACGAAATTTAGACAAAAATAATAATCACTTTGGATTAAAAACCATTAAAATAAATTATTGTTTTATTTATTTAAAAAAAAAATTATAGAGCTTCGGCGATAAATATGCCACTCAAATACAGTAGTTTTCCGATTTAACGAACATTCGTTTTAATGAACATCATATGTAACGAACATCCAAATATTTTCTACTGAGTACCTCATATTACGAACAAACATTTTATTTTCTACTCGGTTTAACGAACAAATGTAAAATATACCAGCTGATGGTTTGAAAAGATGGATTGAAAATAAACCTTTCATGATGAATGCGATGATTAAAATTTGAAAATTCTAGAGCCCAAAATAAAATGCGAAGATATCATTGATCATTTAGAAGTTCTTATTAAATGGGCTTAGCAAAACAATATTAGTAACAAAAATTTTATGCTTTTGAAAGAGTTTTAATAAGACATCCATTCCAAGAAAGCAAACTGTGCTTAACCAATTTTTTAAATAAATTATTTTTGTTTTTTTTTAATTTTTAATTTTCTTTATACATATTTTTAATGAGATATTTATTTCAAATTACTATAATTTAAACAAAATATTTAAAATAATCTGCATATTTCGAGTTTTGAATAAAATAGAGGACACTATTAATTTTAATTTAGTACTGGATATAACGAACAATTCACTTTATCGAACAAGCCTGACAGCAATAAGGTTCGTTAAATCGGAAAACTACTGTATTTTCAAATTACCGAGGGTACCAAATTATATAGATTTGCTTCAATTTATTGAATGTTTTTTTAGGGACCTGGAAAATAGTCCAAATTATGGCGATATTCAAATTAACAAATTTCAAATTATCAAGAGGCGACTGTATTTCTACAATAAGCAGCTTTGACTGTTGCCTTCATTATAATTAAGTAAATGATTGCACGGCGATGAATGCAGCCAATGACATTTGCAGTCTTGTAGCTGTGCATTCGGATTTTGCTATGTGGTTAGAGCATAAGAGTTTGGAACACCCGATTACGATTTACAGGTGCCACACAGTTTGTTGGGAATTATTAAGATTTTCAAATTAAATGGCATACGAATTATTGCGATTCTACTGTACATAATTTATACTTAACCATATACCCATTCGATCATTACACGTTTATGAATTCTTCATGTAAACAAATAAAAATTAGCTTCAGTTGACAAAATTTCTCTGTCCAACTTTAAAATATCACAAAATTAATATTTTATTTTGCATGTCTTGGAACAAATTAATAAAATTGCAAATTTGAAATACATCTACATTATTTACTAGCATGAAAATAAATTATCTTTGTTTATATATAGAGTGAACGAACCCAGGTATCATTTTGTGGCGAAATATCGAACATATCGCCAAAAATCTGAAAGTAGAAAATATGTGAAACTTTAGCAAACAACTAACCGAGTGGTTTAAAATTCCTTTGAACATTTAGCAAAATAATCGGCACTTTTTTGTTATGCCGCTTTTGCAAATTTTCTGAAATATTACTCGATTAATAGTAGACACCTTGTCGCAAAGAAATTTACTTTTCTTTCGATATTAATCATAAAAGTATAATCGTTTGCTGAACTACTTATTTCCTAAGCCATTTCTGCACATATTCGTAAAGAGCATGCAACGGCTTTTATGCCTCTTGAAATACTTTGTAGTATTTCAAAGACATTTAACAAAATAGTCTACAGATTTTCTTAAGTTTAAGCTTAGAAATATCACACGACCCCGTCTGCACATTGTGTTATTTGAGTTTTCGTAGTAATTCTCATTAATTTATTAAGTGTTTTTACATAAATATTTAACATTTGTATCTTTTATAAAATATGAGAAAATATTTCCTAATAAGCTGGTATAAGTTTAAACGAAATTGGTGTGCATCTGAGAAGTTTGACAATTGCTCAATCCTTTAAAGATTTTCATAGGAAACTTGTTCGAATTGAAAAAATCTCTTTTGATTTTCAGCTTTGATTTTACTATCAGATTTTACTGGGTTAATAATAATAAGAAAACAAAGATATAAAAAGAAAAGTCGGAACGTCTTCCAGAAGTTTTCAGAGTACATACAGAAATCTTTATCGTAAAACTTGTTAGGATTCAATCGAAAAAAGAGGTTCGTTTCCTTGTCATCTGCTCTTAACCCCATCAGACCGCGATGCATCGATTGTGCGGCGGGGTTTCGGTCTGAATATTTTCGCTTATATTTGTTGTGTTCTCAATTACAAAAGAACTAATTGATAACAAATAGTGAAGTAGGCATCTTTTAATTTAAAACATTATTAAATGTTAATGTTTTAAGCCAACTGAAGTCATTTGATGCAATAAAAAAGCGTTTTGGCTAAAAATTTTACCGAGATGTATCAATTGCGCGTGTCGTGAAAGCCCTTGAAGGATATAATAATGGTGAAACATAAAAATTGATTATATTTTCATACGATATAAAGACGATATATTTAAAAATTATTAACAAATTCACAGTAGTTCAGCGTCAGGTCTGAAAGGGATATGATTTCCTTTCCGACTTTGGATACGAATTCGGCAATTTGTGCAAAAGTCAGACATTGTGCACAAATTCCCGAATTCGTATTAAATTAGGGGGGAAAAAATCGCTGGGAACATATGCTGCAATTGTATCGATGGACACATAATATACATGCGTACGTACCGTCAGCTCAGTATTAGTTTGGCGCAACGACCAGAATTTATAAAAAATATCGAGTTGAAATTATTGAATCCAAAACCTATTAAACGAAACTGTTTGTAGTTTCCGAGATATCATGCATTAATTTTGCTAAAGATCAATAATTTCAAGGTTTAATTAATATTGTTTTGCTGTACAATTGGCGATTACAGCAATTTGTTCAAAAATGTTCAAAATCGACTTCACTCCTGCTTTGTTTCATTTCCATAAAAAAGTTGTTAAAACAAGAGCAAAATTAAATGAAACCCAAAAACAGCCAGGATCCGCAACAAAAATTCAATTGCGATGGATGGAAAAAAATCATCACCAGCCAGCAACCGCCGATTAAATGTTATAATATAAAAATATTATGCAATAAAAAATAAAGGAAGTCCGTTTTATTTGATTATACATGGGTATAAAGAAAATTATTTAATTTTATTGTTCATTGTAAATATACTTCAATTATTTGTATTTCTTGTCCACGCTTAGCGGCGGATCGATAGTAAAAAACAATTACGGTGGCTTTTAGTCGATTGAATTGCTTTTCTGCACAGTAAAAAAAATTAATATGATGAACATAAACACAACAAGTTACTCAATACACGACAGTTAGAATACGTATGCGACACAATACAAAAATATTGAATAACAAAACTTTTTGAAATTCTTTGCATATCTCGAATAATAGTAAATAAAAAAATATTAACTTTAAACTACATTCATGAATGTTCACAAAAATATACATTTTTGTTCAATACATATGCTGGGATTAGTACTTATTTGTGGTTTTTCTACTTTTTGGCATATGCACCAAACCAATAAAGAGCCGTCTACATGAATGTATAGTATTTTGTTTATTTGCATTAATAAGCAAAAAAAAAAAAAAGACAACTAAAACATGCTTCGTGCATCTAAATGTTGATTTATAATCATATAAAAGCAAAACACATAATTGCATGTGAACTTAAAAATTTAATTATATTTGAATGTAAAGTGTAGAAAAATTTTGAATATGTTCAAGAGCTAAAAATAATTCATGAAAATTTATCTAAACATTTATAATAAAGATAAACAAAATTAAAAAAAAATATTTCAGTATGACATAAATAAAAATAATATCAGTATGCCGACGATTTTTTACTAAAAAAAATAACAAAAATCTTGATTTTTTTATTTTTCCATTTAAAAGTCGTTCGCCATTCGTGTTCATTCGTTCACAGATTCGGGGCATGAGGTCAGACTCTTGAGAGTGCCAATTGCATTTGATAGTAATTTGTAATTGACCTGGTGCAAATGAACAGACGAAAATTTACAATAAATTTCGAAAATCGGAAAGAAGCTTCAAAGTTATTTCAAAGTTACCTAATCATATAAAAGTGTCAAAAGTCAAGAATAATAATCAGGGTTGTCACAGAATCCAATTTAGTCCGAATTGGATTTAAAAAGACCAAAAAAAAATTCTTTTGTGCGATGAATTTCAATGTTATCGTCTTTATATTCAAAACAGGGGACAAATTACGGCATTCGATATTGAACGAAATTGCATACAAAACTTTTTGAATTTGTATGGAAATTTCATACGATATCGAATGCCGTAATATGCCCCAGATAGTAATTCTATGTTGAACATAAAACCGATAACATTGAAATTAATCACGGAAAAGTATTTTTTGCCGATCCCATTCCGACTCCATTGAATTCTGTGATAACCCTGAATGTTTAACGAGATATAGTCTTATTCACAAACGATTAATAAAGTTAATGTGAGCATTAAAACCGGGTTTTCCATATAAAATTCCAAAATTAAACCAACTATAACTTTATTAGTCGTTTGTCAATAAGGCCATAATTTATACAAATAAATACATTAGCAAAAACTTGCAAAAATAACAAAATCATACGCACTAAATCAGCAAAACATAAAGGCTAAAAAATTAGAGCTTAAAACATGTTTATAGCGTTTACGATAAAAATCGAAACAAAATTGCGAAAATCGTGTGATTGATACAAAGCTAGTGTAACTGTGCAAGGGTGAAAAAAGTCGAGAAAAATTATTTCTATCACAAAAATGTCGAATAATTTTAAAAACTTGCAAAAAGTGTAAAAAAGATTTCAAAATTATGCGTTTAAAAACATCAAAATAAAACAGACACAATTTTGAAGAAAACTTAGATTATTGCGAAAATAACTATTTTCCAAACAAACGAAAAATAAAAAAAAAAACGGATAGAAGCTCTGAAATTTGTTATAAGCCGCAAAAACTGTAAATGGACCCAAAAACTTGACAAAAACTCTTATCGCAAAATCAACGAAAATTCGCAAAAAAAAGAAGCCAAAATCGAATAAAATTGCAAACTGTCAAAAGGTTTTTAAACAATTTATTGATTTTGTTAAAGTATCGAAGATACTTCATAAGCGGACTTTTTCGATATCTTGCATGTCTAGTAATTGAGAAACAATTTTGATCTGCTTACCGATTTTTTGATTTTTTGTGAATTTTGGTAATATTTTCTATACAAGTGAGTTTGCGAAATTCTGGAACCTTTTTAATTTTTATACATTAAATGGCAGTTATCTGATTTATGCAGTTCCATTTTGTTGATTTTTGAATCAATATTAAAACTATATCCAATTTTTGCAAATCGGCGCTATTTTCACTATGAACGCGATCTCTTATCAAAGTTTCCCTCCTTTCACAGTTTTAGTGATTTTTATCGAATTTTGATGCTTCTGTTTCTGGTTTATCCACCCTTTTGCTAATTACCGACTCTTCCGTTTTTAAAATTTATGTTCTGTCTTTAAAGTTTTAGTGATTTCAAAAGAAACATTAAAATTATTTCAAATTAAAATAAATGTTCTTCATTTTTTGTAGCCACGAAATACGAATTCGAATATTCAGCATAAAATCACATCTGTTTAACGAAAAAAAAACACACACAAACTTTTTAAGCTGTTTCGAGCTTGTCTGCAGAAAATCCTAGGGCCTTGGGAGAAACGAAAAATAAATAAATTAATGATAAAAATAGGACGAGTACATGAAAAATTGTTAGTTGCAAAAAGGAGTTATGAACAAAAATGATAAAACAGCTTTTATTTATTTATCTAATGTTATTTACGAAATATTTTCTAAATATTTGCATAAATTTTGTGAATACAAATATTTATTACATCACTGGTATGTACGTTCTAGCGATTCCAATTGGGATTGATTTTTAAAAATCCCATAATACCAGGAATTTCGGGATTTTTATTCTATAAATAGAAAATAAAAGTTGTTGTATGTTTTGTTGTAGAACATATTTTTTATATTTTTGGATCAATATGATGATCGGTCCCTGATTACCGTACAGAACTTTTGTCATTACTTTTTGTTTTATGGTCTTCAAAACTCATTTCATTTTTGAAATATTGTCACTTGTAAATCTACAACGAAAATGATAGATTTTTACGAGCAAATTTGCTTGCTCTTGTTATAACTTTATAAACAAATGTTCATTAAATTTTAAATTATACACTTAAACACTGTTGGGTTATGTTAAAATATTATAAAGAATTTCATAAAATTAACGAATAAAAATATTAATAACTGTATGTAAATATTTTCTTTTAAGCTTAGTACTCTGTTTGAATTTGCGAAAAATGTTGAGCAACATTGATTATTCCGTTTGAAAATTTTGACAACTGATCATTGGTGACAATACCACGATTTACAACAAATTTATCGGTTTTATTGCCTTGAAGTAAGCACCATTGTTTTCCTTATGTAAACAAAAACCATATGTTTATATTTGAAGTGAATAATTTAAAAAAAGATAGGAAAATGGACAACAAAATAATATTAGGAGCTTGCGCTGCAACGTGTCAATTAATGCAAATTGCAGCATCTATGGAGGAACTCTTTGAAGACACACGCTCTGCAAAAAGTCCCTACTTTCAGGATAGAAATGATAAAGGAAGGTTTGCTTCAGATGTAAGTGTAATTTCCAAATTTATTCAGCTGTTGTTTGAAATTCCGTACGAAATAATTGCTGCTTCCATTATTTCGCAGTTGGAAAATATGTTGCCAGAAACATTTTTGGGGGAAAGAATAATGCTGCCAGAAACATTTCGTATGTTTTCACAAGATGAACAGAGTACAACTTCGGCCATATTATTTTGCAGTTATTTCGCATGAATTTTTTTTATATGGACTTTTGACAGCAGTTCACACGAAATGATGAACAGAGTACCCTGCTTTAAGCATAAAAGTTGATAAATTAAAAATGCCGCCATTAGGGGATTTTGAATTTTCGTTTGGCATCTGTAGTATGTTCTAACGTAACTAATATACATCAGGGATGGAAAAATTGGTACAATTGTACCTTTTTTGGTACTATTCAAATTCGAAAAGTACAAAGGTACACCAATGGCTTATGTAGCACAATTAAGGAATCTCCCCAGTTTTAGTAATGTTATATGGCAACTCATCATTGCAGTCATTTTACTGTGAATTAAGAAAGTTTTATACATTCGCGCTTTTAGACCATACCCTTCCCCGTTTAGAGAAGAGTGTACGCGAATGTTTCTTGGGCTAGAGAAAGATGGCAATTATAAAAAAATGTAAAGCATGTAATGTCAATATAATGTGCAGCATAGTACATATAAAGTGACAGCCACAATAATAAAGTTTAGCCAAGAAAACAACACCGAAAATTGGCGTTTTTATGAAAAACACAGAGAACTCCACAGAAGTCAGCAAAAACGTTGGAAATTAAGTTGACTATGTTTGTTGCGGAACATAATTTGCCATTCCAAATATTGGACCATTTAAAAATAACCTACTTAAAAAAGGTATTTCAGATTCGCAAATTGTTAAGAAAATGAATATAAAAAAATTGTAACGGAAGTTACCGGGCCAGAAAATGTTGCCGACATTAAAAACTTTTGTAAAGATAATTATAATTCAAAAAGAATAAAAAGAATTTTCTTTAAACAATAAATACTGTGACCGGTTTTTAGGTTTGATTGAATTAGAAGCAAATTATATATCATTGAATGATGTTTACTTTAGAACTGTATACAGAAACCCATGAAATTGAAAATGATGTGATAATTCAGTTTAAAACAATTGCCCAAGATTTTTATTTAAAATTTTGCATAGTTTTAAGAACAAAATTCGACTTTGAAAATGAAACATCAAAATGGTTCGGTAAATTTAGCCCAGAAAATCAATGGAAAACTAATTGTAATAGTACCACTATTAGTAAAAATGTTCCCAAATGAATATTAAAATTTTTATATCATAATTTTGCAATTTGCTGATGTTGAAATATTAAAATCTTACAAATATTCGTATATTCGTATATTAGCGATTTCTGGGCAACAATTTCTACAATAAAAAATCACACAAATGAATTCATGTTTCCAGAAATTTCAAGAATTGTAAGAGGAATATTATCAGTTTCTTACCAAAATATAATTAAAACCAAAGAGAAAAACAGACTACAAACTGCAACTCTTTGCGGCTTAATCCAAACAAAGGATTTATTGAATTCACAAAATTGCAATTGTTTTATGATATAAATATATCAAGTAAATTATTATAAAAATTGTAATTGCGATCTCGAAATCGATATAAAAGCACCTTGATATTCTTTAATACATATTCAATACTGAACTGCTTCTTGTTATCTTATAGTACAAATGAAATATAAATTGCATTTTTCGCTATATTCTTAATAACTCTAAATAAAAATAATTCAAATAACGTACAATTAAGTTTCAAAAAGTACAATTTTTCAAGCTATTTATTTGGTAGAATTTAAAAATTCCTGATATACATATTTTATTAAGCTTCTTCCCTCTCCTGTAGAATCGAAAAAAGTGTAGTTACATGGTTTTAAGTTTTATATGACGATATTTCATTTTACATTTTTCTAAAATATGTAATTAATAATAAACAATTTTGTGATTTGATTATTATAATAATTTTTTTATTTTGATTCTTTAATTACTTCTCACAACGTTTTAGTATTAAATGAAAACAAAAAATTGGTGTTAATTATAAACTATAAAAATCCTTATTGGCGGCTTCTTAATTGAAATATTATTTGCGCTCTTGGTCGGTTACAACTAATTGCTTTCATTTCACTGTTAAATAAATTTTCTTGCGGATTAGCTAAATAGTTTCTTGTAGCATTTTGTTCATTTCCAGTTTCGGACACATACGAGTACTTGTCATTCATCATCTTCAATGTTCTGTTTATAAATTTTATGTTTAGCAATTTGATCACCTTTGACAGGTGCTTTTTTCACATCAAACTTGTCATCTCCGGAAACACAACGTAAACAATTCTAGTTTAATTTGCTGCTATTTATGCAAAGATCTATCAAAAATTTATGACACTCAAATAGGTGGAAATCAAGGGGGGAAAATTCAAAATGCATCTGTACCGAATGCAGCAATAACGGTACACAAATCTAGAAAAATAAACGAACATCTTATTTTATATCCAGTTAAAAGTGTTTGCGGGATTTCAAAACAAATTGTAATCATTTGTGGCACATCAAAACCAAATCAATTTTTCGAAATCCTTTGTATCAAGAAGAGAGCAGGAGGCAATTTTACACTTTCTACCTGTGGCGAAGAGAGCAAACACTATTAAATATTGAATTATCACATTCGAAACTAGAGTGTTTTCGGAATTCAAATATATACAGGATTGAGACGTTTTTTAAAAATATTTACCTAGTGCTCAAAATAAATTAGATTAATTAAAAAAACAGAAGGTCGAAAATATGTAAGAATAATTAAACAATAATTTTTATTTTCCGAAAGTATGTATATGAATATTGAATGCAAGATTTTAATATTTGTATTCATCAATTTAAAATTGATGAAAATTTGTCAAAATAATAAACACTCGATACCTCGTTGGCCAATAGTCTTAATTTAACTGCATATTTTTGCAAACACATCCAATCACTAGCATAGAATTTTCCTATCTATCACCATTTATACATCGAGCGGTTCCACTGTGCAGTGGTAAAGGTTTTACATTTTTTATTTGTACAAAATAGTTTCAATTATTACTTTTCTTGCCAACATAATGGGCCTTATTACGGTTGTCGAATTTTCGCCTTTGACAAATTGTACTAGATTTAAAGAAGTACACAACATTATTCTGTAATCTAGTACACAATGTCGAGGTCGAAGACAAAAACTCAACAAACGTAATAAAGCAGAATATTATTATCACCTAAAAGCCAAATATAAACGACTAATTAAGAAAAACAAATAAAATAATATTAAAATTGTCTAAAAATAAATTGCTTAAAAACATGTCGTATGTTTGAATGTAATAAAACTGCAAAAGTAGCGCAACGACAATTTCTTGTAAGTTTCTTTATATTTTTAATTATTCACATATTTTACTTTCGTTTTCATTTACAGAAGCAAAAAAATTGGTTGTTAATCAACTCATAAGAACAATCTAATTTAGTGCGGTTGTCGAACTTTCGTCTTCGACTTCCAATAATGTTGTGTGCTTCTCTAATCAAATACAACTTGTAGAAGTCGAAGGCTAAAATTCGAAAAGCGTAATAAGGCCCAATAAAACTAAATATTGTAAAGTATTTTACACATGTGCCCTCTAAAATAGGTAACCTGATATAACTGCTACAATTTATATTTTTTTTTAATCGATATTTGTATACAAACTTGATTTTATTTTATTGTCAACCCTGTTTTATGTAATCACAAGGAATTTCGACATTTTTATTAGCGTTCAAAGAAAAAATATATTCAAAATAAGGACATTTTAGTAGCAAATAGAAAAGATACTTTGCTAACTAATTTCTTGCAAAATTTAAGATCAAAGAGCGTGTGCCAAGCGGTAGAAACGTTAAATAATATCTTTAATGACAATATAAAATCTTTACTTTTAAGAAAAAATTCGCTTGAGCAGAGAAACAAGCTGATGAAAAAAATTACTGCGACGGCGAGACAAAAAATTTGACTACAAGACGTTGGCTACCAACAAAGTTTTAAGAGAACTTTCTTTCTCATACACATAAAATAAAATCATTTCTGAGCTTTTTACAATTTTAATTTTTTTTCATGGATTATTTTTTTTATCTAAAATACCAACTCTTCGAGTTGTGGCGCTTCTTTTCTGGTTTTCCGATATTAAATCACAAAGAAAAAAAATTTTTACAAGAAAAAGTCAATAATATAAAAGGCATGATAAAAAATTTAATATAAAACCATAATAAAGGCAAAAAAAATAGAAATATACACTTAACAGAATATATGAACGCAAAATATGCAAAAATATGCAGTTAAAAGCAAAATATGGTAAGATGCGATAGCCAAGTTGTTAAAAAGTTTTATAAAGAATAAATAAATACCCAATATGTTTCTATGACGCATATTTTTGGTGAGCCTAATTATTTTTTTGAACTTTTTAAATGTGCAGACGATCATTTATAGAGTGATACTTAACTAATTTTTTTTATTTTCTAAAGCGCAATTGTATGTCTTAGTGACGATGGCGTTAAGAGATGAAAAAATCCGAAATGGCTCGAGCTCCAATAGAAATTTTTTTGTGTCTGTTGGTAACACATCTATTTTTACTGGTTAACTGATGGATGCGTTCAGGATAATCGACACATATTTCTCAGAGATATGCAATTGTGCATTTTCATAGTCATATATGTATATCTATCTATCTATGCATCTAGATATCGTCATATGAATCCATCAGTAGACCATAAACCGTATTCTTGAAAATTTTGATTTGGCATAAGCACCAATGAAATGCTCAACCCACAACAAATAAAAAACTTGTTGAAATAAATAAATATACTAAATGCTTATTCATTAATGTTAGCCAAAAAAACAAATACTCATTTAATATTTCAACGGCAGACGATACCAAGACAACCATTTGCCAGCAGCTGTAATTTTTGTGTACATAGCGACGCAAAATCATTCTTCCTTCTCTCTATATTAATTTATTTTGAACTTTGACATTTTCTAAAATAATAAATGAAAATGTCAATATTGTTAAAAGTTTTTTGTTGCATTTACTTTCAACCTTTATACGAGCGGAAATGAGTGTTATTGGCATTCAAATGAATGCTGTAGAGGTAGATAACAAGTATTTAGTGTTACTTAAATTATACAAATATTTTCCATGTATGAACAATGTATTAAATACATACATGTGCTAAATGTATAGAATATACGAGTATGTATGAGAGCAGTCGATACTCGTAACCTTCAACAACAGCATGTAATTACGTCAATAGGTTTCACTCTCAAAGAATAAATTTAACAACAAATAATTTTTTTATTATTCAAGCTATTCTTTTTATCAAGTGTGGTAATTAGTTAAATTAAAAATAAGTGTTAAAAACTACCATGACTCAAAGTAAAGAGAAAAAAGGGAGAACAATGATTTAGAGTTTTTCAAACCAGTGCACTGCTGTTTCTGTAAGTTGTGAGAAATTTTCAGATCGAACAAATTTAGAGAAAAATCGGCTAATGTGGTATAGGCTGGCAGAGGCTGATGAAACTAAACTTGATGGTTTCTAATTCTCAAAGAGTATAAAAAGATCCTCTAATAAAAAAAATTACTAGACGTATGATTGACTTTTTTCTGTCAACTTGAAAACAAATGTTTTAAGGCCCATTAAATCATTTTACTTGTATAATGCTGCCTTTACACAATTGGGGTGTTCACACTGTGGTCATATCAGTCATATTGTCATAATGTCTTATTATTTTACAATGGTTTAAAAAAGTTGTTGTTGTGCTTCAAGCAAAAAAGTCATAAAATAATAAGACTTTTTAATGTATGTTTTTGGTTTGTCATAAAATAACAGTAGAAATCTTAGTCGAGCAGCTGTAACTCCTTATTCGAGCCGGCAATAATATTAACAAGCCGCCGCTACAAATAACACAAAATGAAAACAAGGCAAATTCATTACCAGGAGGCGAATTAATTATAAGGTGGTTGCAGTGGCGAATTCACGTGAATTTATACATTAACTGTCCTGTCAAACTTGTTACATATTTTCCATGGTGTAATAATATAAGGTGCTCTTATCAAACAACAATAAAAAACAACATGCATTTTGTTTGTGTAAAATTATCACAATATTGTCAAAAAAAAGCTGTATACAAAACATAACAAAATGTGGTCTGTATGTATTTAGTGGTTATGCAAAAACAAAAAGCATAACGTAAACAAAAATATTCACAATGGCGGCCAAAAATGTAAACAACTTTTGACAAGACCGTGAAACTTACCATTTTTTTGCAGATTATTTAACGGTCAAAACACAACCCTACAAAAAACCATATTCCTTGTTGCGCACACCTGATATTATTACACCATGATATTTTTCGGCGCCATTTTAATGTAATTTTCGTGCAAAAGGCAAATTTATTACGACTACAATAAATCAACAACAAAGCTAACAACAGGCATTTTGTTTGTGTAAACGGTGAATTCATTATATACGCTGTCAAAATTCTCCATGCATAAAAAATTACATTAAAATGGCGCCGGAAAATATTTAACAAATTTGAAAGGGCAGGTAATGTATAAATTCACGTGAATTCGCCACTGCAACCACCTCATAATTAATTCGCCTTGAATGAAAATTATGCGTTTGTGTAAGCTATCTGCCTGGCAGCTTATGGATGTTTTTCTACTTGCCGCCGTAAGAAAAAATATTTCGGCTCATTAGTTTGTTCGTCCTCCTCTTCATCACCTAGAAAAGGGTGCATTTAAATTTGAATACATACATACATGAATTTTTTTGTTCATATTTACTTGAGGTAGCCATTATCACGTTTAACATGTAATTTTCGCACAAACCAGCTATTATTTTACTTTTTTCACTTGATTTCGGCATTTTGATATGAAATTGTATTTTTAAATGTTTTTTTTGTATCAGCTGGCACAATTATGACATAGCACACTAAATTATGACGGGGTTGTTCACACTTGTCAAATTTTGGTGTGCTATTATTTTATGACATATGACTTATGACTACAGTGTGAATACCCCAAATATGTATTTCACATTGTGTTTGTCAAATTTCCCACTGCCAAATTACATTGTGTGTAAAAGCAAAAAAAAATTGCTTTTGTAAATGTCTTTTACATTGCAAAAATTTTCAATTAGAGCGTGTTCTTTTTTCAACTGTATATGGCGGCAAGAACATAGCGTTTGTGATTCGGCAAATTATTAAAAATGTATTAAAATATATATTTAAAAAAAATATATTTAAAAAACAAATATTTTAAGTACTTAAAAACAATTGTTCATACTGTTGTAATCTATTATAGATTATGTTAGATGAAACCAAAAACTCAAGTGTAAAAGTAAAAATTATAAACCTTCTGTAAATGTACAATTTTGACAAACCTGCGCAATTACAGATGCATTTTCAAGATGACAAACACACTGTAAAATGCATATAGCCTTATTCACAAACGATTAATAAAGTTATAGTATGTTTAATGTTGGATTTTTATATGGGAAACCCGGTTTTAATGCACACAGTAACTTTATAAAGCATTTTTGAATAAGGCCAATAGTGTGTAAAGGCAGCATAAGTGAGCACTAATATGTATTACTGAGCAACATTGTCAAACATTTTGCCCCCTAATTCATAAATGATTATTAGCAGTTTAATAACACAATAATAGTCAAAAATCGCTAGATTTGTATTCATAAATGTTTAATAGCCTATTAAAGCATTGTAAAGTCTCTGAAAAATATTACAGCCAATCTCCTAGTTTAAACGATTGATATACTGACATTTTGCTATTAATTTTTTTTTCTTCTTTGTAAAAAATTTTTGCTACTTATTTAAAAAAAGTTTATTAATACAAGCGTTTTATTAAAAATGGATGTAATAAATTTGGTTTCCAGAGTACGCAAATAAAATTAATTAGTGCGAAGAAATTTATGTTTAATTGAAAATTATCGAGACGATTGCCGATATACCAGCTGCCCGCACCCGAAAAACTTTTAGAAAGAGGGTCAATCCCTTCGAAATGTCAGAAGGTAATTTCAAATCTAGATAAAAGTTCAATAAATCCACCGCGGTGCACCGTTAAAAAAATTATCGAAATGGTTAGGCCGCCAAAATTCAAGTAGACTCAAGAGCTTGTGGTACCTCTGTTGATTTGTTGGCTTTGGTGTCATTACGATGCTGGGGTCGAAGAGAGGTATATGTGTAATACTCGTTGTGTGTAACTTATCATTATGTACAATTTAAAATTTAAGGTTGAACATGATACTGCCGATCTTCACGGGTTATCTCAGACAAATTTCTTTATACATTCAAACATGTGTTTTAAGTTATTTGCGATGTAAAGTTAAAAATAAGGGATATAGTTGCAAGGTGGAGAGAGAGCACTCACGACTGCCGTATTTTCAACGAATGAACACTCAAACAACGATTCGAAAACGAAGAGTTCAAAGGGAGTTTGCTAGGAGATAGTGGATACAAACTTTCCATATTTATTCACCACTTAACTGAGAAACTTAAATGAGTTCATGGTATTTAGTGACGCACATGCAAATGTTAACAGTTGAGTATTCAAATACTTGTCGAACTTCAAGAACAACAAACGTAGGTTTTAAGTAGACTTTTTCGCTCATTATTAATTTAGTTTTAATAATTAGTACAAAAGCTTTGCTTTACTTCTTTACTTAGCAATTTGATGAAATTTTTTTTCATTTAAACGCATTACTTATTTAATAGAATCATATTGTGCACATCGCTAAACAAAATATGGTTGGTTAATTACAACAAGGTTGCCAATAGAAAAGAAAAAAATTGGTAAATGTGTTTCATTGCTAATCTAGCGTTATTAAACGTTTATGAATATGCATTTTTATTACACGCTTATAACTCGAAATTTGTTAAATAACTATAACATACTTTAACACTGAAATAAGAAAATTTTATGAATTAGACCGTTAGTTTACTAAAGAATAGCTTTTTTAAAATTATGTATTTGAATTAAACTTAAGTTCAGAAAAGGAGAGACCACTATTCGTTTAGCTTAAATAGTTACATCGTTGCTCTTAAAAACATTTAAAATCATTGAAATAATCATTCACGTTAAGCTTGCTTGCAATCCCACATTTAATTATATAAATAAAACTACCCGAAGATCGCTTGTTGCATTCATATTTTCCGCTACTGTAACACAAGTGGTTTTTAATGCCTTTTCTGAAATCTCTCGGAAAATTGGGATTCAAAAACTTTTTTCGATTTCCCAAATGTTAACCTCATACTGCTAGTGGCTCGCCAGCTGAGATCTTATATAATAGAATTAACTTTATAAAAGCTATAGTCAAACAAATAATAGGTATGCCATAATGCCCGAACTAACTCTAATAGTTAAGCTGCTTGCTACATTATTTTGCAGAATTTGTCTAAAGCTAAGATACCACTACCGGCACAATGTACCGATTAGTTTTGTAGCAATTCATGTACCGATAGTTTGAACGCGAACAATTTTTTTAAATGCGACAATTTGCGCCGAAATTGTGCTGAGTATGGACAATCAAAATCAAATAATGTACCGATAATGTGAACACCTTATTGCATAATGTAGGCAGGCCACTTGTGGGCCGATCACAGTTGACAATCAGTACCGATACAATTAAAAATAATTTTTTTTAATCTTTTATGCTTGTTCCTCTAAGTAGAGTCAACTCAAAATTAAATCAGTAGAGGCATAATTGTGTGTTTTTTAAACCACTTTTATATCACGAAGAGGAATACAACTATATCTTTTTTTGCGAAAGAATAGAGAAAATTATCTAAGATTTTTATAGTGGTTAGATGTGACTATTTTACATCGATTTCTTGCAAAAAGCAAATATTGAAAAATTTTTAGTTGACTCTCTTTAGAGGAGGAACCATTGCAATGTTTAATAATACATTCAATAGAACATGTGTACTGTTGAACAAAAAAAACCAAGACGATTTTAGCAAAACATTACAGTTGTACCGCTTTTGCAATACCTGCTTTGAAAACACCTGTTTATAAAATAACAAGAATAAAAAGTAAGTGCTGTGTAAAAAATTTTAACAAAATTGACTTCACGAAATTCGCGTAAGGTACTCTCATAGGCACCATATTCACTCCTCTTTTCTGATGACTCTCTTACCCAAATGCAACATTTTTAAAATGTTATTTTATTTTTTATTTGTTCCTTTTTTGTAAACATTATATATAATATAATCGGCCAAAGCAGTTTTCTCTTTTTCATAGTAATCCATTCCGAAAATTAAACTGTGTCTGCGAAACAAGTAAATGAACAAAAACATATGATTTAATTTTCCCAATAAATCGCGATAGTGTGATCGAATTGTACCGATTGTCACAATTGATATTTGGCCGATATGAACGGAAAAAAATTGTCGCATTATGCGACGATAATGAGACCGCCCAGAAATAAATTGTTCAATATTTTAACATGTGCGCCGATATAGAACAATAAAAATTGTCGCATATTGTGCTATTTGCGCCGATAGTGGAATCTTAGCTTTAGAATAATACTTTGCTTATTCTATGAAGTTTATTAGAACTAAAATAATACAAAATTTTTTCAGATTCATCTTGTGGTTCACAGATTGATAATATTTTGTACGTCATTATCACATTCATTGCAGAAATTAGGCCCACTTTAAGAAATGGGAACACCAACTACAATCGTGCTCAGTGTAGCTAAGTCGCACAGTTTTCCGATCGTATATAACAATGAGACTTAAATAGAAAAAATTTTCAAAGATCTTCTAAATTATGTGCACAAAAATTAAACACTTTAGTTAAGAAAAATTGGAATTTCGGAAGAAAAAAACTTCTCAAAATGTTATTCAAGCCCATAACAGTTATACACATAGAAGTAGCAAAATCTATGGCAAAAGCAAGGATTGTAGCTCCGCGTTTATGCCTTTCAACTTTGAAAACTAAAACTTCTTGGCAATCGACTCAAATTAACGATTCAATAATTAAAAGAATCCATTTAATATTAATCGCACAGTTAATCCAGCTGTAATTAATCGGTTGAACGGTTGAATACACGCCCTAATATACACTCCCGATCAGATTATTAGGACGACTTAAATTTTTGTGTTTCGTGTGCCATATTTTTTTTAACTTTTTGCCGAGAGCGAAATTTTTTCCACCCTCGGAAAGAGCATTTAGTGGAGATCACAAAATTATCAACAACAACACCAACACCAACAATTATCGCAAAATATGTTGTTTTCAATTAAGTGACTTATGATGAATATATATTTTCCTCTAACTCCCAATGGAGCATAGGGCGCCGATAACAGTTGTTCTCCATCCGAACCGGCTTCGAGTAATGGACCTAAGTTCATTCCCAGACATACCCAGTTGGTTCATTTCGGATACCATTGAACATCCCCATGTTGTGCATGAAATAGGTTCCATCTAAGAGCTTGTTTTAGATATATTTTTATCATTTAGACGGGGGTGTGACCTTACGTATCTGGTATCTCGCCACTTACGTTAACGCATCTCGGTTGCTACTTGCATATGGTTTGTCTTTGCTTGCATCTCGACATTTGATATTGTTCTACGCCAAAAGATGCGTCTTATTCCTCTTATGCAGCGATTAATAAAAGTTTGAAGTCGTCTTGTTGTCGTTTGTAACCTT
This sequence comes from Gymnocheta viridis, assembly GCA_956483585.1. NCBI lineage: Eukaryota > Metazoa > Arthropoda > Insecta > Diptera > Tachinidae > Gymnocheta > Gymnocheta viridis. The sequence goes on along the minus strand of OY101442.1, from coordinate 34,832,191 downwards.
CCAGTTTGTACACTCATATAATAGGACCGGCATAACATTTGCTTCGAAAATTCTAAGCTTTGTGGATAGACTGATTTTATTACTTTGCCAGATTGGGACTAGTACACCAAAAGCTGATGATAAGTGTAAGATTTTATTTTTTTATTAGACAGCACAGTGAAAGATTTGAGCTTTTTAATTGCTTACAATTTAATAAAGAAGATTCTTCAGAACATTACAAAAGCGTTGGAGCTTACAGTTCTCCTGTTACTGGTATACAGAGTGTCTAGCATAATTAGAAAAAATTACGAAAGTGAAAAGCAGCAAAAGGCGTTTCTTCACACATGAAGTGATTCTATTTGGCTTAACGCTGTGGTTCTACATTTATAAAAATTTTGACTTCTTCAGCTTTAATTTTTTTAAATCAAAATTCTTAAACTGTGAAGTCAGTCCTTACACGACTTTTCAATTGCGGCATTGCTACAAATCTTTTGTTACGCATAAGCTGCTCTTTTACTGCAATGAAAATAAGACTTTCCACAAGTGTTGCTCGTACAATGTGTATTTGAAAAAAACAACTTTTTACACGTCCTATAGGTTTGAACCTCTCAGATATCTCATGTAATGGGTGATTTTTAAGAGCTTTCGGGGGTTGATTTGCAAAAATTATAAATAAAATTTAGAGAAATGTATGAAATCTTTATCGGAGTCGATAGAACAATTTACATAATTCAATGTTTAAAAATTATTTCATGTAAATTTTGACTGTGGTTACGCCTCAAATGGTTCATACGCTGTGTCCAATTTTGGCATACTCTCTGCAACATATGGGCGGGTATCTCACGAATAAATTCTTTGATAATGACGAAACCACATCTCAACCAAATCATATTCTTCTATTTTGGGGAACAAAAAATTTGTAATCAATGCATTATCGTCGCCAAATCGATAATTCAGGGTCATCAACAACACTGGCGGATACAGCTGCGACACTCTACGTATCCGTGTTGGTAGCTTAATGTCCAACATTGTCAATTTGGTGTGATATTTAGTCACAAGATTTCGAAAAGTCGCTTGAGAAGGTCGCCCAAACTGATCATAAAATAGAAAAAGTAATCGATGCACTTTCTTAACCAACCACGAATTTTGATAATAAAATTCAATAATCTGCAAGCGTTGTTCGATTCATGGTTAAATTGTAGATCAAATTGAACATGTTTAACAGTAATATGTTACACGAAAGCAGCTGAGATGCCAAAAACGGTGTTCCCAAAAAGACAGTTGCTAAAAAATCACATTTTATCGAGGTTTTGTTTTCAATAGCCTCAACCTTAATTTCCATTAAAAACCACAAAAGCAATTTAAATTTTAATTTAAATCACTATAAATTCCTTTTTTATTTTTTATGTATTTTTATTATTTTTTTTTTGTTATTAATTTCTAAGGAAGAATCAATAAAGCATACACATATTTTTACCCAACCAATAATAATCACACACCCCACTGAAGCGTCGGTATGGGTGTATGAAGATTTTTGTTATTTGACAACAAGTATACGACGTCATATCGCTCATTTATTTTTGAAACAATTTATTATAAGTGTTGTAAACAAAACAAAACAAACAAAAAAAAGAAAAGAAAAAAGGCAGCAAAAAACTAAATTTGGTTTTTATCTTAAGAGCTAAATAAATATAATACATAAAAATAAATTCTATTATTTTGTTGTACTTGTTATTGTTTTTGCGGCTGCCATTGTTTTAATATTGTTGAGTTTTATAGATGTTGATATTTCATCTTCTTCAAGTAGCTTCTGCTACAGTTTTAGCCATAAAAGTTTCATTTAGTTTTTCCTATCCAACACATACACTCACATTGATATTTACAGCAGCAGTACACTATTTGTTTTTTTTTTTTGTTCTTCTCAAATTTATATTGAATATAGGCAAGTGTGTATGAGTGTGAGTATCTGCAGACAGAATACTACTTATGACCCACTTAGTATTCTTGACTTTGTCAACAACAAATAATATTATATGAAATGAAATAGAGCAAAAATATATATAAAAAAATACTGTTGAATACTTTAGTAGTTTGATTATATGATCCATACAAATATTGCAGTTATATGCTTTTATAGCATCTTAACATTTCATTGTTTTCATGTCTTTCTTTTAAGATGATAAGAGCATCAAAGCCGTCATATTTGTTAAAAAGTAAAAATGCATATTTGATTTTACAATCGAAATGCGACAGCAAAGATTTAAAATTCGTTTTGTGTTGATGAACAAATAAAATAAGTTAAGTAAAATTATTGACTCTGTCTGTGCCTCAACAAATCTTTTTGGTAGTAATGAAAATGGATTGCATCCATTAATAAACTATATTCACATGGTAGAATAATGCAGGTAGTGTCGAAGCTACACCATTACTGTTTATTTTTTTTAGGTTCGAAGTTGTCAAAAAGCACAAAAGAAAAATGGAAAAAAATTGTATATTCACATGTGTGTTTGGTTGCATTTTCTGCTCTATAAAGAATTTACTTTCTTTTCCTTTTTTATTTGCATTTGAAACAAATGTTCAAGTGTGCTTTGTTAGTAAAACATAAAAAAAATTTTTAAGATGTGAACCGCCAAAAAAAGTCCTTTAACGTTTCGACACTACCTGTATTATTCTACCATGAATAAGTCTATGCCAATTCACTACAATAATGTGCAAAAGGGCGGGGACTTTAACTGCTCCAAAATTTATTCCCAGATGTCAAATTTCAAAAACCCAAAAGAACCTTATTATTTTGAAGAAAACAAAATTGATTTTGTTATGCATTGCAATGTGTTTACTACTTATTGTTGCGGACTTGCCTGACTCTTTCAAAAATCTGTTTTACAGACACAGATTATTCTCTGCCTTATTTACGTTCGCATTTACAAAAGTTTCAATTTTTAAATGATTTTTCACAAACGAAACTCTGAACCTTGTTTAATTGTAGAGCTATCCTGCGCTTCAGGAAAGGTGTGTTCAAATTGGAGATGTATCGTGAGTAACTTTTCACGCACTCTCATGCACGATCTAATACTTTTACGTCTCGCTAATCACGCGAGCAGTGAACATCTCAAGTTCACATACACTGATCGAAGACTCTACGGCCGTTATTACGAACTACAATTTGTTTGATACAATCCGCTAAGTGGTCAAGAAGCTGTCAATTTATTTAAGCTTTTAAACTTTCCGCTATCAAAAATAGGAAATTAGATATTGATTTCACACCGACTTTCAAAAATCCAATTCTCATCTTATCTCGATGTTTTTAGGTCATGGGAATCTATTCTGACTATTTTTGTGTGCGTGCGTGTGTGTGTGTGTGTGCGTGCATGTAAATCAGTAACATTCTGAAGATATTGACATCAGTTAGATCTCGTTAGATAATAAATCCTCTATCCGTTCGATAGATTTTGAAAATTTTTGCAAATAAAGAAAAAAAATTTCAAATAAATTTTAAGCTACTAAACGGATCGGATCAGCTCGAAAAATACTTTCTACTGATTTGATAAAAATAAATTTATTCGTTCGAAAAAAAATTTCGACTGATTTGATAAAAATAAATTGATTCAAATCGTTCGTTTCGAATAATTTCGAAAAAATCGCTTTATATTAATAACTTCAAATGTCTGTGTCAAATCAATTTCCATGTCAATTCATTTACTTTTTTGTACTTGAAAAAGTGCGTCGAGTGCCGCAAATTTGATTATAATTTTTTTTAATTACTCCAAAAATGTTTGTCAAATCGAATTTAGTAGTTCTTTTACCCAAAAACATTGGCGGGATAGCTACGGTGATCAACCGTTCTCTATTATAGTACACTATTCTCCCAACTGCTACACTATTTATTCTCGCTTTCATTCACTTTTTTTATTTTTATACTTTCGTATTATTTATCGAAAACACAAAATCCGAAATATTAAAGGATATACATATATATTTCAAATTAATTTGAAAAAATTACGTTGAAATATTTAGAAGATTTTGAAATGAAAATGTTCATTTTTTAAATTTAATAATCGAGATTGCCTCGATATCTTCTTTCAAATATTTTCAAACAAAAGTCTTTGAAAATCTTTGAAAATGTTCATTATATATTTTGGAACTAGTAGGTTTTTAATCTTCCTTTCCGGTATTTAATACAGCAAGGGAACAAGTTTTTTTTTGAACACTTACAATATTTGGACTTAGGAGAAACTTCACATGAAGTTGGAAACTTTGGAGGCTCTCTTAAAAATAAAGTTACATTTTTAAATGTGTTGTGCTAAACTTAAAACATTTTTAACGAATATACCTGTAACCAAATTGCGGCATTTGATATTAATTGAAATGTCAATAGAATTTAAATGAAAATTTCGAAATGATCAAAAAAAATTCATTCACTAAAGATATATTAGAAGCTCTCTTCGGGCATATAGTATATTGAAAGAACATAATTATTCAAAATTATTCTAATTTTTCTACCTTTTTATTTCTATTTTATTAAATAATTTCTTCAATCTTATGGTCAACAATTTAAAAGTCATTTATGTAATTAGTCTAATATTTCGCTTTCTCAATGGAAAGCTTCTTCAGGGCGGTAAAAAAAAATAGCACTAATGACAAAAAACACACATTTGGCCAACTGAAAAGTGTATAAATGTCCTTTGGACAGATGAGTCCAAAGTTGTTTTATTTGGTGGCAAGAGATCACGATCAGAAGACCCACAATTCAGAATTAAACCTAAAATGTACAACAAAAACCGTTAAACATGGTGGTCCTAGCATTATGGCAGGGAGGTGCTTTTCTTATTATAATGTAGGACCCATATACTGGATCAGAACAATCATGGATAAGACGGTTTACGTAAATATACTCCAGGAAGTAATGGCTCCGTATGCTTCTGAGGAAATGCTGCTAGTATGGGTCTTCCCACAAGACAATGACAGAAGCACACGAACAAACTCGCAAAAAAGTGGTTTTTAGACAATAAACTAAACGTGATGGAGTGGGCCGCTCAGTCTCTAGATATCAATCTAATTTCTAATTAATGGAGCGATATAAAGCAGGGAGTGTCTCAAATACAGCTTTTGGACGGCTGTTCAACAAATCTGAAACTCAATTACGAAAGAAAGATGCCCGAATCTTGTGAATTCTGTGCTAAAACGTTGTGCAGAGGTTATTGTCAATGAAAGATACGCATCAAAATATTAATTTTAATATCTTAGGACATCATAAATATAGTGACTTCGAAATCTATAATTTATTTTAATTTATTCTTGGTTTAAGTATTTAATTTCACTATAAAATGAGCAATGGTGCTATTTTTTTACAGGGTGTTTTTTCAGTTTTTTAAGTTTAAAATTTATAATAAAAGAAAAAAGGCTTTTTTATTTAATATTGTTACAGAGTCCTATAAGTATCTTATTACACATTTTCAATAAAATAAGTTCAAAGTATTTAAAACTATATGAGAGACATTTTTTTACCATGGTGCTACATTTTTGACCGCAGCTGTATATATATGTAAATAAAATTAATAATAATAATTGTTGTTTTAACAAAACAATAAAAAATTATTCAAAATTTGTTAAAAATAAAAATTGCCAAAATATGAAAACGAATTACAGAAAAATACAAAATTACTTAAATCTATTACAATCATGCTTATTCCAGTTGGCGGTCAACACGATAACAAAAAAATTGGGGTTTGTCTACCCGTTGTCGAAAACAACTGACTACTATTGACAGGCTCATGTTATTTTCTAGACCTTATAGAACAGAAGTACACTTTCGTTAGCACAAAATTGTTTTCGAGATCGAGTTGACAAGCTCCAATTTTTTGCTATTGTGTTCACGTGACGTCGATGTCGCCAACTGGAATAAGGGTGAATATAATGAAAGTTATTCAATTTCCTGTTCTATTCTTATAAATTAAATGTTTGTAATTTTGAGATACATTTTCTGTATTCATTTTAAAGTTAATTCTTTATTCTGTTGTTGTATTTCTAATCTGTAACATTTCTAGCACGAAACGACGTTTGTAGTTAGTTTCTGGGTTCAAAACTGTTGCGTTTCAAAATCTGCTGTATGGTAAAACATTGAACAATGTGTTGTCAATGCTGTTTTCTTAGTTGATCTGTATTTGTATTTTTGATCAGATTTATGTCCGGTTAATCTAGTTTTTAGTTTATTTTTAGTAGTACCTATATATACTTTATTACACCCTCCGTTATTATTTCCCTTATATGGTAGTTTGTAAACTACATTAAATCTGTCTAATATTTCCGTCTTATCCTTTATTTTACTGTATAAACTTCCTAATGTATTATATGTCTTATCAGCTATCCTATAATTATTAAAATTATAAATTTTAGAATTCTCCGACCTTTCAGAAATGATCGGTATGTCAGTCAAAGACTTATACAGCCCAATTATGAATAAAAAATTCCCCGGGAGATGTTCCCATTTCTCAAAAAGGGGCTGGTCACATATAATATGCGAACAATTAATATGTCAACATATATGTGAACAGCCCCTTTTTTGGAAAAGCGAGAAATCTCCCGGAGAATTTTTATTCATAATTGGGCTGATAAATTTTAGGTTCATTCCCAGTGGTCGTACTATTTATCCTCTGTCTTTTGTATTGTCTAATCAATTTATTAGCAAGTTGATTAGCGAAGTTATTATCCTCAAATATATTTCTAATTCTTCCCTCCACTCTTTCTATGAAATTGAATATCAATAATTATTTTTTTATGACTTCTTGATGAAAATATGTATGCTGTTGAATATAAAAAGGAAACTGTTCATATTTTTTCATGATATTAATTGTCACCGTACGGATCCCCATGTTGTTCCCTGAGAGCTTTCTCTGAGTTTTAAGAATAAGCATAAAGGGAAGTTCCAGGGATGGAATGCAAGATCAATCACTTTCCATATTTTTTTTTGTTTAACGCCACTGCGCAACGATAAATAATTTCTGAAACAATCTGACACTTTCGGCAGCAGCAGTGTCACATTTTGAGAGTGATAAACTAGGCCTTTGAAAATGTAAACTAAACGTTAAACTAGATTGACCCGTGTGAATATTTAGTGCCGCTTTGCAATATATAATCCATTATTCCCAAGTTACTATTTTTGAAATCTGGTGGACTTTTTTTCAAATTTCGAAGACAACTACTGTTATAAGACTAAGATAAGATATGTTTGGAAAATATGTAAAATCGGACTTATAACTTATGTCTTGGGCTAAATAATTTCAATAAGATTTTTAGGTGCGACAGAAGATATATGCCAATAAAGGTAGACAGACTACTTTGATATATATTTTTCTCTTATCTCTTATTTATATGTATATACAAATAAATACGAGGGTGGACTTTTCGAACTTTCCTCGTAGTTATATGAAATGCAACACTGTTCCCATCAAGTACCACCTGTTAATAGACTACTGTCAAATTTTGAGCAAGTGTCGTCATTTACTTTGCGTTTAACAGCTGTTCAAAACATAAAACCTCGTGTATTTTTCTAAAAATGGAAAAAAGTGAATTTCGAATGCTGATTAAACATTATTTTTTGCGAAAAAAAAACCGTCAATCAAACCAAAGAAAAGCTCGATAAATATTATGGGGACTCTGCACCATCAATTTCAATAATAAAAAAGTGGTTTACTGAATTTCGTTGTGGTCGCACCAGTACAAATGACGCTGCACGTTCTGGACGGCCAATTGTGGTCAGCACAGCCGAAAATGTCTAAGAAATCTACGATATGGTGTTGGCCGATCGAAGAGTAAAAGTGCTTGATGCCAGTGTGGTTTCGATTTTAAGTGATCAGCTGGGTTTAAGAAAGTTGTCTGCAAGATGGGTGCCGCGTTTGCTCTCAATTGACCATAAACGTAAACGTGACAACTTCAAAGGATTGTTTGGAGCAATCCGAATTGGTACCTCATCCGCCGTATTCTCCGGATTTAGCCCCTAGTGACTACTTCCTATTTCCAAGAAATGGCGCGGTGGAAAGAGATTTAGCTCCAACGATGAAATTATTGACCAAAGAAATGCCTATTTTAAGGACCTCGAAAAATCCTATTTTTTAGGGATACAAATACTGGAGAAACGTTGGACTAAGTGTATTGAGTTAAAAGGAGATTATGTTGAAAAATACATTTTTGCAAAAAAAACTGTGTTTCAGACGGACTTATTGATACCCCTAATACGAGTATGTAGTTAAAAAAAAGCAAAAGCAAATGACAAATATGAATTTGCAACTGCTTCCACTCGTCTATGGGTGCATTCGCATTGAAGGAATAAACGATTCTTTTGTAAAGAACATTACGAAATGTCACCGCAACAGATGGTCCAGTAGGGCTGAAAAGAATTTTTCGTTGCTAGAGGCAGAAATTATTTGCAAAGTGGCGAATGAAACACTAATTTTGGCACAGTAATAACAGGATAAGCGGCTTAGAAGAATAATATACATGCAAACAAATTGTTAACTGAAATCACTGTAGATATATTCGAATTTCAACAGCAGACTTGAAGGATTTTAAGGTATTAAAACAAAATATGCTAATAAGCACTCTCTCATTTACACATCTTGAGGTAGATAATAGTTTTTGTTCGTTTTTTTTACATTTACTTGGTTTCATTGTCAATTGACGCTTGTTTTATTCTTCCTTTTTTACTTGCACACACTGCTGTCTTGTGGCGCCCCACTTGGCATCCAATTTTTATTCAAAATATATAAAATTTGTTATTGGTATTGTCTGTGATAGTATCCGAGTGTGTGCATGCGTTAGTGCAAGTTTTTATTATATTCTTGTGTGACTGTGGACTCGTTTCGTTACAGTATGGTTGGGTTCCGTTTTTGTTGCCAAATACTTAAGTGCTTCTTAAAAAATGCTTGTTGAGCTGCTGGTAATGCTTCATCGTTCATTATTATGATGATGACTTGATTGCAATTTCATTCTTACATGTTTTGAATGTTCTTATTTTTCCTTTGTTATGTTTTATTTATACTAATTTTTTATATTTTATTATTCTCTCAATATTATATTTTTCGTTATTTGTTTTAGTACTTTTTTGTAGTTTTTTTTTACAATTAAAGATTGTTAGCATACTATATTATTAATATAAATTTCCTTTGTCTTTAAGCATAAATATTGATCAATTGTATTGTTTAAGTGTTTTGGCAAATATTTATAATAATCAATATGTTTTCTGTATTGATAAATGTGCAAGAATCATTTGTTAATGGGATTAATTTAATTTAAACTTGAGTTAATTGTTAGAAAAAGCGGGTTAAAGATAGTTCATATAAATTAGTGACAAAATAGTTTACAATACGAGTATAATATTCAACAATATGAACAGAAAAATTATTGTAAAAAATATTGATAATGCGAGAACGAAACGATTTTTTCCTACTAAAAACAATTGTGTGCTTGAAGATACCACTAATTTGAATATAAGCTCTCGAAATGTAAACATAAAATAAATAATTCGATTTGCACTTTTGTCATATTCTTCATTTGATTATATTTCCAAAATGCATAAAATCGGGAAAATCTGATACAGTAATAAAATAAAAAACGATAGATTTCGTCTTTACGTGGGTGTGTAAATCAGTGATGCCAACTTTTTTTAATTTTTTAAACCTACAAAAAGTCCTTTATCCCCTATTGATTTATTTTTTATACGTTAAAAAATTAATCAATTAAAAAGCAAACAAAAAAATAAATTGGATTCACTTTTTGTATATTAAAAATAAAATACTTCAAAATATACATTAAGGTGTATGTTACTTCTTAAATCTATAACTTGTATATATTTTTAAAATGCATTAGATTTAATTTGTGTAGTCTAAGTTTATTATGCAAATTGCTCTTAAAATTATATGGCTCAGTTTGTTTCTCTTTTTAGAAGAAATTCGTTCAGTACCTGCGTTCGCGTGAGACAGCGACAGTAAAATTGTTATCAATTTTAAAAAAATATGGCGCTATTAATTCACTATTGAAATTTATTATTTTAATTTTTATGGACCATAATTGAATCAGATCCAAAATTTTTGTCGATTGTATTCTAATGTTCGCCATTCCTGTGTTAGCTAATTGTTGCCTATTTCAAACTTTGTACATAAAATATGAAACGTATATTAATTTTTTTCTCCAAAAAACAGCACTCTGATTAAGAACCGCAATTTTTTTAACATATTAGCCCAATTCTCAATGTTGTGCAAATGGTCTTGCATCGTAGCATTTGCAAAGTTTTGTGTAGTATATTTTTAATCTACACTAACAGAATACAAAGATATGCACTTCCTACTCGTGTATAAATAAACAACACAAAAACCTGTAGTTTATATTCACACTTCATTTTGCAACAACTAATTGAAAGAATTCAAAGAAGATTGACCGACCTAAAAAATGAAGAGAGGAATTTCATGTTTTGCCACATGTTTTTAGAAAACGGCATAAATTTGCAATCTTAAATGCACAACATTGTGAATTGGGCTATTGTTTGTATTCAGTGAAAGTCTTTTTTGAAGTTCTTCTAGGGCCCATATTCTCAGTCTATAGTTCACTAATGGCAGTGGTTTAACTAATGACTTTTCATATAAATGTCATTGGTTAAATGGCCATCATTAGTTAACTAAAGGTTGTAAAGACAATCAGATTTGAATTTTAATAATATTATGTTCAGGCAAGTTTTTTAAAAACGCTTCGCATTCGTTACCCAAAAACACCTCTTTAATTCACAGCGAAATACTTCGACCGATTCCGCAACCATTGATATTGCCACAATTTTGAAGTAAAAATTATGTAGCTATATAAAAGGTTTTGTGTTATCAATTTAATTTCAGTGTCTTGAAACATAAAATGGTCGCATTTAAAAGCACCTACACATAAATAAAAACACGAAATCTGTCCCTTTTTTCCTACATTAACACGTTTCCATGAAAAAATCCTATTTATAGGGATTTTCCTCTCCTATTATTGGCAACACTGGTGAAAATAAACAAGTCTTGCAAAACTACACAGAAGCGCCGTACTAAATTCAAGTATTTTCTACTTACTTTGAGTACGAATCTCACCTAAAATTTTTAGAACAAATAACAATAAAATGTACTTTAATCAAGCCGAAAATGGAATTACTTTAGATAACCAATCCTGGAGTTTCTTAAAATGTGAAAAATAATGAATTAACTAAAAAATTCTTAAATTAAATTGAGCATTTGAATCCGTCCGTACATCAATCAATCTTTCTGTACTTGATTTCAGTAAATCTGGGATTACCGTAGTTTTATCACGGCTTTAAAGTAACCTATATATTAAAAGCTATTTCAGTAGACTATTTTCAGTAAAACAAGACTTGAAGAGGATCTGAACCAGTAGATTGTGCATTTTAGAAACGCTCGAGTGGCCCCGGCCTCAAGGTATTAGTTTTTAGAACTTGAACTTGAACTTGAAGATGTCAATAAAATGTTATACATATTTAAATTAACAATGGTATCATGTGTTATATTCTCCCGTGGGCATGCAGGATAACATACACAACCGTTTTTGGCTCACGCCACTGCATGTTTAAGTGATTGCGAATCAATTAAGTCGAGACTAGGAAACTCTCGGAATTATTTGATTTTAAAATTACGGGTTGTTTCAAATGTTATTGTAAGAAAGAACATTTTGGGACAGGCAGTAAAACTTTTTAATTATTAAATTGATAATAATACTGTACAGTACAGCAGAATCCAAATATGCTAAACGGATCGTGTGATTGGGATAAAGTTTCACATGAGCATATTTTATTGAAGTTTTGAATTTAAGCTCCCCCAGATTATTAAAGAGCAGAGCTGAAATTTTGCTTCGTTTTAGGGTTCCGTACACAAAGTTTAAAAATGGAAGCATGCTGTTTTCGCTAAGATATCGCTCCGTATAACACAGGCTTCCAGCTTGTGGGCCATACACTTGAAATTATCGTAATATATCGCTCCTTTATTGCAACGTAGTCATATCTCAAAAAACAAAAACCCGTTCATCATAAAAAATAATAATGCAATCAAATTAAGTTTTAAAATTTCTATAGACTTTCACAAGCACTTTGTTTTCTTATATCAAAATTATAAAACCAATCCAAATTTTTGAATAACTAAGCCTTAAGTTATACATAAATATATTCATTGATTTTACTGAAAGTGCAATCTAGAATTTGTTTATTTTATTATTACTATGTGGTTCTTTAAGTTTTTGTTGTTTCTTAAAAAATATATTAAATTACAAACAAAATAATATTATTTTTTGTACAAGACTTTGGGTACGACGGCAATTTCACCTAAAAAACGATTATTTCTTTAAGGGCCGTACGGAAATCGAAATGAAAAAGTTAACATCAGTGAAACAAAGCAACATCACGTATCTTTCGATGAACATTTCATATAGGGTAATTTTTTTGCAACTTTCTTTTTGGCAACACTGTTTTTGATATCTTTCATTTGGCATCTTTCATACATCTCTCAAAATTTTACTTGTTTTTTTTTTAAATCAAATTCGAAAGCCCTTAAAAAATCAGTATTTATTGTTTATCTAGCTGAAGCTACCTTTTTCACAAAAAGAAAGCATCAATTGTTGTGAATCAACACTGAACAACCCTCCTACCTGTACATTGCATTAATTGGATAACGCGGCAGTAATAAATTGATTCAATTGATTAATTGTGAAATTGTTTGCGTTGAGAAGTTGTGCAATGTACAGGTTTCACAATCGAAAGCCAATTGGAGTAACCCAAATAATACTAAATATTAAGAAGTAAGCATAAAAATATGAATGTTAAGTTTGCATATATCATTGAAAATTCTTTACCCAAAAATATTGCATGTTCAATGTCTGTTTGGATCAAGGGTTGCATAGAATTGCAGATTTTGTTCGCTTACATTTTGCAATGTCGTTACATGTTGCAAACTGCAAAGCCGTTTCTCTTAAGTCAGAACTACATAGATACATAGCATGTAGTGTTTTTCCAATCAATCTTAAGTAAAGCCGTGTTCCACTACATGGGAATCTTTGTTAAAGGCGACAACTTTCTAGAAATAAGAAGCGTTTTAAATGATCTTTCTGATGATGAGGCAGAGTTGATACGTAATGCAAAACCTTTATTTAAGAATTCATCTGTAAAAACAGATTTAACTTACATTAAAGATAAATTTTAATGTATTTGCCACAGTATAATGAAATTGGAAGCCAAAGGACTTCCTTTACATGAAAATTTATCCGTCCTACAAGACGTAAAAGAAAAACTTCAAAATATTAAAAATAAAATATTTATTGAAAAACTTAACAAAGTTTTTAATCGAAATGTTGGGATTCAAACGTTGTAACGTTGAGATTAAAAACAAGAGATATACAATAACATCGACTGATGTTGTACGTATATTTTAAATATATTCGACCATTTTGTGCGACAATCGAAGATACGTTCAATTTGGAAATATGAAAAAACACATATAAATACTTTCTAATAACCATTTCTTTATATAAAACTGAATAAGAATTATTAATCTGTGTTCTTCCTTGTGCATATTTTAATAATTTTTGTGCTTATTTAGACTTGCCCTGGTAGTAAATAATGATAAGTAAAGGGCTCATCAGAAAGTCTTTAATCGTAAATCTGGTTGAACTCGTATTAAAAAGTCGCGAACATGACATAAGATCGTCAGATCTGACAGCCCTGTTGCGAAGGAAGGAACACCCACTGCTTGTATCGCTTATGTATGAGTATGAACCCTTCAGCCCATTATGCTTATATGGATATAATGAATGAATATATTTTAAGGCAAAGTTAACTTAAAATCTGATTGCTTTAAAAGTTGCCCTTTATTATGTGTGTGTGTGTGTTTGTGTTAGTATAATTTATAGTTGCCTTGCAAGGTTGTGCGTTCCTTTTTCTTTTTGTGGCATAAAAGTGCATTGTTGTAATATTTTTGCCCTTTTTACAGTAATTGCGTCTCAATATCAACTCTGTGTCTCACACCCTCTTGGATCTGGCAAAATAATGTATTAAAAGCACATTGGTAATTTAATTAAAAACTTGTGTTGCATGAAATTATATTTCATTATCTTTGTTTGCAGAATGTTATGAAACATATACATACATATGTGTGCACATGCACACATTTTTTTAAATATCAGCCAGCAGCTACTGAAATTATAAATTAATTGTCTTTTGGCCACTATTTTAGCCAGCCTCCCCCCCCACCAAAAAAAAGAACAAAATATGCAGTATCAGGGCACCTGTACTTGCCTGGCTTTCTTTTTTTCCCCTCTTTGCTGCCATTCTTTTAAACAATATTGCTTGTAAGTTGAAAAATGCCTGTGAAAATTAATTGCAACTAACAATTTTTTTATTAACAATAAGGACAAACTGATACACACTATAGCACTTGTAGCAGTGGAGACCGTCTTTTATGTCTTTAAATAGGAAAAAGAGGCTCCCAAAATAAATTTCAACACACATAAATTATGCTGCATTGTCTTGTTAATTGGAAAACTTTCCTAACAGTCCTTGATTGCGCATTTAATTGAATTTAAAAAAAAAAACTTAAAATCAACGAAAAGTGTTTTCTTGATTACAATGTCTTTTATGACAATGAAATAAAAGTTTCATACAAAAAAAAACCAACCTTTTCCAAAAACAAATATAACGAATATCTAAAATTAGCCTTCCCTTTGTTGTAAACTTTTTTAGATGGACAATCAAAAAGTATATCGCTCCTTTATTGCGACGTAGTCATATCTAAAAAAATCATCCTTTAGCAACCGAGTTTAAAGTTTTTAAATTACACACATCTCAATGGAAAAATAAAAAAAATATTCTCGCTCAAGAGATGAGTAAACAAGATATTTGTAAGAATTTTTTGCACACGATGAAGAACGATACGACGAATAATTCTGCATTCTCAGCTCAAAAATCACGTTGCAATAAAAGAGCGATATGTAATCAATCAAAACTAATTTCTATGGCAGTGAATAGAAACACTTCCTCCGTTGTTTCCTTTATAAAGAACATTTATTTTGAATAATACAAGTTAAGAGTCGACATGGTTTCTTTTAAAACATCACTTGCAAAATATTACAAAATCAAATTAATCGAGATGAGCAGTGAGCAATCCTAATCTGTGCAAACCACTTTTGATTCCAAATCTGGATTTTAATACGTTTAAGTGTACATATTTCGTTTTTTTTATTTCAATGAAGTCATATCTCAAAAAAAAGTCGTTCTTCAGAAAATGTGAGAATGGAAAAATAAAAAATATTCTCCCCTCAAGAGGTAAACACGATAGTTTTATAATTTTTTTTACACAAGATGGTGAAGGATACGAAGAACAATATCGCATTCGTAACTAAAAAATTACCTAGAAATATGCCACTTTTACTTGTTTTGAAAGTACATTTCAAATTCACATAAATTTTTTTATGATTACGTCCGATAAAAAGGAACTATAATATGCTTATCACAACCATACGTTTTTGCAGAGAATATAACACAGGCGTTGTAGCCATACCCTAGAGCATTTATTCGACCACTTTTCCCCAAATAATAGCAAGTATCAAAACACACATTTTGCAAGAGAACAGTTTTTTATTACAGTATTTTTCGTTTAGCTGCATAAAATATAAAATATTGTGTATAATGAATGGCAAACTTTTGTTAGAAAATAAATCGTGTACGTGCATTTTGTTTAAGTGCATATTGTGGACAACTGCATTCAATTTTTAATCAACAATGTTTATTTTTCATAAAAAATAATTTACTTCACTGCCTCATAAAACAAAAAATCATTATTACGCCAACGATAATGAAATCCGCAATTAAAGAATAGACATACTAAGTTTTAGAAGAGCTTTCTTGCCACGTGCAAAAAATTTGATATCAGGGGGAAGGATCCGAGATGGCATAAGTGGCACCAAGAATTTACTGTCGGCCTAAAAAGTCACCAGCGAGGAAGTGTACAAAAAACTAAAAGGGCGGTATCCAAAAGCGTGGCAAAGAATTTTTTTTTTGGAAATTGTTTTCAACTAATCTTTAATCCCAGGGGGTGATTGGCTGAATTTGTTTTCGAACCACCTTCATGTGCATACCAGGGAACGAAGCCGATACTGATTTGGCGGCGGCATTGGTTTTTCGTTTTAATAAAATTCGAATTCATTCTACTTAGTATCTACTCGTATGTGCCTATTTTATTGTTTTAATTAATTGTTTTCATTTTTTAATGCTTTTAATAATAATAAATTAAAAACAGTTAAACCGATTTGTTGTGGTTAGCTAATCTACTCGTATATGCCATCATTTCGGTGGCCGCTAATGCCAATTCATCAGTAGATCTCTAAAAACGGTTCCCCATGTTTGTTGTCCTCCAATGGAGGAACTATCTAAATAGATAACCCACATTTGTTAGACTAAATTTAATTTTGCAATAAAAAACAATTTTTTACATAAGAGCATATTTAGACAGATAAGTAAATTCACTTAGCAGCATTATTTATGCTGCTACGTGAAACTGCATAAAAGAATATTTTGCTTATGTGCACGAATTTTCCTACAAACTTGAATGTGAAGCTAAACGAAAAATACTGTATTATAAAACATGTACACAAATTCTGGCTTACGATCAACTCTATTAGTAGATCCATAAAATAATAATTTAATTCATAATTAAAAGAAGTCGTAATTTCCGTGCGGCTATAAATAATATAACATCTCCTCTTTCCCAGGAATTTCTGTTTCTTAATTCTTGTAAATAATGCTCCAGGAGCTGCTCGGCCGATAAACAAAACAACTTTCTCTTACATGTACTATTGAAGCTCTCCTATTGCGATATATGTATGTATACTAAAAAATTTCAGAACTGCATACGAACAATGGACGCATTGGCCTCCACGTTTAACGTAATCCAGCCTACCACTGACATTAATGCAGGAATTATTGAGAAATTGTATAAAAGGCCAATTTGTGACCAAGTTCTTTTTATTGATTTAAATTGAATAGTAAATACATTTTTTTCACATTTTTTCATCCTTATCAAAGTTAATTTAATCCTTAAAGGCAGAGCATTTTAATATTATATTTCGACTTGTTTTAATTGATTGGCAATGTGTGACTACGGTGGCCAACCGTGCACTATTATAGTGGACAGTACACTATTAATTAACCTCTTGTCCATTATTTATTTGTTTGTGTAGGTTTTTTTACATATGTCCCTTTTGTACATTGTACATCTTCTCACAGAAAAATTCACTTTTGTTAATTTTTTTCATTACCTCTAAAATATTTAGCAAAAAATTTAAAATATTCTTAAATTACATAAAACCTCTAGCTGAAAAGCCTAACATTATTAATGATCCTTTCGCTATTTTTCGGTTACTTTTTGTACACAGTCCAGCTTCTTTCTGTCTTTCATAAATATATATTTTTGGTTTAGAAACACAACATATTTCAATGCCTGAGGCAGCAATAATATTAAAAGATCTAAAATCAAAAATAAATAGAACGTAATGATGAAATATTTTTACCACTAAAAGCGCAAAATGCAATTACAGTTCTAGAATCAGAGGGATTCGATGTGATCTAGTACAGGGTGTCCGCCGAAAAGGTATACTACTTTGTTTGTTTATAATTTTTGATTAAATGAAAGAGAATGGATCTTATATTGATAAATGTGTGTATGTAATACAATATCAGATAAATTTCCGCCTCCGTTAGCCTCACAAATGCGAATCCTTTTGAGCACATTTTTCATTACATTCTCACACATTTCAAGGGGTATTTTATTACTTTTATCACGAATATTTTGTGTGAGTTCCTCAAGCGTTTCTGGTTTGTTTGCATAAAACTTGCTTTTCAGATATCCGCACAAAAAGAAGTCCAGAGCAGTCAAATCGTGGCGAACGTGAAAGCCAATCAACATCACCATTTCTTAAAATAACTTGTTGTGGAAAGAGATCTCGCAGTAATTCCATTTTAATCCTGGCTGTATGCGATGTGGCACCGTCTTGCTGATACCACATGTTAATCAAGCCCAAAGCATGCAGTTGTGGCGTTAAAAAGTCTTCAATCATATCACGATATCGCTCCCTATTTACAGTTAGCGTTACGCCGTTTTCCTTTTCAAAGAAGTAACGTCCAATGGTTCCTCCTGAGCAAATTGCACACCAGACTGTCACTTTTAATGGATGCAAACAAAGGTGACTGATGGATAATTTGAGGGTTTTCCATTGCCCAGAACCGACTATTCTGTTTATTCACGTATCCATTCAAATGAAAATGATTATGATTTTTTCATGAAAATCGGGGTTGTCATGGGCGAACTGTAACATCCTATTGGCATATGTACGGCGGCGTAAATGGTCTTGTGGAAAAAACTCTTATGTCAACTGAATATGAAATGGAAACAAATGCAATCCTTGTGCAAAATTGTGGTCTTCAAAGTTGTTCTTCTCTATCTTCGAAATCATTCACTACACGATAAAGGCCGCAACTCACTATCCTACATAATCGTACGATCTGTCAAATATGGCATGTGTGCCATAAAAGTATGGTAGTGTGGACTAAAAATGCTACTGTGTGACAAATTTTTTTGGCAAGTCGTGCAATTTGGTAAATCTTATGAAAATTTTGATAAAATTATAGTTTTTGTGCGATCATAGTAGTATTTATTATTAAACAGCAGCAATGATGATGATAATATTTGAAGTTTTCCTTCATTCGCTAACATTTTATATTCACTTTTTCTATTACTAAAACAACGAAAGCAAAGTATTTTTTATATAAATGGAGTTCATGTATAAACACAAAATCACAAAGAAATGTTTGTGCATAATTATTTTTGAATAGTATGGTACCTAAAACACCATTTCGAAGCGATATTTTAAAGTCGGTCAGAGTTATGTAAAATTTTGCTGTGAATGAATCGTGCGATCGTGTAGGATAGTGAATCAGGGCCTTAAATAGTGCGTTTTGTTGGTACGTTGTTTCTTCCAAAAATTTCATGTAACTTTCTTGTCGTCACAGTAATCGATGATTGATTTTTGATAAAATGTTTTAACGATTAAAACACGTTGATTTATCGAATATTTTTTCAAAATAAATTTGCCACGTGTCTACTTCACGACTGCCAAAAATGAACTGTCATGACTAATGTTTACCATCCCGGCGGACGCCCTGTATTTTGAAAGAAAAAGTAAAACATTTTTACAGTACTTGTATTAAATACCTGCACCAATGGAATGATTCTCTTAGAGAAATTAAGGGATTTGCTTGGATACTTTTAAATACATTTCCATCTTGGCAGTCAGTGGAAAAATCGTTGGCTAAAGTTACAGAAATTACAAATGACTTAAATTCAAATAATAACGATATCTTTGATGAATTTACAATGTGTGTGAAGATAAATTCGTATTTAAATAGCAGAGACACGAACCAAAAATTTTTTAAATAGCTCATTTTGCAGTTAACCGAGCTCTGCAACACGGTTAACAGTAGTCGCTAATTTGATTAAAGTCGAAAAATCCAGGAAGTGGGATCAAGTCCATGCCAAAAAAAATTACGGTAAAAATTCTCCATTATGTACCTAATGATGTTACAATAATAGAATATGTGATATATGTTGGCAGTCACTACAAAAATTGATTTAAAAAAAAGGATTTTTTAGTGAAATTTCTGAAGAAGATTGGTGACCATTTTGGTCAAATATGGAATTGCACACGTTTTGTACAATATAGGTAGGGTAGTCCAAGGGGTCTCTAATGGCACCCAATTGGTCGCATATCTGGAATAATTTTGGAAATTGAAGAAATTGATTTTGCGACTACTGTTAACCATTTTACAGAGCTCTGTTAACTGCAAAATGAGCTATTTAAAAAATTTTTATATTTAAATACGAATTTAACTTCACACACATGAATTTACATGCGTATGAATTTACGGCAACGCCGAAAAATAGAAATAAGGAAAAAAAATCCGAAGTGAAGCCTGATAAAAAGTGGGTTTAAATTGTTATATTTTTCGATAGATTTTTCATACGCTCTGCCTGCTACTAATGTGCCAACAGAAAGAATTTTTTCAATATCTAACAATATTTGGTCTTCGGAAAAATTTCAAATGATATTTGAAATTTAAATTATTTTCAACGAATACACCTGATCTATTGAAAAAAATACTTTCAGTGGAGAAATGTCAGAAGGAAACTTGAATATTAACATATGAATATGTACATGCAGTTTTAATACCTCTCTGTAATATAATAGTTTTATTGATAAATGAATTTGGTTACGTTTTTAAATCCATAAAATGTGTACACTATTTTCTCATGGAATTAATGGTCACCGTATGTATGGCTGCCATGTATGCATGACAATGTTTATTAATTCAATTTCAAAATGTTCAGCAAGGACATTTAATTTTTACTGTTTCATTTTGTTATTGACAGATGTAATTTCATTATGAGTCTATTTTTGGGTTTTCAAGCATTTATGTAAAATTTACTTCAAGAGTGATAAGAAGGTCTTAAAAGTAACAGAGCCAAATGATGTAACGAAGTAGGTGCTCATTAGTCTTAATTATAATACTACTGCCTACAATGAATACTCTGAGATATTGTTCAAACAAATTCGTTATTAACTTGAACAGTTCATGCCGAAAACAAAACAGCCTTATTGAATAAAACTATTTTTTATTATATTTTATATTTATATTTTATTTATTGGCTGAAGGTTGCAGCCTTTTAAAAACGTCTTTGATTATGTTCAACAGTTTGCTTAACTATTGCTGAGCGTTGGCCAAGTTATAGCATCAATAATGCTTAGCAAATAATCAAGGGAACAATTAATCAAACCTGCCACAGGAGCATAATCAAAAGGAAATATTGGCATAGAAAGGTCATTCTGGGGAGAGAAATGGATATCACTCCATCTATGTACAACATTAAAAAAATGTGTCTTCCCTTATAAATACATTTTGGCAATGCTTTAAATAACTTATATATGTTGTTTTTAAGTACTCATGAAAAGCACAAGAAATTCATTCAAATATTTTGTTTCTAATAATCTTTGAATATTTATGCGTAATTTGTTAAACTGTTTAGGTTTATATTGAAATATTTTTTGGGCTTGAGTTCAAATCTGAATTTACTAATTTCTTATTAATTTTTAAGAAATTATTTTTGGATAAATTCACTATTTTATTCACTATTTTTTTGAAGCAATTTTTATTCATCAGTCTAACAGAATGGATCAGTACAGATTTCGAGGTCGCTACACCATCTCATCAGAGTTCTTTGTTCGATTTTATCTCTTTTGACGCTGTATACTAGTTATTAGAAATATCAACTATGTAACCGTATTATTTAACAAATTAGAATACGAAAAGTGCTACTTATTCATTTCTTACAAGTTAAATCATTTTCGGTTAGTAAGAAATTTCCATCTCTGATGATTAATTATTCCAAATATTCCATACTCTCCCGCTTTTTCCAGAGCCATTTACTACTGAGGGTGCTGTTGGCTGAAGTAGTTAGCGCGTTGACTGCAAAGCAAATAATGTCTAAGAACGTGGGTTCGAGCCCAGCTTCAGACAAGTCATAACATCCAGCATTTTTCAGATGTGCATTAGTATGCGATTGTATTTGTTGTTGTCAGACTGTTTAAGTGATGAAGGCATAGCACTGGTCACTGAACAGTTCTGGCAGCAATTGATACTGGTGTATGCTAGCGGACATCACAGCGCCCTCCTTCGTCGGTATTGTAGCAAAATCGCCGGCGAAGTAAAATAATTAATAAAATGGCTACACAGCTTAAAACACATTTAATGCGCCTACTTGACATCGGAGGTGCTGCAACACTGATCTAAAAACTAACACAACGCGCAATATCAGAGTTGTAAAAATTAAGCTTTCTCTCTTTCACCATCTGTCCTCTCTCACTATCCCTTTCCCAAAGAAGGTAACACACCTACGGGTTGGTAGGCATACTAATTGCCTGAGTGTTACTTCTCTTTATAAAAAAAAAAAAAAAAAAAAAAAAAAAAAAAAAGATCAAGCTATTTTCCAAGTTTGTTTATTTAATTTTTGTCTTTTGCAGTTCACTTTCTTAGTATTCAACCACCTGGGAGAATGTAAACATGGAGTTTATAACGGGTGCCTTCGTTTTAAATAGTTAATGCTTATAACGTAGCATGTTCAACTGTTTAGGTTTATATTGAATTTTTGTAAATATTATTTTTGTTTTAATATAAGTATCTTTTTGTTGCCTAAGTATTGTCAGTTAGGTCTTAAAATTTTACTTTTACTTGTAAAATTTCCATTTTCTATTACTTTTATTTAATATTTTGCCTTTTTGTCACATATATTTCTTCAACATAATTAAATTTTGTTGTTTAATTAAAATGTAAATATTTTGCTACAATTTGTTAGAAATAATAAAAAGTATTGAATAGGCTTTCCATATAAAATTTCATGTTAAAGAAAGTTTCAATATATAAATGAGTACACACATTCCCCCATCTTCTGTAAAGGAATCCGAATCCGCATACATGCACACATTCATGCATCCATACGGACATTATCGTAAAAATAGTCAGAGTAGATTCCGATGACCTCGAAATGTTGAGATCTGATGAATACTCGATTTTCGAAAATCGCGGTGAAGTCGAGTAACTTCCTATTTTTGATACCGGGAAGTAAAAAATACTATTTGGATATAATATACAATTTCAGAGTAAAGGCAGAATTATTTTTTACGTTCTGTTCGATTGATTTAAATTAAAAATAAAAATAAAAAAAAATGGCTTAGCAGTACGCAATTTGCCAGGGTATCCGACGAATAAGTGCTTCCTTTAGGAACAAGGCCAAGCGATCTATACCTTCGTATAGAAAGTGGAATTCCTAAGATCGACTCCTAGAGTTTTTATGGTCTTCACGACTATTGTTAAAAACGGTTGCACGAGGTAATGGAAAATTCCACAAATAACCGTAGCGTGATACAGTTAGTCGAGGAAGTGCGAGAGAGAGACGCAAAACTCTCGAAGGCCAATAAACTAACAGTAGCCTGGTTGCACTTAAAAAATAATTGCCAACGACGCATGTTGTTTACTCGCCCAGAGTTGCTTTACGACTGGTACGTTCTGTTCTGTTACCGATCAGCTGTTTTGTTTCTGTTCAATTGAAAACTGTATGCGTGGTTTGTTGTTACTTTTTCATTCTGTCCTGTTACGGACAAATCTGTAGAAAATAGAATACAATAGTGTGTATGTACAGTACAACATCCCTAATCCAGGCACTCGCTAATTCGGACTATCCAGTAATCCGGATATTTATATTTTTCGGACAGTTTCGAAATTGTTCCCCTATAGTCCGGACACGTGTTCTTTTTTCTCAGCAAAATTTTTTCGTTGCTTTATAGCTGGAGAAAATAAGTATTTAAAATTTTAAATATTTCAGCTTAATTGAGTTTGCGTGGCGAACTGGTTCCAAAAGCTATTTTATGGGCTGAACAAACCAAAGCGGCAGATAAGGATATTTTATTTTTAAAAGAATTTAAAAATGGAGCTGACAAATTACATTCAACCAAAATAAATTCTTATTTTTCAAAATTAATGAATATTTTTCAATATGTTTCTTTATGTTTTCTGTAAATAAATTAAATGCAAATAAATTTTTATGTGTAATTATTTTTCTTTTTGGTAATAAAAATAAATTATATATGTATATATATATATATATAGTATGCAATATTTACATTTAGAGGGCTCAGAGCTGAAGTGAACCAAGTCAATAAATATGAAAAATTTTAAAGCTAGTGCGAAATTTTCCGCAAAGTTTCACTCTATTTAGTTCTGTAAGGGACTAAGTAAAAAAGTTTTTCGTTCCTAAGGCAACGGTAAAAACCCCAAGTTAATTGGTTTCATTTTATATGTAATTTATGGCAGTTCATTTACTGAAACTCAAAATATCTTCGAATTGTTTTTTTTTGTAACTTGGTTCACTCAGCTCTGAGCTCTCCAATTATGTATTGCGTTTAAAAGTTTATTTTAATTATAGTTCAGATGATCCACTAATCCGGACAGTAGCTGAAAATATATCTGTCCGGATTATGGAGGTTGTACTGTATTAGTTTTTGTGTTGTGAAATATTACAAATTTTGTGTTAAAAGTCAGAAAAATTTTTTTATTCAAATTTTTAAAGATTTATATATTTTTCTCAAAAAACGCACATTTTGCAAATTTTTAAAAAATTTATTTCTATAATTTCATCGTCCACATCCAAAAGTTCAGACACAGAACTAGTAATTCAAAAATAATTTCTACAGAAAAGAACGGCACAGAATGGCAACAAAAAGTAATGAAGCATTTAAGCATAGACTGTAGCACTATTTGTGCTTAAGTTTCATATCTTTGTCCACAATATTCTAAAATAATAAGTCCATCCATAGTGATTAATCCTGCAAGTGAACGGTTGTTGGAAATTTTTCAATCACAAAATCTGCTCATGCGCTCACCGAGAATTTTTTGAGGTCTCGAAAATATTAATTTACGCAAATTACGTGAGCCGGTCACATCCCTAACAAATATTTATCTAATATTTATTTCAAGCATGTTGTTGCAACTCTAGTGTTTGTGCTTTTGAATGAGAACAACAACCAAAATGTTTTTTACTTATGCAACCAATTTAGAAGATACGAGTATTTGTGTTGTTAGTATCAGTGGTTTTTAGCAAAATGGTGCCATTTTTGTCTGTATTGTGTACTGTACGGCAGCGTGGCACACTCATTTATTTTAAGATACTTTTCTATACTTTAATACGACTTACTTTGATTTTTAATGACTTAAATTTTTTTCGTGTTCATGTAAATCAATTTACTTTGATATTTACAATTTTTTTTCTTGTTGATCAATGTTATATTAAAAGTCTAAATTAATTCGATCTCCGTTCAAAAGATGACTTGGTCAAATACACATAAATAAAAAACGATAGACATTAGATCGTAATAGAAAAAAGTGCGGCGCACAGTGGCTGAAAATCGTTTTTCATTGGCCAAAACTCTGTAACTTTTGAACCGATCAAAATATTGAAGTAATTTTTTTTTTTATTGGATAGATATTTAGTTCAGCTTGACTCAGTTTAAATTTTATTAAAATTGATTGAGGACTTTTTAAGGAATTCTAGGTCAAAGTTGAACTTTTGAATTTTTTTTAACTTTTAGAGTGAAATATGGAATTATTATTTTTTTATTTATTAAAAAATTTGAATATTTGGAAATTAATAATAATTATAAATAATTTTTGTAATAATGGAATTTTTTTTATGTTACACTTAAAAAAATTGTACACTGAAAAAAATAGTAAAATCAACTGGAGATTTTGCTATTACTGAAAAATTTAAAATTTTTTGCTGACAAATTTGCAAATTTGTTTACACTCAAAGAATAGTTACACTTAAAAAAAACGTTAATAATATTATCTAAAAATATTGCTATTACTACAGAAAAATTTATTATTTTTTGCTGTCAAATTTGATAATTTTAAAAACATTTTAAAATAAAAACTGCAATAAATTTTAATAGCATTTGTAACAATGGTAGGTTCGTTTATTATTATTTTTTACTAATACTATGTTTTTCGTACTTAAATAACAATGAAAGGCAATTATAATTATTATTCATTTGACTCAAATATTGATTGCAAATATTCCATATTTTGTTCTGTGCTATCTCTGTTCTTTAGTAGTTTTTTGGCTTCTTCATCTAAATCCCGATGTTCCACTTTCCATTGATTTCGAATACTGGAGATAAACGGATCTGACGTTGCCAATAATATATTAAATAGATCTTCATTTGTTGAATTTCTTGAAATTTTTCTAGTATTGTGCTCTCTATAAAATCTGTAATCCTTGTTCCTTTTTTCCTGAGCCTCCTCTGATAGATCTCCAAGTGGCACCAAATGATATTTAATGACATCTTCTCCATGATAAAGGATTTTGTGAACTGTTGCAGACATATTTCTCCATGGGTAGTTGGTTGTATATATTTTTGCAGTTTCCTTAGCATAATCTCAAAATTTTCTAGAGTCAATTTCTTCATTGCACGCAAGTACTTCTAGGATTATTTTAAATCTGAAAATAAGGTTTAAATCCACTCCTGTTATTTCAGATGCTGTTTCTGGATCTGAAAAGAATCTTCTTGCGGTATTGCCATCATTTGTATTGCCTGACCCTTGTTTTGGCTGATCTATAATCAATCCAAATTTGCGATATTCATCTTGAACATGTTTCTTTTTTGCACTTCTTAACTCTTTGTTGGTTTCGTTGTTTCTTATTGATCCTGAAGACCCGAAATCCAAATCATAATTGATTTTTAGTATGTGTTCCACGAATTTAAGTTTAATTTTATTTTAACGTAGCTAAGAACATCTTCCTGGTTTTTGTTTCTAAAATACTCTTCGGCCAGTTCTTTATAACTGAAGCTCTCCATATTTTTCTGAATATTTTTATTTGCGTCTGTTATGTTTTATCCGTACACTTAGAGGATTAACTGAGTAATCCCTTATCGAATCCGTAGTTTTATACATTTTTAGATACATGTTATTCACACATTGATCTTTAATTTCATAGCAGGTAGTGCTTAAATTGCACAAAACTGCACATGTTGTCCAGACCTTAATATCAGGTAAAACTGATTAGTATCTCGCCAATATATGTTGTTGTTGTTGGGTTATTTTTTTTTCTTTAGTGCTTTAATGTCGCGATTATTGTTATAAAATTGCTTATGACTTTGGTTGACCCTAACATTTGATAACAGGTAAATTTAGAAACAGATCATATGTTTACTGTAGAATTTTGTGATAATTTGTGATAATTTTATTACCAATTTTTGGCTGATCAAAACAAAGCCATTAAACCCTTTCGCAGGTATTATATTTAATTTTTTTAGTTTTACGTAGTCTAAAGTAAAAAACATAAACTTTTAGGCAAAAAAGTGAAAATTATATACACCATTGTATACGAGTACTTTGGAGTAATTTCATTAAAATGAAAAAAGTGTTCTACAGGCGGCTCGTGGCGGGTGCAAAAGTATATATAGCGTTAAAGAGGACACTTTCACCTTTCTCCGGGTGGTATACATTTCTTGTTCCCTTTTGTTCCCTAGAAGTTCTATTCCACTAAAGTTTAAATTTGAGAAAAATATAGTAGTTTCATAAATATTCCGTAACGCCCTTAATATTAAACGCTAGAGCTCTGACCACTTACAAAAACTAAAGACTATAATCCTACCAACATTATAAAAAAGACCGCAGGCCATTATCGATGATAACTTGCGAGTAGTAACCATTTATTTTTGATAAAAAACAAAAGAAAAACACCTTTTTCTGAAATTAAAAAAACCGTTGAGTTTGACAGCATGCCACGCTCACAATTATCAATAGTTTAACCTAATTTTTTGGCTACCTTAATCTGGATATATTAGCTGCAAAAGGGCGTAAAAATTTTAAAAATCGGTGACAAAAAAAATTTGAGTTTTGGCCAATGAAAAACGATTTTCAGCCACAGTGCGGCGGCATACAGCTTTGCATATAAATTTTTTTTGGATGACGATTTCGAAATGAATTTTTTTTTGCCGAACGTAGCGGACGCCTTTTTTAATTTTTCGTTGTAACTTCGGTATTTATAGTTGGATTTTAGACTGTGCTGTGTTGATGTTTTTGTTCCGATTGCAGAATATATAATGCATTAAAATAGGCGACCACTACAATCGTTAAAAAATAATTTGAATTTTTCTGTTATCGAAATACTTCCTTAGCAAGACTTCAATGACTTTTTACAAGTTTTAATTTTCTAATATTGGGGTGCATCATTAAGGTGGTAAGAAATGAGATTTGATGGTTAAATACTTGTGGTCAATGGCTCTAACAGCAAAAGCATCGATATATCATACTTTAAGATCGGACTGTGAATAACAAAGATATAACGAAAAATTTAAAAAGAAGGCAAGATAAAATTGATTTCGCAATTGTCTTGCAAAAATCTAATGGATATTATAGATCAGCAAACAAAAAATGTACTCTTTGCCAAGCCATTGCCATCAACTTTAATATCAACAACATAGTGTTCATGATTTGAAGTTGAAGCAGTTATACCACTTATAGGACATAACTTAGCAAAATTTACAAAGTTTTAAATAATTCTTGAATGTCCCATCCGGATATTTTGCCGCACCAGCTATAGAGTACATGTCTCATAAAATTTCAGCCGATTGTTAAGCACTGCATACACGTTTCAATCAAATGGGCAACAGAGTCGGTTTTCGTCGAAATCAGGGCATGTATGGCTCTGTCAATTGATTAGTTTGGCAGTTGTTTAGTTGATTGAAGAAAAATCAAAAGATTTTGCTGTGTGCGTCCGAGTCTCTTGATTAGCTGGCAAAACTTATGTTTGTAGTTTTCTTTTGCCAAGAAAAAGTTAAGTATTTCTTTACTGTCATTGAATTTAAATAAAAAATATAAAAATGACATTGGTGGCAAACATGGACGAATTTTTTTTTCTTTTTCTTCAATGCATTCTGCAATAACCATTATTGCAATTATTTTTCTTTTTTAGGCCATTGCAATAAAAATTTTTAATATTTAAATTTGTAATTGTAAAAAACAAATAAATTTGACAATTGATTGAAAATCTTTCAATTCAGTTTATGAAGTGTGTGGTCAAGAATTAATTCAATTGAAAGACTAAATTGACAATTGAACTGAAACGTGTATGGGGTGCTTTGCAAAAGAACGCTGATGATTAAGTAAGAAAATGGCAGATTTATGAAAATAATTTACAAACTTCTTGAAGGCCATTTAACTGTAAACGAATTTGAAAAGAACTCCTCTCAATTTATTGTTTGATTTACTTTATTTTATATTTTTTTCGATTAATGCGCTTTTAGATATAAACATTATAGTTTTGACACCATTTGAATAATTTTGTCACGCTTTGGGCAAAAAAATAAAAGCCTGCACGATAACAAATTTCCAATTCCCATCAATGGTTTATATTCCATTCAGGCCATTTTCATACTAAAAGTTAGATTCACAAAAGCATCTAATGCAACTATTTACAAGGACTTCATTTGTATGCTGTGGAATGTGTTTGCCCAAAAAAAAAAACGTACAAAAAACCAAAACGAAAATAAATGACACACAAAACATATTCAAGCACGAATTTGTTCAGTTCAAATGAAAAATAATGTTGATGATTAAAATATATTATTATATCATAAATGTAATGAAAGTCAGAAAAAAAATAAATGACATTGTAAAACTGGCGAAAAAATGCAGATACGATGCGACGCGAAATGGCAAGATGAAACGGATTCCATTTAGCAAATTATAGCAATCAATAACTTAAAAAAAAAAACACACAAATACAAATTAAATTTAATTCATTTGAATTTCATTTCAGAAGTTTATTTAGATTACATGATTAAATAATTGTATATCTGTGGGCTTTTGACAAAAGAACATTTTCTGATTTATTATCCATCTACCGAAAAGATGTTAAATTTAAATTTAAAACAATGCGTTACAAATTAAAAAAATCCATTAAAAGTATCGAGTAGTATTGAGGACCCAAATGCAAAGTATTGAACATTATTGAGTAATTAAAAATAGTAGAATTTGCCAGCACTAATGTACAAGTTCATTACATATGGATGTGTTTAGCTTCAAGAAAAAAGCTTAACAAAATAAATGTGCGTGTTTGTTTAAATTAATGCAACTAAAATACGTATACGTTTAAACTGGCATTCGAATTTCGACCACTAAGCGTACTCTAGTATAATGAAATTCTCGCTCTTGGTATTCTTTCTTCATACATAATTCAATTATATATATAGTTGATATTAATTTCTTGTATCCACCTGAAAAGTTATAGAAACAATCAAACGGATGCAAATGGTGTAGCGACCATCGAAAACAGTACTGTCCCGTTCTGCTAGCAATATCCCTTTCTTAATAATAATGATTTAAAAATTAGTATTTGAATTTTTAATACATGATAAATTTAATCCTCGATATTGAGCCAAATCTTTCAATCTTTCAATTAAACAAGAAGTGCCAAAATCCTCAATGGCATATCGCTTATTTATTGCAACTTAGTCATATCTCAAAAAAACTCGTTCATCAGAAAACGAGTTTAAAGTTTTTAGTTTACACACACGTCAATTGAAAAATAGAAAGGAAGTATTCTCGCCTCTACAGGTAAATAAACAAGATATTTCTGTACATTTTTTACACAAAAATCATCTTTTTTGAGATATGACTACGTTGCAATAAAGTTGTGATATGTACGTGCGCTCAGATCACATATAGGCCATGTCTTAATAGTTCCAGTATGTAAACCAGATATTACTCAAAATAAACTAAAGCCAATTTTCTCTGGCATCATCAAAGCCGCTCGAAGAAGCTGAATTCTATAAGTCAGTAGCCGCTGTTTTATTTTGATAATCAAAGGGGACCCGTAAACCAATCACGGTTTCATACAATACGTTTAACAAAAGTTCTCCAGAAATAAGTTTTAAATATACTCGCATTTGGCACCATTTCAAGCCGGCTTAATACGCCTAAGATTTTTGCATGCCTTCAGACGCGGCTACGCCACAAGATGTTTGAGGGAGGAGGCAGTGGTATATTTTAAATTAAACAAACAATTTGTAATGTTTCAGTTAGCAACATAATAGAGGTGGGTGACGTTTCATTAATTTTCGAAGGAAAAATATCATTTTTTCTTCTCCACTGGATACGTACTTTGGGACAAAAATCATATCCCTACGGGAAATGTTGTCCTGAACATACCTCTCCTATGACTGGTGAAAATAGGAATGGTACAAAAAGTTCCTGAGTCGTGTCTGGTGAAAAGGGAACGTTTCACAAAACTAGAACAAAACTGCCTACAAAATTCCCTCACGCAAAAAAAATTTACGTATTTTTTCTATTTTCTTTTATTATTTATGCTGATTAATGTAATCAACATTAATTAAGGATATTATAATCTGATTAAAATAATAATGAATTTGTTGATTTGGACCAAACAAATTTTTAGAAAATTATATTAATCTGAGCCGAAGTTCTACCCATTGAAAAGCTAATAGGATACATATAGGGCACACTCTGCTCTAGGATACTTCTATTACCGATTTTTAAGAAACCATAACAGGTACTAAGGATACTACAACAGGACAAGTACGTAAATGTTAGACCTAGAACCTGTCACCGAATATCTTAATTATGCCAATCAATGACAACGCCATGCAAAAGTTACCGGTACCTCTCATATAAAGTTCCGGAACTCGAACCGCTTGTTAGTCCCTAGGAACCAGTCACGTGAAGTATCCAGTTACAGGTTCTTTTTCCTCTAGGGATATTTTACGTTGAATGACCCACCAATTC
Source organism: Gymnocheta viridis (assembly GCA_956483585.1). Taxonomy (NCBI): domain Eukaryota; kingdom Metazoa; phylum Arthropoda; class Insecta; order Diptera; family Tachinidae; genus Gymnocheta; species Gymnocheta viridis. The sequence continues at coordinate 34,800,729 of OY101442.1, read as the reverse complement.
TTTGCATCATTTGATAATGAGGTTAAGAGTTTTCAGCATTCTTTTCGATAAATAATGTGATAAGATAGTGCAGTTGTACGTAACCTGAACAAGGCCGTATAATACTTATCGATGGACCACACCCTCTTCTACGCTCATGTCTTCCATTTATCTAAAATTTCTATTTACTCTAATTCGCTCAATATAAAAATTTTAATCTCATGTACAGATTGCCTTCAAACTTGATCTCTTACCCTCGAGAATTCACCAAGTACAAATTAAATTGACCACACCTGTTTTCATAGCTACTTTTACGCCCACCTTAGTTAAAATATTCAAACAAAATCTATAGTTGTTTGTATGTTCGGCATACAAAATACCATTTCTTAACGGATTTAGCAAAAATTCGAAACATGTAATGCACGTAACCTGGGCAAGTAGTAAGATATTTTCCAATGGACCATGCCCACTTCTAAGCAATAACCAAAATGTTCACTTACAAGTTATACAAGTTATATTGCAAAAACTCGTTTGCCGGGTCACTTAGTTATTGGTAATAAGCACTTTAGTTTTAAATAAAAATATTTTAGCGTTTTTTTAATTTTTACTTCCGATTTGTCCTTTTTTGTTTAGCTCACTAGCAACACTATTATTGAGAACTATGAGTAGTCAAACGGACTACATGTGTATGTGAGCTTATATTTAGAATAGCTTTTGTTCTGGTTTTCTTTTAGCTTTTCATACGAGTACCTAAAATCTAGATTGGATTTTGAACTCAACTTTCAGCTTTTCTTTTATTTTTTTACATACTTTCATGTTGTTGTTTTAATGTGTATTAAGGTTGTTGTAAAACACACAGTGCGTGCACGTTCTTCGCATCTGTTGTTAGCTTGTGGTTTACTCTACTATTTATTCTTAAAATTTTTATGTTCAGTGTTGCATGTTTATCTATCTGCGAATGCAAGCAAGTACGAGTACATGAGTGTTAAGTAGGGGTTTTATTTTATTTGCTTATGTTAGTTTATTCATTTTGACTGAATGAAATAAAGTCAAGAGTTATGTGCGCCATTAAGCTGGATTTTTACCATCAAGCAGATTTTTTATATACATACATATATGTATATATTTTTTTTTTGTTTTGTCCTTTAGTTTAAGTAAGTGGGTTTTAGTATTCAAAGCAGTTTTTATACGATAAATTATGGGAACAACATGTGATAAAATGAGATTTGCTTAAGTTTATATGATTAAAAATGCAAGAGAAACAACATTTTTTAAAGCAATTGAAATATGTATATATCGCTCTTTTATTGCATCGTAGTCATATCTAAAAAAAAATATTTTTGAGTTAAGGATGCAGAATTATTCATCGCATCGTTCTTCATATTTTGTGAGAAATTCGTACAAATATCTTGTTTACTTTCCTCTTGAGCGGTGAATATTTTTTTTATTTTCCCATTGATATGTCTGTAAATTAAAAACTTTAAAGACGTTTTCTGAAGAACGAGTTTTTTTGACATATGACTACGTTGCAATAAAGAAACGATATGTATGTAGGTACTTATATCAAGGTAACTCTACCTCCTACTTCAAAAACTTTATTTTGAAGCGAAGGTGAGAAATATTTGCCCTCATTGGCAGGCTAAGATAATGAGCTAAATTACAACAGTGAAAGTAGTAGCAAGAACACAGCGAAAGTAGTACATAATAAAGGGCTGCACAAGCCCAACAAAAATTACTTACATTACTGACATTTTAAACATTTTATGATTGTTTCTTCGATATTCTTTATAAAAAGAAATATCCTAGACAAAACATTTTAAAATTTAAAAAGAACTATTGCACGGAACACCATCTATTTTACATTTAAGCATCGCATTTGAGGAAAATTCTAATTTTGCGCTTCCATAGAACAAATAATTACTATTTTATTTTAAAAAAATTATATTCGATATGAATCTATTTTATTTTTCTTTACAACCTTAATACAATTAGTATGCCACAACAAACTAAAACTGTTTTAAATTAAATTGGGAGAATATCTCGAATAATAAATTTGCTAAGTAAAAAAAATTAACTACCACAATCCAAACAAATATTCAAAGTAAAAAATTTAAATAAATAAAATAAAATACAATTTGCATGACAATTGATAATTTTGAAGATAACAGACACCATTTTTCAACAAAAAAAATTTATAAATAATAGTAATAATAATAGAAGGACAGAAATATACACAGGCGAAATGAATAACAAATTGGTAAATAAATCCAATGGATGTGTTTCCATTATTATCGGAGCAAACAGACAGAAACCTCTAGAAACGAAATGTGCACTGAAATATAATTTCCACACTTGCATGCATGCATGTGCAAGCGTATGCATACAGGAATAAATAATTTTTATTTTTAGTAAAACGGGCATGATGTAGAGAGGGTGGTGCTGCCTGCTTTATACTCTACATTTTAGAGTCTACAATTATTGTTATAATTTCATTTCATATATATATGAACATAAATAAACATCAGACATGCCAACAAGCAATCATACTCAGACATCAACATTCGCAGATAATATGTACTGGGTTTTAAAGCTCCGAGTGTGCTTGTTGTATGCATATCGTCATATGAATTCATTAAAGCCCTAAGTTACATTGAAAAAATTTTATAGTACAAGCAAAAAACTCTCTAATATAAAAAGTTAACCAACATTTTTCAAAATTTTTTTCACTTTAAGCATTTTTCTTATTAATGATGTAGTAAAATTTTTAAATGCAAAATTTTTGAAGAACTCCTATTTTGAGTTAGAGATTTGTAATCAATCAAGAAGTGGAATTTGAATTTTTCGTAACTTAGGGCTTTTTTTGAAATCATATAAGCGGGCTGCCGAGAAATTGCTATTTTATTTGTCTGCTATGATCCGACCTGCAAGGACAGTTGGTGTCCTTTATAAGCAATTTTATAAACTTGCACTCAAAGGAAAACTCCAGCGTCCGATTGAGCGCAATGTTTCAGACCGAAACGAGCTTCAATAGATTTTTTTTATAGATACAATTTTGATTTTTGCAAATTATTTACTTGATAAAAAACAAAATTATCAAAAAAGAAAACTTTCTTTTAAACAACGTAATAATTTCTGAACTGTAATATTTTACTTTAAAGTAATAGTTTTTATTTATATAATCTAATGGCGTTTTCTTTTCTAAAAAAATTCAAAAATTTTTGCCCTTTTTATCGAAAATTAATGATTTTTGAAATAATGAGTTTATTAGAAATCATCGTATTATCACTTTCGAGACAAAACTTTTGTCTTAAGAAAACTTTGAACAGCATTTTTTTTTATAAAAAGTAAAAAAAAATATGTTACATTTTTTTTAGAAAAGAAAACGGCATAAGATTTTTCTTCCCCTTTTAATTGTTAAACGTGTTTATTATATAAACTCTTAATAACGCATTCACATGCCATTTCATAACGAATGTCCGTTGTTTGTCAATGCTAAGCATTAAATATATAATTTACTTTGTTTATCAGTGTGTAAACTGCCTTTAATTTTTACTTTTCGTTGTGAACCCCAACGCAACATTAAATGTGCTGGTTTTCATTGAAAAGTATGTTGCTCCTGATGATACTCATTAACAAGTCTTTGCTGGACATTTAAGCTTGAGATTAAGTCGCAATGTTTGCTGGTGAATGCAAATAGATTGTGTATGTGATTTGTAAAATAATTGTCTGTTAGTCGAAAAGTAATTAGAAAATTCATAATAAAATGGTAAAAATGTAAAAATTAAAATACTCAATTGTTGGTTAATGGTTTGTAATTTGTTTTTCCCAAATGACATGTTGTCAGTTTATGGGATTTATTGTATTTGCCATACCAACAAATGGTCAATCTCACTACTTTGGTTGTTTTTTATTTTTTATTTTAAGCCGAAAGTCATGATAACATGAAATAATTGACAATATTGAAGCGTGTGCAAAAATTACCAAATAAACCGAATAAATTTTTTGCGGACCGATTTAGCAGAAAATTTTTGTTTTAAACTTTTGAGTTCTTTATATTTTTTTATTTGAGTACCCTTTCATAACATATACTAACGTTTAGTAATGCTGGGTGCTGCAAAGTAGAGCTGTAAGAATCCGTTTTGCTAAGGAAACTAGTGGGTAATTAGGCTTGGGTTCGTTTATAATGCTTAACAAAAAAATTATTATTTAAAAACCACTTTTAAATTTAAAAATATACTATTAATTAAATTATTTCAGCTTTTTAACATAAATTTTTTATATGAAGGGTGTTTTAAGGAAATGGAATAAAACAAAGAAAAATTTTTAAAATTTACATGAAATTGACTTTATTAGAAAGATAATTTTCTGGCATTATAATTATGACTTCGGACATATGACCGGCACTGTTGGCTCGGACGTAGTCTAATCTTGAGGTCCAACTTTCAATGATTTTTCCAACATTTGTGGCCGTATAACGACAGTGTTGTCCTCCAAGTGGTCAATCGTTTTGGGATAATCGGCGTAGACTAGAGACTTCACATATCACCACAGAAAATAGTCAAGCGGCGTTAAATCTCACGATCTTGGAGGCAAATTCACTAGTGCGAAAAGTGAAACTATGCGGTTACCAAACGTTTCCTTTCTCAATACACAGTCTTGTTGAAATGGTTGTTAAATTGATGAACAAAAAAGTCAGTAGCCATGCGGTCACCATTGATTGTAACGTCCTGGCAAGCATTGTTTTTAAAGAAGTACGGACCAATGATTCCACCAGCACATAAAACACACCAAACAGTCAGTTTTTGTGAATGTAACCCTGTCTCAACATATACTTGAGGATTATCATCATTCCGAATACGGCAGTTTCGTTTATTGGCGTACACATACAAACAAAAGTAGGCTTCATCGCCCGTTCACCGAATCTACGCCTTGCTAGGTGATCGTGTGATTTCACGTGAACGTAGTGCGCTATACGTATTTCAAACAGAACCATGTTTTTCCAAAAAAAAGTTTTAACAATTTGGAAGCGTTGTTCAGTCGTCAGTCCCCCAGTTAAAAAAGTGTTGCCAAATTAATGTTATATACATCTATAAAAAAAACACCGTTTATAAATAAATACATTTCATACGCATAATTAATCTCTGCGGTACATCTATGAAAGTTTTCATTGAAATTAATCTAAAAAAGCACTTTTTTATATCAATAAATAATGTCTGTTTGCATTCGTGTAGATGTATTATAAATGGAAGGAAACTGTTTCATTAACTTAAAGAAATAATTTTATTGATTTAATGATAATTTTACATAACATTAATGAATTTGATTAATAATTTTATTGTAGTTTTTTCATCTAAGAATGAGTTTTTATAAAATTCATTAATTGCTTCATTTGTTCAATGATTTTAATTAATTAAAATAATTATTGGGTTTCTGATAAATCCAATCAGCCAGTGAAAGTAAAATCAAACGTAAACCTTTAAAAACTCAGATTTAGTAGGAGTAAACTGATTTTTTGTTGTATAAAATAAATAATTTAATTGAAATAAATAATATCGTTAGAGCCTTGCTACTTGAGACCATCACTATGACAATAATAATTACTTTGAACACAAATGTGGAATGCCCCGTATCTGGTCATGTCTGTTAAACCTAAACAAGAGTAGTTTCACAGCATCTATACGTATCAGCGTGCCTATAAATTAAAACTTTTTGAGTATTTAGAACTTTTTCCGTTTTTTGCACAATGTGATCTGCACGAAAACAATTAGTTTTGTACTTTTTGATTTTTAAAATTTATTCACTTTAGTTAGCATATTTTTATCAAGTTTTTTATATCAAAAACACTTATTTTGCCCTAAAGAGTTACGAAAGGCAATCTCGTATGAAATCCGTAACACCAATTGAAGTAACAAACTTGGTTTTATATTATAAATAAAGATTTTTTCGGTGGAAGGACTGCGATATGAAAATTGTCTTTCTAACATCTTGTGATTTTGATGACGTGAAAAGAAAATATGTAGATTTGTTGCGCTCAAACTTAAATAAAAAATTGTATACGAACTTCTCACATACGAATACATAAGAAGTTATAAGAAGTTATGTCACGTGCTAATAAGGATCTAAAAGATTTGTTTTGTCCGAAATATAAACTATCAGTCAGTATCATTCCTTACGGAACAAACTTATTATCATCGCACATCGAATTTGGGCAAAAAATCACCGAAAAAATGCCGCCTTAGCGTTGCAAATTGGCCCTGTCGGAGCTGCGATTTGACCGCTTTAGACTTTTTCTTAACGACACCCCGTTAATGATTGCTGCTATGCGAATAATACAGAAACGATCTATATTAATATCATCCAAAAGCTATAGAATATTGTCTTGGAATATTGTTCCGTGTCCCATAAATATCACGAATATTTGTTATTTCTAATAAAGCCATCATAATGTACCAAATAAAATTAAGTTTTTTAAATTTATAATCGTAGTTTTCCCAAAATTAATTGATATTACTGCCTATGCACACTGTTTCCCAGTGCAGAGCATCGGGAAATTTTTACAATTTCTTAAAACATTTAAACTTAGTTTTCCTTTTTTTAATTTTTAAATAGATAATTGTACTTTGACCAGCAGGTACAATAATGTATCCGGAAATTATACTCAGTACTGTAATATAATATTCTAATCTGCTAAAATAAACAAATACAAACTTCTCAGCTGCTGTCGTGTAACATGTTACTGTTAAATATGTTCAATTTGGTCTATAATTAACCATGCAGATCATTGAATTTTATTAGCAAAGTTCATGTTTGGCGGCTATTTGGAATCTTGCGACTAAATACCGCACCAAATTGACATTATTGGACATTAAGCCACCAACACGGATACGTAGAGTGCGGATAAAGGAAAATATCACAGCTGTAAATATTAAAAAATAACAGACAGCAAAGAAAAAAAACGTTTGCTTTAGTAAAACCAAAATTCAAAAGCATAATGAGTTTATCAAAAAACTATTAAAATGTCTTCAACATCACTTTTTTATTATAAACTAAGTATTCAAATATGCATTTTAAATAAAAAATATCCAAATGACAAAAAAAATTGATTAATTAATTCATCAAGTTTAAATAAATTTGAAACAAAATGCATATTCTCCAGCTACAGCTTAAAGATTCTAACATTTTGTAAATTGTCTTAAAAAGAAAAATGTAAATTATATACATATACATACATACTTATATTTTTTTTAATAATCTTTAAAATAATATTTCTTCACAGCCTTCGCTCAAAACAAATCTTTGAAATACATTCTGAATATCATGTCCAGTTTAAGACTTTAATTTTGATATCCTTTTATCACCATTTATCTGTTTCATTTTCATGACTTAAAAACAGTTCATTTTTATTCAAATATTTTCATCACCCTCGAGACATTTAAGAGAGAAAAAAAAAACGAAAAAAAGCAACAATAAATTTAGTTTAATAGAACTGTGAAAAGAGAAAAAAATCATTTAAAACAGCCTTCACCTCCTTTTACATTCTAGCATGCAAAAACCACAAAAAAAGTAAATAATTCAACTTGCACACAAACTACTGCCACAACTTAACCAAAAACATTTTCAAAAGGTTGGAGAGTGAATGTAGTACGTTCAACGCACAACACTACTGATAATATACATAATGCTTTTCTCTTCCCAAACGGTGTTTGCTTGGACGACAACAATCTAGTTGATTTTCGGAAGTTTGCAACTACTAGAATATTTTCACCATGTGAGACTGATAATTTAAAAAAAAATATATGTACATATATGAAAATTCACATGCGCTGACGTGACATCTAAAAACAATAATTTTTCTTCAAAATGTTTATAAGAAAAGCGAAAATGAAAAACAACAAATATGATTTAAAGCAGAATATGAAAATCTTAAAATTGTACTAAATATCAAATCTGCAGTACTTTTCTAATGTAAATTGTACTGTCTTTATCATCACTGTCCCAATTCATATAAACATGCGCAAAAACAAACACAAACACTTACCCGCACAAACGCACACACACACCTGTTGCAACGACTTTTCAAGATGGCAATCTTAACAAACAAAATCAAAATAAATTTAATAAATTTTCTAATACTCGTATACACTTTATTCTAATCCAATTTTTACTTTAAAAAACTTAAATAAAACACTTTCACTTTCTTCACACAATTAACTTAATTTTTAAACCACAATAATTAGATTTTCTTTAATTATTAACACATTTTATTGAAATTAATTACACCGAAATTAATACTCGTACCTAATTAGCCGGCGTCTGAAATGCAACTGGAGAAAAGAATGCAAAAAAAGCTTTATCCGCCATGACCTTCGAACATTTTATCACGTACTACACGGCAACTACCCTTCGACGGCGAAAACTATAAAAACAACAACCTCTAATTCAAAAGGTGTGAAGTCTTTAGCTGGAACAAAAACCAGAAGATTGCATTAACTCCGATTTAGCACAGACATTAACAGATCATAATGGCGGAATATTTAGACTAATTTGAGCGATAAAGCTTTTCATAATATACTAGTGCTTTAAAGCAAAGTAGTAAATTTTATTTATTTTATAATAATTTTCAAAAAAAAGTACTAATCGGAGTTTTTTTTATATTCGTCACTCACAACCAGTGTTGCCAATAGTAGGGGAAAATCCCCCAAAAAAAGTCTATTCCAAAAGTTATTGTAAGTTAAAAGCAACAGATTTCGGGCTTTTATTAAAATGTAGGTACATACTCTTAATTGCAGCCGTTTTATGTTTAAAATTTTTGTTTTAAAGACACCAAAAATTAAATTGATTGACACTAAAGTGGTTACATATTTTTATCTGCTTACATACTTTTTACTTCAGAATTGTGTCATGTGGCAAGTATCAGTGGTTGCGGAATCGATCAAAATATTTTTAATTGCATGGTACGATCTCCACACATTGCCAATGAAAGAAATTTCTATGGGTAACGAATGCGAAGCGCTTTTAAGAAACATGCCTGAACATAATATTATTCAAAATAAATATCATTGTCTTCAATTTCAGTTAACCGCTTTAGAAGAATTTCAACCTTCACTGAATACATACAATATGTTCAAAGACACTGAGATTCTTAATCCGACTGGTGTTTTTGGAGAAAACAGAAATGAATTTAAGTTTCATATTTTATGTGCAAAATTTAAAATAAATAGTGAAAGATAGCTAACATAGGAATGGCGAATATTAGAATATAAATTTTTTAAAGATGCAATAAATTCGTTAAAAATATTGGATGAACTTAAATTTTGGTTCAAAATAATTAAAACAAGATATAAAACGCGATCGCAGATAATGAACGATTTTTTTCTATAATCACTGATGTTCAAACTAAAAAGAAAAACAAACTGAGCAAACACCTTATTGTATATTTTGAAGTATTTTAGTTTTAATCTGCACTATTTATAGAAAAAAGAATATGATTTAATGTTTAGTTTGTTTTTAAATAAATTCTTTTTTTTATCAAATGCATTACAAAATATAAAATATGGATTTTAAAAACGTAGGTACGAGTATAATTGTAGGGAAAAGAGGACTTTTTGCGACACATATCGTTTTAAAAAATTAAAAAAGTTGACATCATTGCTCACGACACAACGAAGGCGCTGTTTAAAATTAGTAACTTTATTTTCTCCAGGTGTACGTCATGTATGCACCTTTTTCGAAAGGTTAGGTCCATCCTCTATGTCGGTGTATGTATCACAAACGAATCAATGATATAGAAAATACACATTTATTACAATAACTTTTGCGGTAAATTGAAAATTTCTTATAAAAACAGTAATTACTAAGCAAAACTTATTAGGTGGCAAAAGGTAGATATACTTAAATCATTATTGTACACAATATAAAATTATTTCAGAAAAAATTATCCAATTAAGAAAAGTTTTAACATTATTGACCATTTTGCTATTGAACTGAACTTAAAAGTTGTACTTGACTCAAATTTACATCAGTTAAGTTTTAAATTCTTTTTAAGCTCATATAATCTTATAGTTTCCAAGATTTTCCCGTTTTCAAAAACAATTAATATTTTTCTTTGCCTTTGAAACTTTTCTTTCAGAGTGTAATTTTCAAAGTTTCACAACTCGAAACTTTTTTATGCAAGACAGCTCTTCATTTTACTTTAATGTCGTTTTTAACAAAAATTTACAAATATTTAAGAGGAAAAGATCAATATATTGGGGTTGATAAGTGTTTTTCACACATTTACCAAATTAAAAATTCTTTGTATGAAATTTCTTTTGGTTCCACAAAATTGAATGCAAACATTGAGTCACACAGATGCACACATTAGGGTCGCCCAAGTGGACAGATTATCGTAAATGCCCGGGATTTCGGGTTCAAGTTTCTTTTAATAAATTACCGACAAATTATAAGATAAAATACTTTAATTGTTTATATTTAAAATAAAAAAATTTACACATTTAGCAAATAAAATCTGATTCTTTGAATTAAAATTGTATAAAACAAAATAAATTCATATATTATAGCCCCCGCCGACATCAACCAAATTATGATTTTCTTGACTTCGGCGGAAATCACCGTGAAACTTGAATTTGCCACACATTTTGTCATATCGTCGGTCATAGGTTGACAACTCTTAACTTGCAAAAAAATCGAATCGGGATGTTGATGCCAAAAGACTGTGTTGGTCCTTCTTCTTGTTAGTTCGTTTCATTTATATTTTTAAAAAATCTTACAATAAAATCCTACAAATTTTGGTTTTTTATTTACTTCCAACACGGTTGAGTAACGTCCACTGAAAGGTACAAAAAAACATTCTAAGAGTTGTCAACCTGTAACCGACGATATCCCAAATAACGTTTTTTTGTTGCTTAATTATTAAAATTACATTAAATTTTAAAAATGGAAACATAATTGTGTATAATACCAAATGTACAGGCAGGGCTGGGCAGTATTTGAAATACATGTATTTGAAATACGTATTTAAAATACAAATACGTACATATTTTGTATTTTAAATACATACAATAAATAGAAGTAGTTTGTATTTTAAATACAGACATACATGATGTGTGAGTAAAGAATTCAAAATCTGGCAATTTATACTCTGGAGGAAAATTACAAAAAACTTAAAATGACACCTGGAAATATCAGAAGTAGAAGCGCCAGTAAAGAAGACGATGATTTTGTTGTTTTCGTAGTTAAGGATGATGGTGAATCTAGGACATCAAATTTGGAGTTGGAATTTGTCAGTTTCCTCAGTGCCAAGAGCAAAGACATTATCACTCTTGGCAGCTATCCAAATATAAAAAGAGTATTCATAGAATTTAATAAAAGTTTATGCTTATCAGGACCTGTAGAAAGATTATTTTCTTCAGCAGGTTTTATTTATTCTCCAACAAGAAACAGTTTGATATTTATGAAAGGAAACAATTGTTTTGTTGATTAGTTTTATCTGATGTATTTTTTGCATTTTAAATACATACATGATGTGCAAGTATTTTGTATTTTTAATACATAACGTAAAACTATTTTGTATTTTAAATACAGCAAACCATGTATTTTGCCCAACTGTGTGTACGGAGCCAATCGAAATCAAACAAATACCATATTGCAACAGTATAAAGAGTAATTTCGACACGAAATTAAGTAAATTAGCTGCACCAGAGAAAAATATATAAAGCAAGCAGTCTTGACTAAAACGCAAAGTCATCTAACTAATAAATTTCACACAGAAAATAGACAGATAGACAGCCAGAAGTGGGCTCAATCTGGAAGTAATTATCATCCTTGCAAATAAAATATATATTTGTAAATAAGATAAATATGTATGTTTAAAATCTGTTTATAATAAAAACAGACAGGCGGACAAAAATGCGGACAGACGTCGAACCCAAACCAAAAAAAAAACAGTGGGTCCAAAAAAAAAAATTATAAATGGGGAAGTTCTAAAGTAACAAACACATCGAAATTTTTCGTAAAGTTGGTTGAAAAAAAGAGCTTACAGAAAACGCTACTTGAACTATTTTCTTTATTTTTTTCTTATCCTGTACAATATTTTTGTTGTTTTTTTTATATATAAATTAAGTAATTTCAATAAATAAAACTGCATAAATTATTTATTACATGGAATTTATTAGTAAAAAAAACAATAGCATAACAAACACAACTAAAACTAAAACGGGGGAAAAAAAACTGTGAAATTATTTTATTAGTTATTTCAATAGTTTAAGGAGATCTTATAAAAGAATCTTTTAGAAAAATCGTTTGGTTTAAATGTCTAGTTTTGATAAAACTTGAATTGGCAAAAAAAATATTTCACTCATCGTAGATGCTGGAAGAATCGAAAGCAGCCCAAAATACAGAATATCTATTGTTTCTGTTTTTTACTGGATATAAAATTATTATTATTATTATAATCCTGCTTTAATTTTTTAAATTTTTTAACACTTCTAATTGTTTCGGTTAATTCATGCAAATAATGGCAAACAAATTAATTAAAAAAGAAAACTTTTGATGGCAAACTTGTAAATTAAAACGATGTATGTAAAATAATTTCCCAACACTTACAACTTTGATATTGTTTAAACCTTTCATTTGTTTTAATGAAGGCTTAATATAATATATTCAGTGGTTCTAAGAAATAATGTAAAGTTCCCTGACGATCGGTAATAGCAACAATGAAATGCGCATAGGATCAAGCTATACCCTTTTCAATTTGTTTCTAACAAAACTACTCGAGTTATTAGTTTACTAAATATGTAAAATATTAATTTTGACAAAAAAGTGCGATTAAAATTTTAGCGGTTCCCATAAAAAACAGCAATTAGATCTTTTCTTCTGTTTATTAGTAAAATTTCAAAAGGCACACTTAACAACTTTTGGCAGAATAAAGGCTTTGGTTCCTACTACACTGAAAAACAATAATAGAAAATTTATAAATTTATCTCCGTCATGTCAAGTATACCACGAATTGAAGAATTTGAGAAAAAAAAATTAACTTAGGAATTCCAGGATTTTTCGGGATTTCCTGTAATTTTTTTAATTACAGGATGCGGTACTCATGAAAAGTTCCAGGATTTTCGGGATGGCTAACTGTAACCCGCTCATTTTAAAACTAAATTTAAGGATTGAAAATTCAATTTTTTTGTTGAATTCAAAGAATAACAAGGAATCATCATCAATAATGGTAAAATAAGAAATTTAATTAATATTTATGAATGTGTGCAATATGAAGATTTATTTTCTATTCAAAGCACCTCCTACTAGTGAATTTTCATACCGATCCTTGTGATTTCTTTATAATGATGTTATTGCCAATTATGTATTTCAACTTTATTACTTTATAAATATATAAATATGTGTTGTAATTAAATTTGTTGCTTTTATTTTTAGCCAAAGCTGCTTAACAAAAACAACAACTTGCTTAATCTCATCTAAAGGCTACAGATATCAACAGCATCAAAGAAAACGTTGCAGCTAAAACAAAAAATGGGAACCGGACATTATTTTTGGGCGATTTTCTATTTTGCCAGTTTATGTAGTGCATCCCTGTAAGTACAAGTTTTTTATTATTTTATTTATTTCCTTTTCTCAACTTTGAAAATAAATAATTAAAAACTAATTATATTTAACTAACAACATTAAACAAACGTAAATAGCTTTTAAGGAAAAAAAATAACACCTGCAGTGCTTTAAAGCTAAAACACTCTTTTAGAAATATGCTTTGAAATTGAAGTAAAAAAAAATCAAACATAAAACTCACAAAGAAATTAATTAATTTTTTTAATTTTTGTCGGATTGGACATTTTGGAATTATTGCATATTTACAAAGCAAATAAATAAGCATATCTAAAATGTATTTATCATCAGTCGGCCAATTAAATACAATAATAAACTAAATTTCAACATTCATTTAAATATGAATGCACTGCTTATTAAGTGCTACAAGTCACCTCTTATACATAATCCCCTTTCTACTCACACAAAATTAATTAATTACTAACACATTAACAATGCGAGATATGCTTAATTTCTTTATGATAAGTGCGGCAGTATAATATTTCCCAAAAAAAATCAAAACAATGAAAAAATTCATAAATACAAACAAACTAATCTCACTTTGCTAGTTTATTTTTCCAGTTTCCTAACATTTTTATTATTTCTTTATGTCTGTCCAAAATCTTTTTTAAGTAATTATGTACCAAAAGAACTAAAATATTTGCATCTAAAAAATACCCTCAACCTAAAAGTACGCAGGAAAATATAATTCAACTTTCAAAAGGAGTTAATTACAGGTTACGTCGTGGACCCTTAACTTTCTGGATATCAATTAAAAAGAAATTGACATCCATCACCACACGTACGGATTTAGAGTGAAAGCAACACACATGATAATTTGACATAATTTGTGCGATTAAAAATACGCAAACGGTTTTTAATTTTAAATAACTTTTTCACTATTTTGTAACATATTTTATGCTTTTTTGTGGAAATTTTAATGTAATTTTTTAATTTTATTGACTTGGAATTAGATTTTTTGGCATAAAATAATAATATTAAATAAAATATGAAACCAATATTTTGCACACAAATTGAATATTGTAAATTAATTAAAAAAAAAAATAAATAAAAGAAATAGAAAAAATACTCAATATAAAGAATTGTGTTTTAAAAATATAAATTTTCTAAAATATTTTCTATGCCAATGAAGCGAAACTTTTCCAGCGATATAAAAAATTCAGATGTAAAGAGCCCTTATAGAAGACCTTATTTAACATATTCATATGTTCTTTGCCCAGATTGTCCTTGCGGCGCAGGACTTCTGCACTCGCTTCCACTTGGAGGAATTCTAAGAGGCTTGAGAAAGAAAGTATTCCAAAAGGCCTTCCGCGGAAGTTTTAAGTGGGGAGAATGCAGGTTAGCTAATAGGATTTTCTATCTGAAGTTTACTAAACGGCCTAATGCTTCTTAGCAAACACTACATAGTTTTTCATTTTTTAACTTTCTACTTCTAAAAAACCTAAAAGTGCTTTTATTAGAAATTTGATAAAAATTTTTTCTTTAAATTTATAATCGCACATTTTCCCAAAACGAATATTTTAAATATTCAGTGAAATATTATTTGTTTTATTAAAAACACATTGAAATTGATTATTGAGGGGCCAATTCATTGTTGCTAATGCAGATCACCCGAGAACATTTAAAAACAAATTTTTTAGAACGAGTTTAATAAAATATAAACGTTCATTAGATTAAATGAAAAGTTGATACAAAAACTCAATAATCAACTATTACTGAGTTAAACCTTTCATATCTAAAGCGCTTTTTAACACAAATCATAAATACGATTACTTCTGTACAATTCAAATACGCGACGAATCTTGGAAATTTCGGTGTCATATACTTTTCTTTCAGTAGATAATTTGGGAAAATTTCAAAATTGTATTTTTAAAGATAATGTAAGGATATACATGTATATTATATATCGTCATAAATCGACTTCTTGATTGCACAGTATCAAAATACGAGTTCTTGGAAAATTTTATATTAAAAAAAAGCTTAACTGAAAAAATTTTAGGTAATTTTCCTCTGTAAAATCGTATCAATGTAACTTAGGGCATTTATGAATTCATATGACGATATATATGTACATATCGCTCATTTACTAAAACAACGTCATAACTCAGAAACACTCGTTCTTCAGAAAACAAGTTTAAAGTTTTTAATTTACCCACAACTCAATGAAAAAATAAAAAACTATTCTGAGTAAAGAAGATTTTAGTATGAATTTTCTACAAAAGATGAACGATACGATGGGAAAAAGTGCGAATAAAAATTTAAAATACTAAAACTTTAGCAATTCCCGTAAAAAGCACCGATACGGAGAATAATTCTGCATTCTTATGACGCTGTTGGAGTATATGAGCGACATATATTTTTGAGAACTGAAAATTGTTTCTTTGCTTATTTGGGACGCTGAAATCGAATCTCTGAAACCACTGGGCAGATAATTTCGTTGTAGAATTTCCACTTATTTAACTAAATAAAGCAAACTCTTCTTAAGTGATGATGATGATGGTGCAAGTGTCTTTAGATATAAAAAACAACGAAAAAACTTAAGGAAGTTTGAAAAGTAGTGTTATTTGGCATTATCTTGGATATATCTTCAAGAAGTATCGCTCTGACCGCACAATCTCTCCCGAAGAGGTAAACTTCCTCAATACGAATATAACTGGTGCTGTTATTTTTTTTACTTCTCGGAATACGTTTTCAAATCATTTTTGTTCACAAGATCTGAATTTTCTATGTATCACAAATCAATATTTTTATTTGCTTTAGGTTGAGGGTATTCATCGACCTCTTTATTGTACAACATCGGCAATATTTTCCAGTTTTTTTTTATATTTATATTTATATAATTCTTTCTCATATTATGACGTTTTATTCTTTTTACTCACCCAACCAAAATACCACAAAAAAATGAGAAAAAGAAGAGAAGAAACACTTATTATACGTTCGTACCTATCATAATTTCAGAGCTAATAATGCCAAAATAAATTTCCGAGAAAAGGAGAAAAAAGTCTTAGATCAAATTTTAGGTGCAGGCAAATATGATGCAAGAATACGGCCATCCGGTATTAATGGAACGGGTAAGAGTCTTACAATATATTTTAATATACATAATTTAAAATAAGAAAACTATGAAAATAACGTTAATTTTTTAAGCAGTTTTTTTAACTAGACTTAAGTTAAGGAAAGTTTCAATAATTTTTTTTAGTTATAAAAACAATTCTTGGAAAATTTATTCTTATTTGTTTAATATAATTTATATTATTATATTTTACTTTTAAAATTTTATTTTACTAACTCAACTAACATTGTAAATATTGGTTACAAAAAAAAAAACAAATATTTTAAGTATAAAAACTATAAAAAGAGTTTTTCTTTTGACAAAAACAAAAAAAAAAGAAAATATTGAAAACATATGAACTAAATTATTTCATTTGTTTTATATAAAAAAGCAGATTTAAAGTCATACTCATCTTTAGCATTAATAATTTATTTCAAACAAAATTTAGTTTTTAGGCAAATCATAATTTTACGGTAGTTTATGTATAATTTATTAATAATTCATTTACCAATTATGTATTGATTCTTGTATTAATTAAAACGAAAAAAAATATTCAAATTTAGTTACAAGCTTAATCATTTATAAACAAAATTTTTTATTAATATTTTAAATACACTTATAACACTTAAGGTGCGCTTCCAAATGATAAGATAGATCACTTACTTGTTGTTGTTATTATGTAACAGTGTAAATGTATTGAACGGAATAACGCAATCTAAAACACTTGCTGTTCCTCTTGTTTTAAGTAACAGTCAGCTGTCAAAATGACCTTAAAAATTTTGTGATCTTGCTGATCATTCCATTTCTCAAAGGGGATCAAAGCTGTTCTGCTGAAGTACTGGAAAATATTTTTATTTAAAGTGCTCCATTATATTCTGGACTAGATGAAGCATACAGAGATGCGTACTGTAACAGACCACAACTGTTTTGGGTTCGATTACATTTGTTTAGTTATTGTCGGCCCAGTCGTCGAGATACTCTTTTCACGCCATCACGATCGATTGCTTTAGGTTTTAGTAATTTGTAGCCGCAGGCTTATAACAGAATTTAAAAGTACCTACTGACCGCTAGGACAATGTCATGCTCACTGAGCCTCAGGAGAACCCTAGCATCCAACTAACCAGAATATATTGAAAACTCTCGTTTGTCATATACGAGTTTTATGAAAATTGCCGGCATTAATTTTTCTCGACTTAAAGGTGTTTGTCCTTTATCACCTTCGACCAACCAATAAGCTGTCAAATCTCTTCCATAGGTTGGCCATGGACGAAACTACTTTGGTAAGTCACCTCTAAGTCGAATGATTTCTGTACTTAAGACCAACAATTCATCGACGGACTTGCAATTTTTATAGCCCAACCAAGGCTGCCAGTAATATTTTCCGCAAATTCGCCAAATTTCGGAAATAAAATCGACAAAATCGTCAATATTTAAAAAGAGATCGTAAAAAATATTCACATAAAAATCTTCTGTTTTATACAACAACCTATAATATTTTATATAAATAAAACTAACTTTCTTTTAAAAATTAACAATTCAACGGATTTATTAAAAAGTTCAAATACAAAATAATGGAAAACTCAACAATATCTTAAACATGTTTGGTCACTTCATAGCAAGATTTGAACAGATTTTGTGTCGAAACAGTTAATACATTTTCTAAAATAAATGTTAATTTTTTACTTGACATGTTTTGTATTTTATTTCAATATTCATTTCAATATAAACCTAAACAGTTCAACAAATTACGCATAAACATTAACTTAAAAAAACAAAGACACCCGTAATAAACTCAATATTTACATTGTCCCAGGTGGTTGAATACTAAGAAAGTAAACTACAAAAGACAAAAATAAAATAACCAAACATGGAAAATAGCTTGATCTCAGCTGATGGCTCTGAAAGAAGCGGAGGAGTATGGAATATTTGGAATAATTAATCATCAGAGATGGAAATTTCGTACTAACCGAAATTGATTTAACTAGTCAAAATGTATAAGTTGCACTTTTCGAATTCTAATTTGTTAAATAATACGGTTACATAGTTGATATTGCTAATCACTAGTATCCACCATCAAAAGTAGTAAAATCGAACGAAGAACGCTGATCAGATGGTGTAACGACCTCGAAATTATTACTGATCCATTCTGCTAGTCTGATGTACAATACATTCTTCCAAATAGTAAAAAAATAATAAATTTATCCAAAAAAATTTCTTAAAAATTAAGAAGAAATGATTTGAACTCAAGCCAAGGAATTAATTTCAATATCAATATTTTTTTGCTATCGAGATTGACATTTTGCCACACGTTGAGGTTATGTTGAGCAAAAAGTAGTGAAGTCAAAAAATCGTCAATGTATAAGGAATACTAAACAAAAATCGTCAATCGTCACTTTTGGCACCCCTGAGCCAAATTTGTATCACTCGCGTTCTCCAGTAGGCGTTTATAAACGTACACATGTATGTTCTTTGGAAATATCTTCAGTGATGCATGAATGAATCGTAAAATTAAGGCAATAAATATTTGCTGCTTGGCAAAAGGGCTCCTCTCTTTCACGCGTGCTTTCTGCATAAAATAACTTGTGAATTGCACCCTCTTCTGTTATGGCTTGGTTATACATCTCTGAAGGTTATCTATCACTAGGTACGAGGACTCTCCTTATTTCATAGAATTACTGTCATCGAGCAAGTTGGAGCTGTCTCTCTTAAGCTTAAGCTTCCAGTAACTGGTTTATATACTCGATCGTTATGTATTCCTAAAGGTTTTTTTTTCGTGTAGCTGTGTGTACTCTGTAGCGACTTCAAATCATCCTACCGTTTCCTTATATTGTCCGCGGACAACTTGGATTTTTCTTCAATATAACAAGGATCATGTGGCAGTCAAAAAAGCATGTTGACCCAATCATGCTATTTTTAGCCTTTCAGAAAACTTGATGAATTTCAAATAACTTTTCACTGCACCAACTGTATGTATTTTAAATTTCTGGTCGAACATAAAGCAATCTAGATCTTTACGAATACACACAAATCTTTTCCGCATCCGATTCTGTATGAAGTTTAATGTTAATAACAAAAACTAAAAAAACAAAAATATAACTTCAATTTTACATTTATTTTCACACTCAAAAGAAAAATCAATCCATCCGCACTTACATCGATCCCAAGCGGTGTTAAAAGTACGGTAATCCCAGATTTACTGAAATCAAGTACAGAAAGATTGATTTAAGTACGGACGGATTCAAATGCTCAATTTAATTTAAGAATTTTTTAGTTGGATCAAGAGTTTTCACTGCTTTTAAGAAACTCCTGGATTAGTTATCTAAAGTAATTCAGTTTTCGACTTGATTAAAGTACATTTTATTGTTATTTGTACCCAAAATTTTGAAGTAGAAAATATTTGAAATATTTAAATATCATTAAAGGATACATTTGTTTCACTGGCAGTTGAATAACAAGTAACTTAGAAAACACTTCCTTTCGTTCAATACTTTTCTCATCATTGTACGGACAAAACAACAAGCAAGTAAGTAAATAACCTTATCATTACGATGCGCACTTTACTTAACGCAAACTTATGTATATAATAAATATAATTGTATATAATAATACATGGATCCTATGTATATTATATACATGCTCTTATATAACAACAAAAATTATTTAAAAAAACCAAACAAAAAATGAAAAAAAAATTCAAAATAAAAAAAATATAAATACCAACTTACATACATACAGATGGTCCCGCTATAGTCAGAATCAATCTTTTTGTACGAAGTATTATGACGATTAGTGACATTAAAATGGTAAGTTTCTCAGCAAACATTACAAACCAAACCAAAAAAAAATTTAAAAAAAATTATAATAATAAATCAAATAATACAAAAAGTTAAAAAAAAAACAGTTGTCACAATCAAAACAATGTCTTTCTTATATATTTTTCAAATTAAGGGTCAGTTTCTTATGGGACAGTTTAAACGTAGTTTTATTAAAGTTTATGTAAACTTTAAAGAAATGCAACAATTGTCACCACGGCATAATTTCACCACACTTTCGTTTTGTTGTTTTTATTTTGATGACGACTTAACGTTGGCAATACTTAACGGTTGTTTTATTGGCATTTCAAAATGTTAGATGTAAGCTTTAGCTAAGGCAACACATTTAGCTTGTTTTTATTATTCGACTTTGGTGTAAAAGGACTTAAGTCATGGTTTTAACAGGGCTGTAATTTTTCTTAACAACTCCTGTATTTTCCCTGCCTGTAAAATTTATATTTGTCTACAACTGCGTTTCGAAAGTTTTTTTAATTATAGAGATTACTCGTAGTATTTCTTCAACTATTTCTATCTATTTCCAGCTAACTTTTCACAATATTCTTGTAATGTGCAATTTTTGTATAAATCCTAAGTTTAAAAATATCATAAAGTAAACCAAAAAAAAGAATTTAATTGCTGGAAGTGTGAAAAAATTTATTTGGAGACATCAATCAACCCCTCAATAAAATAACGTTTTTTATTAAATGTATTAGAAAGCCTACGAATAAGGAGGATACCTGAGTTTTCCACTAATCCTAGACCCAAATTTATTCTTGAGAAATCGATATGATGATACATTTGTCGTCTTAAATGATGAATCGGACATAATTTAATTTAAATAAAGTTTTTAGGCATATTCTTGAAATATTTAGGAGTATAGATGAGAAAGCATCTATACTCTGAAAGCAAGATCGGAATTCATCGTATTTAACTCGCAAGCACTAGGCATAACTTTGGAACAGATAGTGTCCAGTTTGTCTTATACTATTTAAAAGTGGAGAGGTAATACCCAACCTCTATGTTCAAACAAGCATACGAATGTTTAAAGACTTTTCAGTCACTTCTGATGATGCACCTGCTATTCTCCTCGTCTTCAGCATTGCGCCGCAGTCGGAGTTTGCAGGAAATCAGTGGTAAGTTCATGTC
The DNA here is from genome assembly GCA_956483585.1 of Gymnocheta viridis. NCBI lineage: Eukaryota > Metazoa > Arthropoda > Insecta > Diptera > Tachinidae > Gymnocheta > Gymnocheta viridis. Next base: position 34,779,126 of record OY101442.1, on the reverse strand, counting down.
TTCCAAGTTCATTGGAATCGAAAAGGTTGCAATGCATCGCTCGCACAAGCTCACACGTCCCAGCATTTCCCTCTACACTGGCATCCATATGACCACAAGATTGAATTTATCGGCCCTGTCATTGCGAGATGAGAGAAAGGCAAGATTTCGTCGCCCTTAAGCCTAGTACTCTGTTTAAATTTGCGAAAAATTATGATCAGCATTGATTATTTCGTTTGAAAATATTCACAATTAGCCAGTGGCACGATTTAGAACAAATTTATCGATTTTATTGCCTTGAAATAAGCAACATTGTTTTTCTTATAAAAAAACACAAATTTGTGTTTATTAGGAGCTTGTACTGCAACGTATCAATTAATGCAAATTGCAGCTGCTGCGTAGGAGCTCTTTGAAGATACACGTTCTGCAAAAGGACCTTCATTTTATATTATATTTACAAAATTTTCAATTATTTTAATTATTTATGCGCAACAAATTTAATGTCAAGTAAAACCTGATCATCTGTTGTTTACAATTCCGTACGAAATACGTGATGCTTAAATTATTTCGCTGTTGGAAAAAATGCTGCCAGAAACATTTCGTATGTTTTCTCAATATAAACAGAGTACAACTTCAGCAATATTATTTTGCAATTATTTTGCATGAATTTTTTTATATGGACTTTTGACAGCAGTTCCCACGAAATGATGAACAGAATATTATGCTTTAGGAGCGGAAACAGACATCACACAAGCTGAATATTTGAACAATAAAAACTTAGTGTATAATTCAAGCGGCTTTGAGTTCTTTGAAAAATTCTAGCGATAACGAAATTTATTTTATTAGTTTTCCTAAATCAATAACATATTTAGATATCTTATTTTCTGAACTCTGTTGCACATGTGTTTGAAAAACAGCAATAAAATGGAAAGGCTTCTTCGTTCAAATACTATCCAGCTCAGTTTGTAACGTTGCAATTTGCAATATGTGTTACAATCAAAAATCAGAAAGCACACAGACACAAATGTATATTGGTTTGTGTTCAAGAACCCTTCGAATGTTGAATTTCGAAAGAAACCTTTAGCGGCTATATGGTCTTTGAAGGATGGAAAGAAGCATGTTCATGTTTTGAAAATTACTCTCTTGTTTGCGAATTCTGTCCAGCATGATTTCCAATGCGTCCTCTTCATTTTAACATGCGATATTGTTGAGAGGCAGGCCCTACAAATCAAGCCGATTTTCGAGATTTTTACAAAGTGATCTCTATTCGTAACTGATTTAAGTAAGTTGATAATTTAGTTATGACACTGATTGCTTAACCAACAGATGGTCCAGACGGAATTTCATCTGAGCGGAAGCATTTTCTACATAGCAAATGACTATGTGGATTGGGAAATTATCTCCTGGGTTGATTAAAAATTTCTCTGGTGGTGAGGAAGTCTGAAGGGGCTCAGACAGTAGCAGTGTGTACTGCGCAATTTCGGGAGGGCATTCCAAGGGCCGATTTCACTCAATAAAAGTGCCCTAAGAACACTCACATTGTGGTGTTAGATACAATCAGCTGCTTAATGGAGAGCATGTATTATGCGAATGTCTTGGGGAATCCTTCATGAGTCCAAGGGCAATATATGATCTCTCGTTGAGCAGGGCAATTGGCTATATTCGTAGACTGGGGCTGGAGAAGTAAATATAGGGAATATACACAACATCTTTTGGTCCATTTTTATAGAAAGATAGGTATGCCTAAGAGGTTTGAAATATCACTAAAGGTACGGTCACATCTGACAAACATTTGCGGATAAAAACGTAACCAACAGACGAGCTAAATTTGTGTTTTATTTAATTATAATATTTTTTTAAATTTGGGTTCGCATTTATTTTAAATAATATAAAAATAGCATTTTGCGGCATAATTGACTTTATTTTGTGATATAAAAACCAAATTAAACACACTAACCCTCAGAAAAAGTAGTGGTTACGTTTTTTTTGGGCAAATGTTTGCCAAGTGTGATCGTACCTCAAGTCGCATGATTTTATAGCAACATAACGAATATTTCATAAACTTTTTCCTTTAAAGTTGCCTTTTTATTTATTTTTTTTTCTTAAGTCATAAAACCTAAAAATTAATTAAAGAAACATATTTTTATTTCTAAAAATGCTTTTTCACTGTCGTTGGATGACTTTAATTAATTTTCTTTTTAAAGTTTGCCTGTCCCATTGATCTTAGGTCTTGAATAACGATGTTCGATTTGAATTTATAAAAACTTTGAGAACATCTTTCAGTTGGATAGTGACAACTGATTCAATCAACATCTTTACTTTTCGCTTTTTTACATCATTTCACTCAAATTGACTTTCAAAGACTTTATAGCATTTAAACTGACGACATGGTGTATGTCTTGGCTAAGTAAAAGCTTCATGTAAAATCAAAAAATTATCAAAAACAAAAACAAAAAAAAAAAGAAATCAAACCAACAGCCGAATTCATAATGAAAACTTTGCCACTAAAAACAGAAAAAACTACAAAACGATCATTGACTTAGGGCTTTATCACTTACAATTCATTCATTATCAATGCTAATCTGAATAAGAATTTGATCAATTCCGAATCTTGGCTCACTCGTGACTAAATTCTGACATTTAAAATTAAAACAACAAAAACAAAAACAACGCAAATGAGGATCAACTTAAGCATAAGATTTCATTATTTCATTAAAAAAACAATCACGAAGGTTCACAATTAGAGTTGATTTTAACTATAACCGGGATGTTTTTAGTCAAAAGACAGTCAATATTTGAATAAACTGTTGGCTAACGAGTGGCTAAGTCTAAAATCTTGAACAGAATGAAAAATGTGTAATTTTTATTAATCGAACATCGAAATGTGAAAAAATTAAACATTTTAGTTAGCCACTCCCAAAAGGAATATACGCCGAAGTTAAGGGTATAAGGAGAGGCTAACTTTTTATTATGAATATGGCTGCAATAAATGTTGAATTGAATTCAAAATTCAACAGCTAAAGAAAACAATATTATAAAATAATTAATCAAAACAAACAAAATATTAATTATTTTAAATAAACTTTATAAAGATATTATACAAATATTAATAAACAAATAAAAATAATATTAAATAATATTGCCAATTTGTAGAAGTTGTAGTGAAATTTTAATTGTAGTAACAATTTTATTTAAACTCACACGAAACTTTGGATTAACTAGTTTGGCAAATAACCACCATTTGAATTATTTAATTGAATTCCTTAATATTATTGCTATTATTACTGCTACTATTACTACTACTATTACTACTACTACTACTATTATTACTATTACTATTATAATCAATAATCAATCAATCAATCAATCAATCAATCAAATAAAAAACTGACCCTTAAAAGAAAATCCAAACAAATCAATCAGTCTATTTATTTACTCTCCCATATCCAATATTAACAATATACGAACAAAACTTTCACGTCATCCCTCCCAAAAATGTATTTTCCAAAAGAAGTTGTATTCATTTAAAACTCCATGCATTCATTAAAAAAAATAAAGTATTTAAAATTATACGTTCTCTAATCGGCCCAAAACTGTTTGCCTAAAACAAAACATTTCACAAAAAATTATACTCGTACTTTAATTTTGAAATCAAAACTCAATTCAATTCATTTTGACAGCCAAACTATTCTATTCTTGTTTTTATTCTAGATATGCAAATATTTAATTAAATAAAATTAAACATAATATCATTTAAACTGTAGTTATTTCCTTCCAATTCATTAAACCATAGAGAGTTTTTCTTGCATTCTAAAATAAATAATATTCTTAAATAAAATATTAAGAATCCTTGCATTTTCCAAAAAAAAAAATTTCTTTTTTGAATTTTAATCACAACAAAATCGAAGAAATTCATAATATTCTTTAAATAATCAGTTGTCTTGTCTTGCATTTCCCCCTTTAACATAAAAATTAAAATGCTAATGTCGATGATAACAATAATAATTAGGATAATAATAATTCAAAAACTGATTCAGTCATAAGTCTCTTGTAATGTAATGTATGATTTTTCAATTGTCATTCCGTCTGCTGCAATTCACAAATTCATACGTGCTCACAGTAGTGGAAAATATGTTGCATGTCGTATTTAATTTGAGCAACAATGTCACAAGCATGTTATTTTTAAGCATTCAGTTCTCATTAAGAGAATTGCGTTCTGTATATTAAACGTGAGATTCGAGATGATTTTAATTATAAATATACTATATTTGTATATATGAATATTAATGATGAAGCTCCCAAGAAATAAGTGAAACCGAGTGTCAGACAACCATAAATCTGTTGACTTTAAAATTCAAATAAGACAAGTTGATGTTGGCTGTAGTAACTAGAACATTGTCTACAAAGTCAGTGATGACTGAGAACGTCGGTTCGATCAGCCCAGTTTCAGGCAGATCATAATAGTCAGCGTGTTTCTTTCATATGTGCATTAATTAGCGAGCCATTGTATTTGTTGTTGTTGGACTGTTTAAGTGACGAAGGCATAGCGCGTTGATCACTGGCCAGCAGTGTTGCCAGGATCTCGATAATAAAGAAGCTAAAAAAGGCTAAAATTGTTTTATTCATAATTCAACGTTTTATTTATTATTAATAAAACATGTTAAAAGTTATTAAACAAACATGCACTTCAAGTACATAAACAAAAATAAAAACGATTAAAAAGGTTCTAATTTATAAATTTATATGTTGCATTCACCGAAAAGTTGAAGTAATCGACTACTAATATAAAAATACACAACTATTTAAATTGAATTCATTAATTTTTATTATTTTAAAATAAAAAAAATTATATATTAAACAATTAATTAAAAAAAATTAATTATTTAATGATTAAAAAGAATGCTTGAAGTCTTATTTTGAATTTTAGACTTTTTAATTATTTGGGGAAATTGGAGCTTCCTTTATTTTTTAAATAACTAATTTTTCATAAGAAGCATTATTTTTTGTTGCACAGTCTACGGAGATGTGTTGGACTTTAATGGCATCATCTACTTTAAGTTTTTGTGCTTCTTCAATTTGTGCATTCTCTGAAATTTTGAGATTTTAACATTGATAGTTAATAATAAACATCCGATTCAGAAAGAAATTATGAAACCAAGCAAGGTTTTTCAAACAAAACTAGATCCTTTAAACGATTAAAAATTATCAAAACTAACTCGTGGAAAAAGTTTTAATGATATGTTCTTTGGCGCAATCTTAAGTTCTTATTAAAACATACATAAATTAAGAGAGGAAATTGACTAAATTCAATAAATAAGAAAAGGTTACACTTATCGAAACCGTTGCTAAAAGAAATCGCATTTATAAAGACTTTAATGCTAAAAAATTACCTGCTGCACTAATCGGGGTGTTCCAATAATCCGTGGTTGCGGAAATCGAGATCGCACTGTACATATAAGTCAAATATTATATTCTTTTATGCACATCTATTATTAATTCATCTAACAAGTATCATAATTTCTTCATCGCCAGTAGAATCGGAATTATCATTTGCATAAATATTACGAGAGTATAATAATTTTATAAAACATCGGTAATCTCGAAATCATGGAAACCTTTCTGTAATCTTTTTAAAGAGTATCGAATGTACAATAATTAATTAAGCATTTTAATTCTAGCTGTCTAGCATTTTAATACTAGATTAACCAAGTCCATTCATGGTTTTTCTTGCAGCGCATTCTTAAATTGTCGCACCTCCATCCGAAACTCAACTGTTGACTTAACAATTGTCTAGTTATAACTTTCGCCATTGGACTGCAATCTATTTAATTTTGTGTTCAGTGTACGTTACTTACGTTTGCACATCGCACTATAGGAAATATCACTCATTTTTTGGCCAAAAGTAAAAACTTGAATTTTTGCAGTTTTTTTTTTGCTTTAATATAATAAAAAATATAACAAAGTGAATATAGCTTTTTAAATTTTTCAAAAAAATTTAATTTCTGTTACTTTAACAGTTGTTTTGATTACGATTTCTAAACCAGTTATCAGAAAACCTTTACGTGCATTGGAGTAATTTTTAAATATAATTCAAAATAGTTTTATGGGTTCAGCAGGAAATGAAAATTTGTGAAAAAAAATTTAGCTCTTTTTAAGCTAAATTTAAAATAAAAAAGGCTAAAAAAAAGCCACGAAGCTAAAAAAGGGATAAATCTAGCCTCGAAAAGGCTAAACTGGCATCACTGCTGACCAGTAGTACAGGCAGCAATTGATACTGTATATTGTACAGCGTGCTCCATTGTAGGTATTGTAGCAATAAAATAATTATAATATGCGCCAAGATAGCATCGACGAAATAGCGTATTAATTAAATCCCAAAATCGACGATATCTTTTGATTTTACGTATAAAATACGCAGTAATTTTGACGCCGTTTTTGAATTCTCATAATTGACGCTATTATCTTGGCTCACACAAATAATCATACAAAGATTAACAAAAGCTAATGCGCCTAATTGACACCAAAGGCGCTGCGCAATAGCAGAGTTGTAAAATAATTAATTGAGCTTTCTCTCTACACTTTCCCTTTCCCAAAGAAGGTAACACCTCAAGTGGTTGGTAGGCAGTAATTCCCAGAGTTGTTACTTCTTTAAAAAAAAATCCGTCACATTTTAAAAGAGCAACTTCATAAAAAAGCAACCTCTCGAAAGCGTAGCGTTTTCCATCGCCTTCGTTTTACGCTGAAGTGACTTACTTAAAGAAGAGCTTCAACGCTGTGTCATAAACATTAATGTTAACTTATCTTATTTAATAGAAACCGCAATATATATATTAAAATAGAGATAAAACCGCTAGATTGATCTAAAACTAGCTATTTATATTGTCATTACTTTGTGGCAATAACAAAATCAAATAGAACAAAAGAGTTTTTTAACAACCAACTTCACTACTTAACGGGCTGTCAAAATCGGATTTCCAATTGCAAAACATTGACGCTGCGCTATTTAGGTTTGCTTCATATTTTCACATTTTGTATGATCATGGGAATTTCTGACAGATAGAAAACGCTTGACGCGCTGATTTAGGTTGGTCTGTAAAGCACAATCTATATCTTTATAATATTTTTACAAGATATTCGACATTTAAATATTATTCAATTTACATATCGTCATATAAAATGCAAATGGTACATGCATAATTTTTCTTAATTCTACAGCAGAATTAAAGAACTTAATGAAATGCAAACTATTGTGTTTATAATCACCTTTTTATGACAGTATTTTTTAATGCCACTATACTGAAAATGACGTTTGCTTTTTTATAAAAAAAATAAAATATGTTTCAGCGATGTGGTTTTTAACAACTCACACAGAACGACCTTATAAAAATTAAGATCTAGTGATACACGTGATCATTCCATAAAATACAGCCATGTTCCTCGAAGGGGACTTAAGCTCAAATTGCAAAGTACTCGTTTATTGTAGCCTAGTTGTAGAAAGCACACTGCCATTTTTCCGGTTTCGAACACATTTAAGCTCAGTGATTGTCAAAGTTTAGTTGGGTATTAGTTTAGTTGTCAGGCTAACATTGCCGTGCCATCACCGGGTTTATTCTAGATTTTTTTCAAAATAGTTTGTTAGCAAATGTTTTTCGAATACTTATGAAGCTTACTGCGTGTTTTTAAAGTACTTTTTGAGAAAACTTATAATTTATATAAAATAACAAAAGTACGTTTTAAAAAATTACTTTTAAAAGAACCTTTTTCCTTCAAAAAAAAATTCCCGCCGTAGAACAAGTCAGAGATTATTATAAAGCTAGAAATATATAGCGGTTCAAAGGCTGTGACGTCGGAAATATCTCCGAATTTAAAAGAATCCATGTTACATATTAAAAAGAGCACATTTTCTAAAAGTACCATACCAAAAAGTACCTATTAAAAGCGTACGGTATACAACAATGTTAAAAGTTGACTTAAAAAAAAACTACGTCGTTAAATAAGCACCTTGTAAATCATCAAGCCTCAAAAATGCACCTCCCTAAAAATAATATCCATAAATAAGTGATTTCTAGAGGGAACATTATCTCGTAAAGTTGATTTTAACAAACAAAATTTTAAAATACTAGTAAAAAATTTTCTATTAACATTAATTTAAAAATTTTCATAACCTCGCATTTTCTCGTAAAAACCTGGTAGATCTGGAATTTTAGCTTTGACGTACGTAAGCTTCGTATATAAATCATAAGAAACAAAAAATTCACAAATCAACCTCACTTCAGCCGTTTCGGAATTACGATGGCGCAGGCATACACACAGATATTCAGATACGCCCTTCAAACTTAGAACACTCTTCACTTAAAAAAAAATTATTTTGGTCACAAAACTTTATTAAAAAAAATTAACTAAAGTATTTGCTTTTGAAAAATACAAATTTTAGCAAATCTATTATGTAAATAGACAAAGAAATATGTTTAGATACATTTTTCTCGTTTATTTTCAAACCGCTTTTCTTCATTTTTTTACCAAATGGTAGATATTGTTGAGCTTTAGTGACCCAACTACATGTTATTTAAATCGGTTCAGTATTAAAGGAATAAAAGGCTCCTAAAGTTGACACCACTACAAATGCTCAAAATACACACGCATATTCATTTCAATAAGTATTGGTGCAATGACAGTGTTTAAGAGTTCATACATATTTATATGAGTAAAAGATTTTGTCTCTTCAAAAGAATGTAGTTAAAAAAGAAAAAAAAAAGAGTTCAGAATTGAATAAGATGTGAATTAAATATGGATGTAGATCAGCTTTGACCACAACTAAAATTGTGGTTGTATTCATGCTTATTAGTATTACTGCGTTGACAGAGCTACCCATCAAACACAAAGACAAGCGTTTGAAATATAATGCTGTATTATAATTCCTTATGTAATACTTTACGCATATGAAATAAAATATATTTATTTAAATAGTTTTAATTCACAGGAAAAAGTAAAAATAAGATTGAATTAAAAAAAATTAAGATTCAATGAAGAGGTTTAATAATTTTCAACCAATCTTTAAAATTGTTGTATTAACTCAACAGGATTAATTGAACATATTCTTCGATTTCCCAACCAAACCAATATTACATTCATTAAAAACTTAATTTAAATGTTTAAAAATATCAATTAATTTTCTGAAAACAATTTCATACTCAGAAAATTTATTATATTAAAAGAATATAATTATATTGAAATGAAACATGTGTGTTTGCTGGATAATTATGGCTGAAAAAATATATAAGCATCCGCATCATGTGCATTCGTCACTGTTTCATCGACGACTAAATGAAAGAGGGTAAGAATACGTCTGGGTACTCTCTGCACCAATGATGTACATGTTCATTACGTATGGATGTGTTACCTTGAATCAAAAAGTTAACAAAATAAATGTGTGTGTTGGTATGCAATTTTATTTTGTTTATCGTTTTTTCCATTGGGAAGGTTATTACGTAGTTTTTTTTCTCTTTAAATGAATGCAACTAAAATAGGTACATAAGTACGTTTAAACTTCCGGTCGAATTTCGATCACTAGGCGTACTCTAGTTATTTTAAAAGCACTTTTTTTAAAACATTATTTGAAGAACTTTATAATTAAACGATATTGAGTTTTTGAATTACTTTTTAGCAAATTTTCAATAGAGACAGGCATATAATTGAAGTGTTAAAAAGGGGTATTTTTGTGCAGACTTCGAAAATATTTTCTTAATGAAAAATTTTCAACTACAGGTTTATAAACATTCTTAAATGTAAAAGTCATTGAAAGAAAATTAAAAAGTGTTTTTTTTAACAAGACGAACTACCTATTAAGATTATTTAAAGAACTAAATTTCTCAAACCTTCACATTGACTAATCGGCGAATCATCTTTACACACAACATACACAAACAAACATACAACTTAGATACAATTTAAAACAAAAAAATATATATTATTATAATATTCAAGTTTTTTAACTGTTAATGTTATTTATTAAAAAACAAAACAAAAATAAGCAAATATTGTAATGAATTTTTTATTATTTTCTATTTCTTGAAAACAATAGAATAAATGTTGAAAAAAAATGTTAAAAAAAACCTTTTTTACATTTAATTTTTTCTATTAATTTATTTTTCTTTATTTTTTAAATCTAATTCTATTTCACCACAATCTAACGAAAAATGTAACAATTCCCCAAGTCCCAGTCATTGTTTACAATTACTTACTTTGCTTTATTTAAAAATATTTTTTAAAGTATTTATTTGTTGCGATTACTTAGATTTATTTACTTTTAATAAAACATCTTGTTTAAGATACGTAAACTTTCGAAAATAGTTTAAATACATTTGAAAAATTCATGCAACTGAAACGTTTCTCAGTATACGATAAATAAAATAATAATTAAATTTTGAAATCCCGTGTTTTGCTTAGTTAAGAAATAATAAATAGCAACAAACTTACATATTTATATTAAATAAACTAAAGAAAAAAAGCATGTTTTTTTTAGGTAAATTAAAATTTATTTCCAAGATTATTATAATTTAGTAATTTTTAAACATTTTAGTTCCCCAGTTAAGATTTCTTTTATAATTTTTACATTTTTTGTTTCGTTGGTTTATTTTGGATATCAATATTTCATAACATTTTATAAAAGTTTAATAATGGCTCGAAAAATGATCGAGTTAATATTTCTCTCAGTTTTTAAGGTCTCTTCTAAGGTTTGAAATTTATTGCGTTTTTTTATTCTATTTCGTTTTTATTTCTAATATTTCGTTATACATTCATAAAATAGTGGACAAAATTATAGCACAGTTTTAATATGAGTTTATTAAGCTGAATTCATAAACACATTTTGCACAGCCACACTTGAATGCGTAGATTTCAAAAGCGAACATACAGCCCAATTATAAACATAAATTCCGCATGAAATTTGTGCCTTTTCTCTTTTCATATTATGAATTAAAATTCCCTCATTTTACTTTTCAGCCCGTTTTTATAAACTATGTAAAAGGGAGAAAAAAATTAAAAGCTAAAAGGTAGTTATTCTAAATATATTTAAGTTTGAGTTTTCAGTAAAAAAAAATTTCCTCACAAAACCGCAGGCAGTTTGAATCAATTGGAGAAATTTTTTCTCAAGAAAAGATTTTTCCTCATGAAACAAATTCCTTGCGAATATTTATAATTGGGCTGATAGTATTATCTTTGACAAAGTCGTCGGTTCGCATTGCACTGCGACACTTTTCAATAACGCCTAGCAGATGTCCAATTTGTTCATGTTTCCTATTTGCATTTACGCGTTTATAAACATTAGAAAATTTCACTGTAAACGCATCTGTCGCAGTGATGCTTTGGAATCTTCGTTTATGAAGTCAACTTTAATTTAAATTTACAACTGTTTTTAAAATGGAGGGGTGTAAACAATAAAAACAAAAACACAAGTTATTTCGAAGTTTGTCTCCGCGAAATGGGGCTCTTAAAAGATTTAAGTGTTTTAAACATTCACATCATAAAGTCTTACATTGTAACAACTAAAATGTTTCTTGTGAAATTATCACCAAAAAATTTTACACATTTTTCATCATTCGACTTATCGAATGTCTCCGACTCAATGTTTATAGGCGAATAAAAGATTAAATAATCGTAGTACATTTTTGACGATCTTGAGTTTGCTGGCTAGAAGTCTGTGGCCACAAGGAATAACAACTAAACTCTATTTTGAGAAGTTTTCAGCAGAGCATTTTTAAGTTTGAAATTGGTGCCTGAAATCAGGGAATTAAGATTAAGCTAATATTTGAAAGCTCGATGTTAGCAATTTTATTATATTTTAATTTGCAATTCAATTCGTAATGAAAAAGCAGCTAACTTAAGAGAAATAAGCAAAACAAATTGTTAAGCTTCTTTTCCTTTTTCGTTTCTAAAAATTTCTAAGTCTTATCTCGACTTTAGCTGTTATACCAAACTTAATGAATTGACTTTAGCTATTATGCACTTTCATTTTGTTACTTTTGCTGAATAAAAAGTTATTAGTTAGATATAGCAAGTTTTTTTTTAATTTTTTTTATTTATAAGGATTATAAAATTTTTATATGTACATATATTTGTACTTCAGTTGCTGTGATTAGAATTAATTAAGGAACATAAAAATATACATACGTCAGACCCATATGTTTGTCATATTTAAATCAAAATATAAAAAAGAAATTCAGTTAATAAGATTAAAAATTAATGAAAGCTTTTAAAATATAAAATAATCTGTTATACAAATGATTTGAATCTCAACATTGGATTTTTTCTTCTTGCGTTCAATTAGAGCATGATCCGAGTCACACTCCATATGTGTATGCCCTGGTTCCAAAAACTTGTGATCTATTAACTCAATATGTGGATTATTATGCACGAAAGTAATGAACATTGAAGACACATGAGAGTTTTTGTTTTGTCCAGTGCAGGAGTCGCTATAAAAGCATATTTTAGTCACATTTTTGTCAATCATATTTAATTGTCTATAAACACAAGACGCGATTTCGTTACCACCTCTACGAGCAATAGCTTCATGCCACAAACTGTAAGATTGTACGTCCACAGTTGACGCTTGTAAAAGCTAATTGAGCTTCTTAGAGAGGGAGTAGGTAAACATTGCTGCAAGTCAAATGCAAATGCCTTGGTATTTTTGTTATCCTTTGCAGCCTTTTTATCAGCTCGTTTGCAATTGTAAGCAGTATCTGCTTTTTCAACGTGTTGCATTTTCAGTTCCTTAAACTTACTTTTTTCTTCCGTTTCAGTGGCATACTTAATTTTCATTTCAAACTTGTCACAAGTAGTCTAGCTGCGGTGATTTGAATTTTAAATTCATGCTCCTAAATACTTGCGAGTGTTTTGAAAGGCTTACAGGAGCTAGGGTTTCATCAGTGTAGAGTTGGTACATTTTTAAAATCGTTAAGTCAGAGTTCAGGTATTTTTGGCTGGTATCTCGTCTAGTGTAATGACTCTCATAGGCTGGGAATTTAGTGATATGGTTTGCAATTTCCTCCAGTTTTTCTGAATTTATTTTACTCGGTGGTGATGATTTCCCACGAGAATTTTTTATTGACATGGTTGGACATGCAAGTTTCTTACGTATTACACTTTTCAGGAAACTTTCAGTCTCACCAAAGCACTGGGTAAAGTGTCTACGACATACTCTTATTGTTTTTCCGTCCACGCTTAAAGAATATTCTACACTGTTCTCCCGTTGCCTTAGTTTCAACCCTATACAGTTGTGTTCATAAAACTAGGAGTGACAGTGTTTAATAAAGAAAACAGAAATTTTGCGACAAAAACACAAATTGGTTATCTTAATTTAATTATTTTTCGAACTAAAATTGTTGTTAGTAGTTTTTTAGTCAGAAAGAATTGGACTTGAGATAATATTAAAAAAGGTGAAAGGGAAAATTTAACATTAATTAATTTCAACTTACACGGCAGAACAGAAACAACGTTGTTTTTCGGGAGCTGCTACACTCCCATCATCAGTGTTCATGTGCGTTTCCATACAGCCGACACTGTTTAGGTGGCTCGTTTGAATGTGATATTAAATTTGTATTTATTTATATTATTAATAGGCAAACACTTTTTATATCCTTTTTACCGCCGTAATACTGAACCGATTTTGGAAAGGTTTTTAAACTGGTATTACATAGATGTGCAAAATCTTAATCTTTATTTAAATCGGTTCGCTATTTAGGGAGCTATAAGCGTTTAAAGCTGCTACTATCACATGCAATTTACTTGAAAAATAAATAAATTGTGGAAGTATTATTGCCCCATTTGCTTCTTCATAGAAATGAGACAGAGTGTTAAGTTGTTTATTTGAATGTTTATTGTTTTTGTATTTTATCGTAGGTATTTATGTAAATGTTTAATATTGATTTCTAGAATGCAGTCGATTGAGTCGTCCGCTGCATACACTACTAAAAATTATGACCCGAAAATGAATACGAGACTTATTTGTATTGTAATAAATTGGTTTTGTTATTTTGTGACAGATTAATAATTAACTAATTCTTAAGTTTCTTAATAAATGTAGAACTCCTCTAAGGCTACGGCATGTAAAAAATATTTTTTTTTACAAAATTGTTTCTGTTGCAAGGAGGTTCTACTTATTCCTATAATTATAAATAGAAAAACTATATCTGGGAGAAAATTCAATAAAGGATGTGGTAATAATGGGAACTTCAACTAGAGGCAATTTCGCCATTAACACTGCACTGCAGAAGTGTGCACCCGACCATTCTTTTTGGCTAAATGTCTCATCTTGATCTTATGCTTAATTGATTTAGTAAAGGTACCCGTAGACGTTATGTGTTTCACGCTCGACTTGTCTGTCACCTTTGTGACTCATATGTAAATATGCATATCTGTCAAAATTGTTATTTTACAGAAGATTTATCATAATAGGTTACAAACGATCATGTACAATTGCGTCTAACATTGACCATGTTTATTTACAATTTTGTGAAATGTATTTAAAAAAAGCAACAAATTTCTTATAAAAAAAATCTGCAGCCACAAGAATTATGGAATCACAATATACTTACAATAAACTAGTTCTAGATTATAAACGGTGTTGTTAAAATTTCAATATAATTTATGATAACATGAATATGAAATAATAAAATATCCGAGTGGAAAAACATCTAGTTCTTATTTTAAAAAATTCGAACTCCAGCCAACAAAGAAAAGATTTCTAATATGTATTAGTAATTTAAGAAGATCTAAAAATTTTAATGAGGATTAAGTAAATATAAAATTTAAATCTTGCAAAAAAAATCTCTAGAGGATGTTAAGGAAGCCATTAAAATAATGGGGATAAATTAGCGTAATCCAATATCCCTTTCCATGAATATTACAAACTGCAACAGAGCCACCTAAAAAGTTTATAATACCCATGAACACTGATGATGTGGGTGTAGCGGCCCCAGAAAAAAACCGTTGTTTCTTTTCTATGGTGTAACTTTAAATAATATAATGTTAATTTATCCCTTGTTCCTTTGGAACATTGTCTCATATCCAATACTTTCTTGCTAAAATTGTCACGAACTTTAGCCTAATAATAATAATCACTTTGGTTTATTAATTATTATTTTTTTTTGTTTTATCATGAAAATTATAAATAACAAGTTCCGATCCCGGAACAAAAGTATGAATATCTTATTAACTTGTGCTATAGTTTTGTCCACTGTTTTGTTGCAATGTATTTGAATATTATGGACTTAAGGTACTTATTAAAAGCATTATTAGCACTACACTAAGTATCATTGGAACTCCTTTTGCAGCATATTACAACGTATAAAATAAAAGAATATAAAATTATTGTAATTTTGTGTACTTTAATTTAATTAACCAAAAGGAAATCATAAAAAACGACAAGTTATAAGTGCATATGAATCTTTTTTTTTGTTTATCTTTCTACGTCTAAAAATATTATTTGTATTATCTATTATTGTCTTAATTATTACTTGTATACATACAGATGGTCCAGCCGTTGTGCGCGTCAACATTTTCGTAAGAAGTATTTCTAAAATCGATGATGTTACCATGGTAAGTGCGCGTTGGATAATGTATCGCATTTCAAACAAACAAAACGATTTTTAGTATACAAGGCAAAGCTTCTGTTGTGTGGCCTTCGCCCACTGTCTAATTCTATTTTTCTTTTTAAACAAGTGTCGCTCTCACAAATGCCAAGGTGCTTTGAGCACAAATTAAATCCCTTATAGTAAACATTATTAGGCTAATAAACCGTTAACGCAAGATACATTATCTGTTAGTCAACGGAATTTCAAATCTTTAAGAACTTCTAAAGTCCTTTCTTCTCTTTAAATATTTAAATAAAACAAGCAACAACTTCTTTTGAAAACCATTTGAATCAAATCAGCAAAGGAAGAAAATGTTAGGCCCGACCATCTATTTTTGATTTTTTAATTCTTTTCCAAATATTTTACAAATCCTAAATTGTAAATAATAAAATGTTATCACAATTTTCTCTATAAATATTAATATAAAAAATATACATATATTATTAACAAAAAAATAATATGGAAATTGTGAATTTGAAACAAAGGAATATATGGCGTCGGTTATTGGGAATACAACTTTGATTTCGTCGTTTTGTCCCATATTCGAAGCTTTATTGTATGAATTGGTATTTTAACTTGTACATATTTTTGATACACTGTATGTGTACAAGTACATAATCACAAAATTTCTCTGGACTTCTTCAGCAGGGAAAACATTCGCTGGGAAGGTTACATCTTTAATTTGGGATATTTCAAATCGAATATTCCTTCTTATAAGCAACTATGAAGTTACGGTAAAATTAATCGCATTAGGGCGGGTTATCGCAAACCACTGGACTGGTCCAATAAAAAAGATTACAAACAGATGGAACAACATGTTCGGTCATACGTCTTCTAATTAGAATACAACAATAGGACTTACGAAAATTAAAATCGATCCCATTCACATGACCTCATTCAGATGTTCTTACCAGATCGTGATTAATGCTATCATTCATGATACAATAAACAAGATAAAGCTGCTGATTGATTATGATATATTTCCTCAATATTCAAGGCAATAAGAAAAAACATAAACAATATTTTTTATGTGTGGAATTTGTTTGACAATAAGAAAATTTAACTGCCAGGTCCCCGATGTCACACGTATTCAAATTTTAGAATTTGATTTTGTTTGAAATGTAATTGTACGTAAGAACGAATGCGTGTGACATTGTGGGGCAGTAAACGTTTTTAATTAATGTTCGTTTAAATATATACAAATATTTTTATTATATTAATGGGTTTACCTTGTTTATTATATCATGGTATCATTCATGTTTTGCCTCATGGCCCTCATCTCTGACAGGCTTGGCATTTAACTAAATAAATATGATTGGAAAATGAGGCTGTCTTTAGAACCGAAAAGGAAATATCTAGACGAAGGCATAGCATTGACCACTGAACAGTAACGACAGCGATTAATATTGATCTTTGCTAATCTACTTGACAGCGCTATCCACACATCGGTGTTTTGGCAAGTAAAATAATTAATGAAATGGCTTCAACAAATTTAATGCGCCTACTTGCCGCCAAAACCGCTTCTACAGTGCACTAAAAATGAACGAATCACGCAATAGCAGGGTTTTAAAGCAATTAAAATTCGCATTTTCACCATCCTTGTCCTCTCTTACTATACCTTCCACAAAGAAGGTAACACACCTACTGGTTGGCTAGTAAGCATTAGTTTTCTATGGGTTACTTCTCTTGAAAAAGAAAGCAGCATGGTTCAAACTACTGTAAATACTCGTGATAGCCAATGCAGGTCCCTAATGTTGTGAAAACCTTTTAGCAGACAATATTTTGCAGATGCTCTTTAAAGCGCAATTAATCATTGAGTGCTTTTCGGCAAGTGCTCTTTTTGTAAATAATTTAAAAAGATCCTTTGAAAGAGTCAGAATTGGGGAACCAGCATTACCCTTTCCTCTTTTAACAACCACACCGTCGTGCAGCAAGAAATTCCGCACGAATCAGCCGCTGATAATGTTTTTACTTTATAGTAAAAAAACTTTCGTAAAAACAAAATAAAATAAAAGATATGCTAAAAATTTGAGCAAATAAAACTAATTCTTTTATTTGAAAAGAAGCAGGCAAAATATCGCTGATTTTCATAACATGTATCGATATATCAATGCATCGGTATTTTATCTTTTTCTTTGCAGAAATGCATTTTTTTGCCGCTGCAAGTGCCAACATCTAACTAACCCTAAAGCAATCGATAACTGTCAAACCGGCTGTCACATTAAACAGTGCTTCCACTTGGAGTTTATCCACTTAAAAAAAGGAATATCCAAGGTTTTTTCAACTGCATATTTTGAAGCTAACAACAGTAAAAGTACCTTTCGACGTGGCAGTTTAGTTATTATTGCTACCACTTAAAATCATTTAGATGTTCTCATAATTTCTGGTGATGCCTCTTTCACGTATCGGCTGCTCAAGGACTCCTGATCAAGGTTCCTGAAAATTATTTAACTCCTTAAGAACTGATTTTCATTTTATAAGTCCGGCTTGAACATTTTATTAGCAGGAAATATTATGATTCAAAAGTAAACCAAACAAAACAAAAAATGTTAAAGCTCATGGCTTCTGGATGAGTTCGTGTCGGATGCACTCACTTCCTGAAGTCTTAGTCATGTGTAATTTTATTATATTTCTTTGTAATTGCGTTTTTACTTCGCTTCACAGCAATCAGTATCACGGTGAATTTTTTATTGCATTCTTTAAAGCTCAGGCTCGGTGGGCTTATAACATCTTCAATAATAACAGGTCATTTGACAAGAAAGAGCAACAGATGAGTATGAATGCTCATTACGCTTGTGCAACCTGTCTGCAAACTATTACGACAGTAACGAAAATTTTACCGTAGCTGGGCTCATTCAACTGTTTGCATAAAGAAACTGTTGATGAAAAAACATTCTAAATAATCATGCATTTTCAATGGTAAATCTTCATTATTGCTCAGTTATTGAATTTACGAATCTACCACAAATTATATTAGCGGTATTCAGTGTTTAGTGCATTTTGCATTGCAACTCCTTGCAAGTGCAACCATTTTCTAATTGATAGTGAGCGTTATTTTTAAACAACATTGCAAAGTTTACTTTGACAAAGTCTTTTCAAATTTTCTTTCAAACTTTGTTTAGCGCAAAGTTTACTTTGAAAAATTTAGTGTTCGTTTGTTGTATGAACATGCAAACCGGACACACACATGCAACCAAATACAAGTATGTGCGAGTACAGCAAAGTGTGTACTTTTGCCTCACCCCTTTCTTCTTTTCCTTATCACCAGCAAACATAAGACTTTGCAAAGTATACTTTGACCGCGGAAAAGCAGTCATACCTTCACAGTTTTCGTTCATTAGAAAACACAAGGTTACAAAAAATTGAAACAGACCTGTATTATTGGATCATGTCCACTATCAACAAATAAACATTTTATGAATTCACTGTAAAGTCTTCTAAATAATTTAAAATTAAAGATCTTTTGTGGTCCACTTTTTATTTGATTTTTCTCCTTTTGTTCGTTTTATTGCATCAGTCGATTCCATTGCTTTTAAATTTTATTAGTAAATAAATTTTGTTCTTTACAAATGACAGCTTTAAAAGTGAGTGATGTCAACGCAATGCAGTTAGCAAAAAAAAAATCAATACCATTTTAAATGTTGCTATATTGCAATAACGTGGCAAATGCAAATTCAAATATTTTGTTGTTGGATTGCAAAGAAAAGCCACGATATTTTGCATTTGCACTTACGCAAGACCATTCGCATCAAACACTGAATATCGCTAATATTTTTCTCTTTTAAAAAAATATCCATAAAGTGTATTTAAATTAAATAGATCTTAATTTTTGTGCCAAACTTTAAACAACTACTCGTATATCCAAAAAATGCATTACTGCATATCCGAAGCCTTTCTTTCGATTCTGTCAGGAATCGAACTTGCGACCCCCAGACTAATAGTCTATTACGCTATCTACCAGTCTATTGGGGCTCCATTACTCTTATTTCGTCAAATATTCGACACGTTCTGACCCCACCTTTTGTCTCTTACGGAATATAGTTTCCAAACGGAGACTTTAATGTCGAAAAAATTAATTTTGTTCTTGATGGATTTATAAAAATTGACTATTGTGCAAGTTAATTGCTACGAGTACTACATACAACTGTACGATAAAGTCGTATATTTATAGAAAAGAAATCGCCGAAATCAAAGTTAAAAACCTAATAAGTCGTCAAAGAATAAGCAGTGACCGATTAATTCATTATTTCATACATCAAAACTTCTTTGATTTCTTCTCCGTTTTTTTTCTCGATTTTACAACCTAAATACTCGTTAGATAAAAGTGAAATCAAAACTAAATATATATTTTACTCTTTTAATATATCTCATTCTTTCCTATGTCTGTCTACTCTTTTCTAATAAATATCGTAAATAATGTTATACAAGAAATAAATGCAAACCAATTATTAACCATTATGTTTATTACTACACACCATAAATTAAGTTTTAATGATGAAACAGAACACGACTGTAATGTGTAGACCGCAAATCAGTCTGAGGGAAGCAAAGCCCACAATGAAAACGACGACAGTAACGATAAATTTCGCAATCAGTTTTCCTTTAATTTTCATTTTTCGTTAAACAAAATAAAAATAAAAAAATTACGGAAATACGGTACTCGTAGCTTATCTCGGGAGTGAGAGTTTCAAAATAAAGGAATAAGCAAATACGCTCTCAATATGGAAAGTAACGTTACAGTCTTGTTCTGTTTCATCATTTATACGTGAACAAAAACTTATTTTCGAATTTGTCTAATATGAAATAGTTATTTTATTTACAAGTCAAATCAATCATAAACTTTAAAATTTAGTCTTAATTAATTTATTAATATAAAGAAATTTTTTATTTTTTATATTTGTTTTTTTTGTTTTGGTTAAACTAAAAACTAATTACATGATTTTTTTTTTTGCTAAAGAATAATCAATTATATATTATATTGTAATCTGAAATTATTCGTTAAATATATTGATGTGGTTAATTTTTTTTGTATAATTTTTTTAACGTTTAAAAATGTGATAAAATTAATAAAGAAAATAATTAAATTTTTAGTTGCTTCAAACTCATCATTTATTACGGTTGTAATTGAATGATTTTTTTTATTTATTTATTTCTTTTTAACAATTAATTTATATAACAGTTTATTTCCTCGAAAGCTGTGGTATATGACAGTATTTTTAAAAAGTTTTTAGTCGTGGTTTAATTTTTACTGCCTGCTCCCTCCATTAACAAATTCAAAAATTTAGTTTTTAATGTAATTGTACGAAAGAAAGAATTCATTTTCATATTATTGTCTAATTACAACTGACACTGCAACCACCGTCGTCAATGACTTCATCAGACTACAAATGTTTGCCAGCATATCTACTGTCTATATTGTATTTCTTTTGCACTTTCTGATGATCCAGTTATTTTGAGAACTTTTCCATGAAGTAGCGTGTAAATTTAGAGTCACGTATTCAGCTATTGTCACCTGAATAACTATTTAAAATCCAAAGCAATTTACTTTTTAGTTGATATGTATTTAATTAAAGTTCATATCGTCAGTTATTTTTTAGGTTCTTTTACTTTTTAACCTCCTCGGTCCTGGCGTGCAGTCTACAGAACATTTTTCAAAACAATATATTTTGAAAGTCATAGAAAGTGTTACCTATGCGTGACCATTTATGCAGGCTGCTGGAGACGTTGTCTCCAAATCATCAGTAATTTTTACCTACCTGGCAGCATAAAAAGCAGATTATTGAAAGTTTTTCACATCAGCTATTTCAGAACTCGATTTTGTGCAGGAGCTCATATTTTAAGTTAATTTTCATATAGAGTTGTTTTTCACTGACGAAAAACACTTGTGTACTGAATCTTAATTTAAAAATAAGTAAAGAAGTTCTCCTCCATTTTATTCGAAATGATAAGATATTTGCACCTGATACATCTCCATAATGCTGTAATCATTTAAATAATAGTTTGTTTGAAAGTCTTTTCTTGGGGGGACTACATTCCGGACCAAGGAAGTTATTTTTTGAAAAATATTACTTTCAAATCTATGAACTACAAAAAATAGCAATAAAGGAAAAATCAATCAATTTAAAAAAATTCAATCCGTTTTTTTTTCAACATAAAAAATTAGCTAAGTTTTTATTTTGATTTAATTGAAATATGAGCTGACCGGTTTTGTATTTTTATTTATTTTATATCAAATTTTCAGTCGAATTTATCTATATTTGTTAATGTCTATATCTATGTTAATGTCCCAACAATTGTGTAAGCAACCTGAAACATGAAGGATTAAATTAAACACCTCGCAATCAAATGTTTCGGCGCCAGTGCTTTTTTAACTCATTCCGTTTTTAAGAAACAGCTATTACTCTCTTCTAATTGACTAAGGTTCGTTCTTCTATTGATAATCAAAAATTGCTTTGTATTTTGATAAAATATTTTTATGAAAATAGTGTTGACAAGTTTATATAGAATATATATAATGGATATAGAAATGTCCACAACAGTTATATATTATTATCTATATATTTTTGAAATAAATCTTATAAATTTTGCAACAAAAAACCAGCAAGGAAAAATATAGCGGGTTGTTATTCACATTCCCGTGAGAAATAACCAAACCCAAGAATCATTGATGCAAAAAGATCATTGTTCTACGTTTGACAGGATCTTCTTCAGAGATGTACAGCTCAAATTCACGTAAAATAGTAAGCTTTAGTGGAAAACGCCTTGTGGATTCGCGTCGACACCCAAAAGTGCAGCAATGCACTCCACTAAAGTTCCAAAGTTAATACTTTACTAAATAAGTAACAACTTGAAATTGATTATTGAGGACGTATAGCTAATTCTTATATTTGACGGATACCGCGAATACTTCGGATCGGAAAAATCCGTCAAGTCAAATAAAAAAAAGTTAGTAGCAGTAATTTCACAAGGATTTTCGGATGCATTTTGGCTAAATTCAAAACCTTAGTAAATAATATAAACAACTTTATTTCGTCAAGAAATATTTTGAAATAGAAAATTGTTTAAGCTTTAATTTTTCCCAACTACTAAATGGGAGGCCGGCCAGTCGAACAGTCTGCACGCCGTCTAAAGGAAATATTTAGCGCTTTTTGACCAGCTGAGATATTCTTTAGACTCTGACGTTCCTTGTACTTCTACTTCCGAAATCGAACAGTAACTCGTATCCACTTGTTTACAGTTCCTTTTTTTTTGTTTTCAATATGAACATATAAACGCTTTTTGTAGAATATCTTATGAATATCAATTGTTGCATAATATCAATTGCTTTTCTAACTTCATCTTACAGAGAAAAAGATATTGAAAAGAAATTTTCAAACAAACATAAATAAAATAAAAAAGTACTTTCAGTAAATGTTCTTAACTTTAACTGCTAACTTTTTACTTTATTTTTATTTAGGACACAATCACTGTTGACAACATCGCAAAAAAATTTAAGCTTTGTTATTAGTTTTTCATAACTAAAGATTTTTGAACAAAGTGCAGTTTAAAAGTGTTTTTGATGTTCTTTTAAAGTGCGTGAAATTCGTATTCGTACGCTTAAAATTAAATATAAATTGTAGCAAATTTGTTTACAGAAGATTTCTGCGCGAAGTGGTGCAAAAAAATAATAGAAACAAATTTTCAAAATATTTACTGCCTGTTCGTCGATATCGAAAGAAAATTTTCTTTCGTACAATTACATTTGCAACAAAAACAAATTTTAAAAAGTTGTTTTTGTTTCAAATGTAATAATTCGAAAGAAATTTTTCTCTCGATATCGACAAACAGGCAGTAAAGCTCTAAATTATTTTTTTTGTAAATTCTTACGAAATAATTTTACACATTTCTATTCCAACAAATAGCATATAAATTGATTCCGAATAACTTCATTCAAATATAAAATGTTTTAAATTTCTGCTGGAAAACATAATGGAAATAAAATTAAAAACAATGTAATTATTCTATTTAATTAATACAAAATAAATAAACTTTATTTGCATTGAATACCTTGCGGATTCGATTGCTTGTAAGATATCACTTTTACAGATCTCCGATTCACAGAACTTACATACAAGATTCCTGCAAATTTAGCACCACTTTGCCTTGACTTTTGGTTATTTTGCGGTCAAATAGTACAAATGCTTCTGATTTAATACCCCCAAACAAATTCTTTAAGGGATTGAGCTCAAGTTATTGAGATAGCCAGTCCAAAATCGTCATTCTGCTGTCAGAGAAGCACTTCATCGCGAGTTTAGACGAGTGTTCTGCCACGTTATTCTGCATGAAATTCTATATTAGGAGAATTTCCCTTTATGCATAGAATATGATTGTCATTCATTTGATATGTTTAGGTAGTTTTATTTATAGATCTCACCTCATATAAACAAATTTTGAGCTACAACATTTGACGTCAAACATTCTCAAAACATGTCCCACAAGTTTAAAGTATTTTTTTTAACATTCACTCGTAATTCATACACTGCACGTGTATATGGGACGAAGCCGATAATCCACTTGATCTTCAATATTCTTTAAAATTTCCCACAAAAACCTTTAAGAAAAATATACGAGGGCGGATCAATAAGGCCGTGTGAAACTGTTTTTTTTTTTTGCAAAACAAAACTTTATTTTTCAACATAATCTCCTTTCAACTCAATACACTTAGTGCAACGTTTCTCCAATTTTTGTATCCCTAAAAAAAAGGATTTTTCGAGGTCCTTAAAATAGGCATTTGTTTGGACAATAATAGGAAGTAGTCACTAGGGGCTAAATCCGCAAAATACGGCGGATAAGGTACCAATTCGGATTGCGGTTAAAGAACTCCAAACAATCCATCTTGCAGACAACTTTCTTAAACCCAGCTGATCACTTAAAATCGAAACCACACTGGCATCAACAATCTCAAGCACTTTTACTCTTGGATCGGCAAACACCATATCGTGGATTTTTCGACATTTTCGGGTGTACTGACCTCAATTGGCCGTCTAAAACGTTCAGCGTCATTTGTACTTGTGCGACCACAACGAAAGTCAGTAAACCATTTTTTTACCATTAAAATCGTTGGTGCAAAGTCCCCATAGTACTTATCTAGCTTTTCCTTGGTTTGATAGATGGTTTTTTTTCGCAAAAAATAATTTTTAATGGGTACTCGAAATTCACTTTTTTCCATTTTTAGAAAAATACTCGAGGTTGTATATTTTGAACACCTGTTAAACGCAAAGTAAATGACGACACTTGCTCAAAATTTGGCAGTAGTCTATTAACAGGTGGTACTAAATGGGAACAGTGTTGCATTTCATATAACTACGAAGAGAAGTTCGAAAAGTCACGGACTTATTGATCCGCCCTCGTATATCGAAAACTCAGAGGACTTACACATACCGAAATTTCCTTTTCACCACGATCTAATATTCTTTAAAATGCTGTCATACAATTCCAGCTTGAACATGGAATTAAAATTTATAAATTTAATTTTTTGTTCTACAAATAATTATTAAAAATTAGTTTACTATTGGCAGTATTTAATTATAGTTTAATAAATTGGTATCTCTTGTTTATAAATATTTATTATTATTTTGATTTGAGACGTGAATGAAACTGTAATATATTCTCATTTTTTTAAATCTTTTTATATATATTTTTTTAAAACAACTTAAAATGTCGTTTGGATCTCTAAACTCTTTTTAATTTTTTTTCATTCTGTACTTTTATCCTTCAGTCTTTTACTAAATCTGTGTTACTATGTCTAACTTAATACATATAATTTATAAAAAAAAATTAAAAATAAACGTAATTTTAATTAAAAAATTATATTTATATGAAAATAGAGTATGCAAATAATAATATAAACAAAAATATTAAAACAACTGTGATTTGATGTTTTTAACACAATAAGATTTTACTTTAAATTATATTTGTTTAAATAATTTATCATTTTACTCTATTTAAATTAATTTAACAAAGTGTTTTTTTTTTAATCAACTAACAAAAACTTAAATAAATTTAATGTGCTTTAGACGTAATTTTAGTTAAAAAAAATTGTTATTATACAAGTTTAACTTTGTTCTTTTAATTTATATATCTTTCGTTTTATATGATTTAGAATTAAATGTTAAAATTCGTTTATTTTTTGAAAACAGTACTATATTTGAAAAATCAACTTAAATTGAAAGGACCAAATTGAAAATGTGTGGCATGCATTTTTCAATCGAAAAATCTCAAGAAAAAAAACAAACAATTTACTTAAATTATATTTTCGAGTTTATTTCTTTTTATTAAATGAGATCCATACAGACATTTTTCTACATCATTCTTATTAACTAATTTTTTATGAAGACGTTTCCAGTATTATCCGCAGCAGCCAGGAAATCTACAACCCTTTTGCGTAAGAATTCACATGCTTAAAATTTTTTAAAATTATACCATCTAATGGGTTTACTGCTCCCCGGAGTAAACAAAAATGTTCTGGTCATTTGTTAAAAGCATAAGGAATGACTGTACGCCGATACCAACTCTTTTTCATAACGATCAAATATTAAGTTGTCCTGGTTGATAAAGCAAATATTTTTTGAAAGGAGTTTATTGACTATGCGAAAGAGCGAATATTAATAAACCTCTTGTGTTGTTTTATACTAGTGTACCTAGTTTGAATAATGTATGAATTTTCTTACGCCTCTAATATGGGAAAGCTTAAATTGCATGTCCCCATTTCCTTCTGTCCTCTGAATATTTTACCCATTGCTGCACAGGACATTATCTCAGCACCAGTTATATAATGATTGTTACTACAATTGAAAAAAAATCCATAAAAATATGATTTTGCTGCTTTCCTTTTGAATCGGTATCTGTCAAAAATAATTGTAATTTCTTATGTTGGTGAATGGCTGAGGGAAATTTTTTCCATCTCTGGCTAAACTTTCAGTATTGTTATTATTAGCTCATGTCATACTGAAGATAAAATAAATGAAATGATAAAAGAAAATGCGTAAAATTGTTGAGTTGCATTCTCAAATTTTAAGCATAATTTTTCGCAATCAGGTCGCCTAATTCCGGCAACGTCCTCGTAACTTAATTAATCTCTTTGTTTTCATTTCAAATTTCATTAAGTTCATATGTCATCAAACAAATAATAATTCGTTACAATTTAAACTAACTAAACTTAAGAAATTATATTAAAATAATTTTAATCTTAAGTAGGTATTTAAATGTTATACAAAGTTAAGTCTTGATATAATAAAATAAATATTTTCACTAAATTTGAATTAAGTTTGTGTTATTTTCTGTTAAGTTTATTTTTTTATTTTTATTTTTTACATTATCTAGAACTAATATTGTGATCTTTCTCCCTCTCTCACACTCTAATAACGAATTCTTTGGAATGGATCCCTAATATTTTAGTTTATCTAATGAAAAATCTTTATTAAAAAAAAAAGAATTTAAAAATTTTAAATCCCCTGATTTTTGTAGAAAATTTACCCACGTATGTCTATGTCAACATGTTTCTACGGTCAATTTCAAAAATCGATGATTACAAAATGGTGAGTCAGTTCGCAAACAGATTTTAACAATTTTATATATATATATAAAATGCAAATGAACTAACACTGTAAATAACGAAGATGCAAAGGGCTTAATACTTATGAATCACTGCGATACTCCACTCCGAATGCTTTTCAGTGAAATTTTCCGGTGTCAAAAAACAAACAAACCTGCTTTTCACTAAAACAGGCGCTATTTTAAATTCAACTGTCTTTTTTATTAATTATTTTAACAAAATGTTGCAAATTCGTTAAGAGAACTTTTATATAACACGAAATGTCAAATGTCAGTGTATATTACGCTAACGCGTGCTTTTCCTATTTTTTCTGTCACCTATTATTGTTTTCACTGTAAATTTTTACTCAAACATTAAGGCCATCCTCGAGGTGATTGCCATAATCGTTTCGTTGAAGTTAAAATGCGTTATGGCAGTGCCCTTGATGGCCAGTAGCTGTCCTAAATCATATATTAGTTTAACTTAAAGTACTTTTGATTTTTTTATCATAAATTTGTATAATAACAACTAACCAACGAAAATTCACTTTTTGCGTGTAACAAGAAAAACTTTAACTAATTTTGAAACACCCACCTGCTCTCATAAGAAAACTATAGTTATTTTGTCTTTAACCGACTGAAGAAAAAGGAGAATTTTATAATATTATTTGCTTGTTCCCTCAATGATCCAATAATACAGGTCTGTTAAGCTGTCAAAAGTTTTGTGTTCAAATCGGTGATGGAAAATTAAATTTTTCTGCGGTACAAAAAATATTTTAATTCGTACTTTTTTGACTCGTTTTACTCCTCCGGTTCATTTAGCACTTTTAAACTAATTTGACTTCTACGTGTTCAACAATCGCTTTCTAGTATACATATCTCAACATATCGTCATATGAATTCATAAGAGCCCTAAGTTACATTGAAAAAATTTTAGAGGACAAGCAAAAAAATCTCTAATATGAAAATTTAAGCAATATTTTACAACATTTTTTTAGTTTAAGTTTATTTCTTATTGACGAATTAGTACAATTTTAATAAATAAAATTTTCCAGGAACATGTATTTTGTTACGGTGGATCGAAAACTACCAAGAAGTCGTTTTTGAATTTTTTGTAACTTAGGGCTTTATTGAAATCAAATGACGATAAATAACATAGTGAAAGTATTTTAAAAGTGTACAACATCTCACTACATATTCAAATAATAAACAATTTCGATCTCAAATTAAGAAAGATTTGCAATAACACCCGGTACCATGAAATAACTCTCAAATGAAACAATTTCCATCGGTTGCCTTAGAGAGCGCACATAATCGAAATCCACCAGGTTGGCAGAGGCTACAACAACGTAATGTTATGTTTTGGCTAGGCTTATTGCCCTAATTGACACTAGATCATCCTGCAGGAATTATAAAATAAGAAAATACTTGGTGACGAAAAGAGCCGTTGTTCTTGAACTCGATGTCTTGTTATTATAACTGTCCAACGATACTATGTGAAACATACAACCCGTTGGTCTTTTACACATATGTATCTTGATTGAACAATGCAATCATGTGCTGTGTTCATATTTTTCATATTTTCACATAAAACCGTTGAATAGAAAAGCAAAAGTAAATTTTAATGCATTTAAATTTAAATTTAAATTTAAATAAGACGGACATAAAGTTTCAACATCCATTTCTATATATGATCTTGATTCTTGATGTATATATGTTTTATTTTCTATTTTAATCAATATTTCTAGGCCCATATTTTGCTTGAAAGCTTTTAATTAATATTATGATTAAAACTATTATGAATAAAACTATTATGGGGGCATATTGACTACAACTTTTTTACAACTTTCATACATTCAATTGCCTATAAATATTGTACTGACGAATCTGCTCTTAATATTTTCGAAAATAGAGTTTTTATAAAATTTTACATTCTCTTGCACAGTTGAGATGAACCGGAATTGACTTTACGATGTTTTCGAAACGAAAATACAACTACAAAAATTTTATACCGATTTCAAAAGATTTTTTGATGAAATACTTTTAAACAAATTTTAAATGCCACAAAAAAGTAACAAAAAGAAAAGATTTGTTTTGAGTCGGTAAATAATTTAGATTTTTGAGCGAATTAAAAGATAAAGAAGTTTTCTTCAAGAGAATCGTAAACAAAATAAAAGTCTATATTGACTTCTTCAGATTCCGTAAAAATGTTGTCTTAAGAACTCATTTATATTTCATAGATAATCTAAGATAAGTTGAAGGAAACCTGGGGACAAGTTTCTCTAAGTCACCACTTTTGTCTACTATTTTGGTGACTGTTGTATATTTGCAGTTAATGAGAAAAAAATTAGTGGTGGCGTCACATGACTGATAATGTTTCGGCAGTAGATTATTTAGATTATTTTTTAAAAATTTATTCACAACAATTATATTTTAAATTTGCGAAAGTACATAAAACCTCCATTTAACGTTATATTGTTTGTTAAATGTATTAACAAAATAAGAGCGGCGGCGACAACGGCTTAATTCAAACCAAGGGCGCCTGCTACTCACAGACAACCTTTAGCCACAAAAATCAGAGCTCTGTAGCAAAACTGTGCTTATTTTTAATTTTTTATGAACTACAGCCGTTTAGTATTTTAATTTTTTCTTCAAAAGTTAACAAAATATGCATTTTAATTATCGACATCTACTTCAGAAAAGTACCAGAAGTGTAGACTAGAATTACGAAAATGTGATAATGAATCAGTGGTTCTATTGTCTGCATATGATCCCAAAAGAACGACATAGTGAGTAGTATCAATGTCGGTAGTGTTTCTTCAGTGACACGCAAGTTAAGGCGGCAGCATTAATTAAGTTTTTTCTACGAAAAATAAATTATTTTGCTGACATTGTCTGTCTGCACAGCAAATAATATCTAAGAACGTAGGTTCGAGCCCAGCTTTAGGCACCGTTTTTTCAGATGTGCCTTAGTGTGCCATTGTGTTTGTTGTTGTTGGGTTTTTTAAGTGACGAAGGCATAGCACTGGTCCCTGAAGAGTACCAACAGCAATTGATACTGATGTATGCCAACGGACATCACAGCGCCCTCCTTCGTCTGTATTATAGCAAAATCGCCGGCGAAGTAAAATAATAAAAAAACATTGCTACAGCAGCTAAAACGCATTTAATGCGCCTACTTGACATCAGAGGCGCTGCAACACTGATCTGAAAACTAACACAACGCGCAATATCAGAGTTGTAAAAATTAAGCTTTCTAACTTTCACCATCTGTCCTCTCTCACTATCCATTTCCCAAAGAAGGTAACACACCTACGGGTTGGTAGGCATACTAATTGCCTGAGTGTTACATCTCTTTAAAAATAATAAAAATAAAAAAAAGGAAATAAAGAAATTTTTTTTTGTTAAC
The DNA here is from genome assembly GCA_956483585.1 of Gymnocheta viridis. Lineage (NCBI taxonomy): Eukaryota > Metazoa > Arthropoda > Insecta > Diptera > Tachinidae > Gymnocheta > Gymnocheta viridis. Next base: position 34,748,538 of record OY101442.1, on the reverse strand, counting down.
AAACTTTTTACTTTTACTCGCCCATGTTAAATTTCTATAGTGAATTGAATTGACTGGGGTATTACAATTCACTAGTACTGGTGACTGTGTCAATATAAAATCAGTACAACTTCACTATTGACATTTCCTGCAGGGTTGTTCAATTAAGTTCATTGGGGCCTGTTCAGAGTTTTGTAAAAATTGTCTCTATTAAAATTTCTGCCTGTATTTCAAACAAAAAGTAGATGTATTGAAGTTGAAAGAAAGATATAGTAGAGCCCCTCCCTTACAATAAAATAGCACGCATTCAACGAAACGACGAACCCGGCCTGAAGGTCAACGTACTAAAACACATTCACGTAGTACCATTCAGCCTACGGGTACCGTGCGTTCCCGCTCTAGATCCGCCATGTTCGGTCTTAAGTTACTACGATATATGATGTGGGGTAGTGAAAAATAGATTTTAGCAAACAATTTTTGTCGTCGTTTATATTTTTGTTTTATTTAATCCAACACCAAATTATTTTTATAAAATTTTTCTCTGTCCCCTCCCACTGTGTGTCTATTTTATGTCTATTTTATAAATGAAAAATATATGTATGGATATGATTATATTTAATTGTGGATTATGTTTAAACAATTATAATTATATATATTTGTAAACTATGAATACATACATTCATATGTATATTCTTTTATAAATATTAATCATAATACTGAATTATTAAGTATTATGTTATCATTAGATATTGATTTGTTCTTTGAAATCTAATAAATAAATAGTATATCATTATTCGTATGGATGTATGTATGTATATAAGAAAATGTTCATGACGACGATTATGAAGATGATGGATGATGATGATGATCATAACGATTACAATAAAAATGTATGTATTTGTATAAATCAAATAATATTAATAAAATAAATAAAACAATTTAAAATGCAACTTTAAAATTATAATCATATCGTTATATATTTGCATACATTATTATATATGTACATACTTATACATATATGGTCATATGAATTCATAAAAGCCCTAAGTTACTTTGAAAAAAATTTACAGGAGCAACAATAACCCTCAGATTATATGAAAAATTGATCAAAAGTTTGTAAATGTTTTTCGATTTAATCTTATTTCTTATTAAAGAATTAGTAAAATTTTAAAATATAAAATTTTCCAGGAATATGGATTTTTATATGGTGCAACAATCAATCAAGAAGTTGATTTTGAATTTTTAGTAACTGACTGCCAGGCCCACTATGTCACACGTATTCGTTCTTTCGTACAATTCATATTGAAAACAAAAATTTTAGAATTTGTTTTGTTTTAAATGTAATTGTATGAAAGAAGGAATGCGATCGACATGGTGGGACGGGCAGTGAATGCTTTTTAGAAATCATATGACAAATGTATGTGTACTAAAAATATTGAAATATTTATGTCCTTAAATACATATACATATTTATTGTAAAATGACACAAACGAAATTTGATAAAGTATTTTATGTAACGTCCAGCTTAAAACTTTTTTTATTTAAAATTTTCAAATTATTTCTTTCTTTTTTCAAATAACGGATGTGTTTGCGTACTGTTCCAGTAACTTTGCAATTAATAGTAAAAGAGAAAAACAAACAAATATTTTTAAAAATAAACCCCCTAAAATTAAATTATAAATTTTACAAATTATAAAGTACGCAAACAGAGCTACATGTAACTTTAAATTATTTTTATCAAATCAAAATTATAAGAAACAGATCAAGGAACATTAATAAGGGATATGCAAGACGAATCGTTTTTGGTTATCTTATTGTAAAAAAATCATTAGAAAACACCGAAGCGAAACATAAAACTGAAAGTACATCGATGAAATTGATAAGATTTTGGGCTGCTAGTGTAAGCTTAACTATGAACTGGACTCTTTCATGGACCTTATTAATGGGCTTTGTTAAAACATATTACAACTCATTTGTATTAAAGTACCTAAATGTCTATATGGATTATAAAATATTTATTTTAAGGTTCTATCACTCACTTTTAAGTTGAAATTTTAAAACTTCTTTTAATCATATATTTTTTCTAAATATTTTGTACAAATTTAATTGATTTTGTTTCAAAAAAAAATGTTCTTGTATTTTCATTTACATTTGATACTAATATTGTTTTATTTTTCTATACACTTTGAAATTGGCATTTTAAAAATTAATCAATATGACTTAAAACTTTGAATTGGAATTAAAAAGAAAGTGAATTGATGGGTGAATAGTGTTAGTAATGGTTAAGTAAATTGTTAAGTCGGTTTTAATATTATCTTAAAGTGGCAGTTTAAATGAAAATATTTAACGGGCCGGAAAAATTGATTGAAAAACTGATCACACTCAAAACTGAAGACTCAATATGAAGTGAAATGTTCATTAGTATTAAATAATTATCGACTTTACGAAACTGTAATAAGTCATGTGCTGTGTTTTAACAAGTTTTTAAGCGAAAGTAAAAAAATATATTTTTATTTCATTGCAATCGGTATATAATTGCACAATTTAGTGAACAATAACTATGCGAGGACGGATTGATATTGAAGCTACCTAAGTAGGAAAAAAACATTTTATTCTAAAACCATTTATTTCTCAACATAGTCTCCTTTTAGCTCAATACACTTAGTAAGACGATATTCCAACTTTCCGGTAATCACTTCTTCGTTTGAGATGAATCTTTTTCCTGCGAGCCTTTTTTTCAAGTTTGGAAACAGGAAGAAGTCACTAAGAGCTAAATCTGGAATATAAGGTGGATGATCAACCAATTCGAAGTGCATTTCACGTAATTTTAGCATCGTATCTAAAGCTGTGTGAACCGGTGCGTTGTCTTGAAGAAAGAGCACTTCTATTTCTTCTTTAAATGTGGTCGTTTTTTCTTGATTGCATCAATCAATTGATCCAATTATGAAGGATAATACTTTCCTGTGATTGTGGATTCTTTTTCAAGATAATCGATGAGCAATATTCCGTGTGCATCCCACAATACAGTGGCCATAACCTTGCCAGCCGATTTCACTGTCTTCGCCTTTTTCGGAGCACTTCCATCAGCTTCCACCCATTGTTTCGATTGATTTTTGGTTTCAGGTGTGTAGTGGTGAACCCACGTTTCATCAACAGTTATTAATCGACGCTAAAAATCAACAGGATTACGCTATATCATGTCCAAACACCGCTGTGAAGTGGTCTGTCAAACTCGTTTTTGTTCGACACTGAGCAAACGCGGCACCCATCTTGCCGATAGCTTTTTCATATGCAAATGTTCATGCAAAATGCTGAACACGCGTTCATATGATATGTTTGTTTACCGTTTCAATAATCTCACGTAACTTGACTCGGCGATCATTCATAACGATATCGAGGATTTTCTTGATATTTTTCTTCAGTAACCACCTCTTTTGGCCTTCCTGTTGATGGTATTGTTGCAGTGCATTTTCAGCCGCGTTTAAATTCAGCAATCGAGTATTTACCATGTAATCTGACGGAGCTGGCTCACCGTAATGTTTATCGAGCTTGTCTTTTGTCTCTTTCGCCGTTTTCCCTTTCAAATAAGAGTGATTAATAACTGCACGCATTTCACCTTTTTCCATTTTTCAAGAAACACAAAAGCTGCTTACTTCAAACGACTACAACAAATAAACTAATCAATGAATTTGGGTGAAATTTTAACAGCTGACGTTTGACAGATCGCTATTTCTAAAATAACGTTTTTGTGTTTGTCTGCAATATCAATTCGACCTCGTACATCCAGTGTATTTTGCTAAAAGCTTCACATATAAATATTTTTTTAAGCCTGAAAAACTTACGTATGATCGATCAATAGGAATTATATTTGGAGAAAGAAAAAATCCAAAAAATTACAGATGATTTGTAGAGTTCGTCTGAATGCTCGGAGTCGGTGTCCGATTTCGACAAAAGGCTATGATGATGCTCGTCATTCGTTAATATTTTCGCGAAACACCAAACTTTGAATACATTTCTAGTACAAGTTCGTATATCATCAAAGATACGCAAAAATGTCACCTTGCAGAATTTAAAATCTCCATAATGAAAAGAAGCACTATTTTTCAGTATGTATTTTTCAAAATAGAGTTGAATTCACCGAATAATTTTAATCTTATTTTTTTGAGGAAGTGCTACTCGTACAGAGAAATATGGTCAGACCAGTCCTAATGATTAATAAGATTTTAAGAACTGGCTAAAATATAAATTTTTTGCTTATTGGTCCTGGAATTAGTCAAAATCAACTAAAAAATTGCCACTTTACAAAACCTGTATATCCAGCTAAAAAAAAGTTCCATATGTTCAATGTAGACTTATTCAATGCACACATCAGCATACATACATATGTATATCCAATATATTTGAACAAATATAAAATCAATATGAAACATAAATGGAACCATATACCCTCCATTCGTGGATCGAAATGTGTATATATAAGTCATATATTGTTTTTTTAGCTGGGTAGAAAATAAAATAAAAGTTATGTATGATAAAATTTATGGTATGTGTAAATATCTATTAGTTTTCAAATCAATAATCAATCGTATGTGAAAATTATTAACACAAATTTCACATTTTTACAACACACATTTACATAAGTATTCGATACTTGATCCAACGCGCACTTTTAAATAATTCTTTAAATAAATCTCACGAATATTTTTTTAAATTTTTAAATACTCAAAGCCTGGCACGATAATGTGAAACGCAACTCTTCTAAACGTTTGAAATTTGTTTATGTTTATTTGAAATTAATATTTTTCTATGCAACTTCAAACGATTACAAATTAAAATTTACAAAATCAGGTCTTTCGTCGATTGTAATTGATTTTACTTCACACCTTAAGTTTGTATTGTTACTCAAGTGCGGTTTGCACAATATTTTTTTAATGCGTGTATAAACATCAAAAAATACACATAAGGAAAATGTTCGTATTACGGAACTAATAAAATTATTAAAACAAACGTGATATTTTTCGAATAGAGATTTTTTAAATCAAAAGTTTGAAAAAAAAATGAAAACGAAATTTTTATTAGCTGGGCTAACTAATGTACGTTTTAAGTTACGAACGTGCTGACTTTTTAAATTTGATTTCTAAAGAGGAGAATTTGAAGACGTTGTCAAGGCCATGCCCAACAGTAGGTCTAGTGCATATTTTTCAGTGCTACTAAATAGCACGAATCATCTAAATCGGCTTTTAAATACAGCTGGGCCAAATCGTTCATTTCAGTGATCGGTAATTTTCGTTCATTTACTATAAATTAATCCGTCCGTTCAATCGTGCAATTGAACAACAGTACGACAACAATTTAATTTTTTTTAATTCATTCTTTTCTTAAGAAAATCGCTTGTAAATATTTGAATAATGTAATTAAATTAAAGAATTTATAAAAAAAATGGATTTATTAATTAAAAAATTATAGTTAAGTTCATTTCAGAAACAATTTCTTGTTCTTTTGACTAGAATATTAAACATTTCATTTAAGCTTAATATATTTCATGAATTAATACTAAAAAGAAATGTATATTTAATTTTTCAAATAACTCTGATTAATACATCAAAACTCAAATGAATTTAACATAAAAAAGACTGAACGTACGAAACAAGTTTTAATTCGTCCACAAAATCGAACGGAACACTGTTGAACCAAAAAGCGTGCAGTAAAATGACCGGATCACTTCGTTCAGTTGGGTGATTCGTTCAATTTAACCCGTTCGTTCATGAGCTACACAGCTCTACTCTTAAAACGGGCCAGAAAAATCTATATCGTCCAGAAAAAGAATTTTAAAGAATTATTCTTATATATTTTTTCGACCTTTTGTTTTTTAAATGAAACTAATTTATCGCGAGCTATAGGTTAATTTTTTATAAAAAACTTTTATAAAATTTTATTAGATAAGCGATATTTCGCCACTTCTTTGTGTGGCTTCTTCAAGGAAATATTTTATTTAAATAAAAAATTTTATTTTTTTATTTTAAATAAAACATTTTTTTACAATAAAAAACATTTATATTTCCCTGAAGAAGCCACACAAAGAAGTGGCGAAATATCGCTTATCTAATCAAATTTTATAAACGTTTTTTCTTTTAAAAATTGACCTATAGCTCGACATAAATTAGATTCATTTAATTTTAAAGAATTTAAAAGTTAACAAATTTTATTTTAAAATTAAAGATTTCAATAAATTACTTCTTCAAGCTTAAGGTCAACAATAAAAATAAATAATTTATTTTATTCAATATTTCACATGTAATTTCCCGACCAAAAATATAACGCAAAGTATTACGTTTGAATTCCATTTCGAGTAACTTTTCTTCTACAAATTTGAGATGCAAATGATTGTGGTAGCTTGTAAACAATATTAACAACTGTCATTGGTGTGAATTTTACATAAATGTCATTATCGGTTTTCCAGTATTGCCAACCTGAAATTGGGTAACATTTCCATCGCGTAATCTATATATAAATAGGCACAGACAAATTTTTATATCCCTTTTTCTCCTTTGTTTGCCAACCGATTTTCTTCATTCTTCTACCAAATGGTAAACATTGTTGAGCTTTAGTGACTCGACTATATATTATTTAAATCGGCCCAGTATTAAAGGAATAAAAGGCTCATAAAGTTGACACCACTACAAATGCTAAAAATAGACATTCACTTATGTAAGTATTGGTTCAAGTAAAAACATAAGCAAGGCAATGAGAGTAATGCATATGTTTATGAGTAATAAGATTTTTTTTTATAAATGAGCGTGTTTTTATGCAATTTTATTTCGTTTATTGTTTTACCCATGGCGAATAAGTAATTAGGTAATTTTTTCTCTTTAAATAAATACATCTAAAATAGGTATACGTTTAAACTGGCGGTCGGGTCGAATTTCGACCACTAGGCGTACTCTAATATTGATAATTTTATCAAAAACTTTTATTGAAAAAGTTTTTTTTTAATTTATTTAAAAAAACAAGAGACAGCATTTTCAATTAAAGTGAAATTATAAAGTAATGATACGAGTAACAGCAATGGTATGCCCCTATAGAGTAGTAGATACTGCGCTAAATTATTAGTGTGGTAGTCGCAGGTTCGATTCTTGCAAAGACAATGGGTGTTTCTGCTTGAGCAGTTTGCTTTTAAATAAATTAAAAAAATATGAAAAGATACTGGGAGAATGAAACTGATAGAGCACAATGGAAGACACTAAATCAAAAATTATAAAGAGAGGTTTAAATTTGTAAACTGAAGTAGTAAAAGGTTAAAATAAAACTAGATATTCATCTGTACGTGATTTCATATGCTCTCACTGTGCAAAGTCTGAATAAATTATTTTTAGTTAGTTAAATTAGTATAAAGGGATCCTTTTGCAGAATTTTAATGTAGTAATATTTAATTTAATAAATTCTATTTATATTGCTAAGAACCTAATAAATTATTGTACTAAATAAGTATGTAGGAGTATGTATATAAGTAAAAAAAAAAAACAAAATTCATAAAATTTAAGCATCACTGCGCCAATCATCCATCCACAATTCAAATCAATCAAAATATAAATAAAATATTAATTCCTTATTATTTATGTTACGTTGTTTTGTTAAGCTGATTTTTGTTAATAAAATTGTTTTTATATTTAATCGAAAACAAAATTTTAACGCCAAAAAGAAAATGCTTACCACACAAGCAATCACAGCGGAATTAGTAACGAAATGCTGCTACACTTAAAAAAAACTAACTGTAAAGATAAATCAGTTTATACACTTCAGAAAATACTGTATTTAAAACAAAACAAAACTTGTTCTTATTAATTTTCTTGTTTCTTAACACCCTTGACGCTCAAATATTACTTGAATTGTATAGAAAAAAAAACACATTAAAATAAGTTAAAAATGTAAGTAAGTTTTTGTTTAAATGAAATGAGTAATTATATATTTAAATACTAAAAGCAGTTTAGGAGCACCTAAATCATCCACTTCAGTTTATTATATTAATTTAATTAAATCTTAAGTTTTGCTTTAATTTTTTTTAATTTTAAATTACGGCTTAGATTTTATTTAATATATTTTTTGAATTGCGTATAGAAATGAATAACCATAAAAATAACGAATAACGTGATAAAAACATGCCACTCCTGTCAAAAAAAAATTAAATAAATATACATAAAATTGTCATGTCATGTCTTGTCATGTCATGCCAACTGAAGTCATAAGAATTAAAAATATATTTACAGCAAAAAATTGATTCAAACACAAAAGTTTTTATACGAATTCTGTGTAATAATTGAAGATGAAAAAGTCTTCCGAGTATTCAGAAAATTCATAATATTATTCTTAAATTGAAATTTAGTTAGTTTTCTGTGATATTATTTGAACAGAAACCGTAAAAAAAACCAGGTATTCATTTTTTATTTAACAAAACTTTTATTTTATTAATATAACTGATCTGATCTGAAGTGCGTTTAAAAGTTATAAGTTCACTTGCTACTTGTTCTATGCATGGAAACATGGCGAAACTATTGTATGGCACCGGTATCTTGAAGAATTGCTAAGTAAATGCAGTTAATATACCTGATTTTGCGAGTTAATATATAAATATATCTTACGGATATCTTGCATCAGACCTAATTGACTAAAACGCGGCGATAAGTCATAGTTATTATGGTAAACATAAAAAACGCAATAAAAATTAAGAAAAATAAACAATTATAAATAATAGTGTATACCAGCATTTTAGTCGCCACTGCTTACAAATTAATGTTTTGTTTTTTGCATCCACATATTCCACTCACTTTATATGAAAACTAAAAATGATACTTATGAATTTTTCCCGAAATGTTTTGTGCTTAGCCATAGACTATTCATAAGGTTTTAAATTCACATCTAATCATGCGTAAAACTTTTCTTAGCGAGACATGGAATATAAAATTGCTGATACAAAAAGCACATATCGCAATTGTGTTTAACAATAGTGTATTAACTGGAAATTAAACTTTTTTGTTCACTTTTTGCCATGTAATATTCAAATCTTTCCGCTGTAAAAATTTCGCAATGTTTTCGCAACTTTTTGATAATAACTTGGACGATTTAAAAATTATTTTTCTTATACCTTTAATGTCATATTAGAAAGATTTTTAATTCTAATAAAAATTTTGCTACACATTATTGTTAAACAATTGTGAAAACGATTTCTTAAAAATCATTCCGTTCAAGTAACTCAACTAAATCGTAAAGCCGGAATGCACCAACTGTGGGTTGATTTTATATGCCAATCGTGTGATTTTACAATTTATTGTCCCCTACGGCAATCGAGAACAATATTGTGTTGATTTGTCGCAATCAAATGCAACTCTGGTGCGGCAATCGTGTGAACGGCTGATAGGCAACCATTCGTCAATATAAATTTTATTGTGTTCTCGTGCGGCAATCAAAGTAGCTAATACGCGGAAATTTATTTAATTAGTTTATCTTTTCGTTTTGTCCAATTGTTTTGTGTAAATTTATTTATATCAGTGATGGAAATCATTGTCATGGACGATTCTATAGACAATGAAAATGATCACAATGTATACTGCACAACTGTTGATAAGTTTAGAAAAACAGGAAAAAGTCGAGTGTTACTTCATCGTGGACCCTATGGTGGCTGTTTGTGGGCTCCGCCATGTGTTTGGAAATACTCATGCTCGGATTATAAAGATCGGTACAAACGGGAGCGAGCGTGGCATGAAATTCAAGAGATGTATCCTACACATACATTGGGAGATTGCAAAGCCAAAGAAAACAATTTGCAGGTAAAACAAAACAAACTGAAATCTCCCATAACAGCTGTTTGTTGGTGTTGCCGCAATTTATAAGAATCGTATGACTTGGCTGCGGCATTTATAAAACGGGGCAATCATGTGACTGCAGTGCATTTTATTGGGACAATTTTATTATTGTGCACCAATTCGGCATAGTAAAAATTGGGCCTGATTGGTGTATTTTTCGGCAATCGTGTGATCCTACCTTAAGACTTGAAAATCCAAAATATTAACAACAATAAGAAAATGTACTTTTTTCCTCACTACATTAATTAATAATAATTGAAAATTATGAGCATATACTAAACAATATGCTGGCTGCCTATCATGCGATGGGTTGTAGAATGTCAATAAAACTACACCATCTGCATGCTCATTTGGAAAGATTTTAATCAAATTTAGAAGAGATGAGTGATGAGCAAGGTGAACGATTTCACCAGGAAATATTCGAAATTGAACAGCGTTGTATAGAAAAAAATAAAATCTGTATGCTTTCTAACTACTGCTGGGCCTTAAACCGCGATAACAGCGAAGTTTATAAAAAGCAAAGTCAATCAACTTAAATTTGTCTGTAGTTAACGTTTTTAGCTTGCACCACTCAGATTGTGTGTCTATGGCTATGTCTGCATCCACCTTTCCCATCCGTGTGTTCGACGGTATCCTGTGCGTTCTTATCGACTGCTGTGCGGCGAATATCGTCTACAGGTTTTCTGAGTGTGTGGCCTATCCAAATTCACTAACGGCTTCGGATCTCCAAAACTATGGGCTCTTGTTTTGTGATTTCGATGGAGAGCGCATTTGGCCACAAAACGCGGCTGGTTTTCTACAACCAAAGGATGACAAAAGCTTGTAGCACATGAGCCGTCTTCCTTGTTTTGAGTTTTGGGTGTCTCTAAATGTATGTCATATGCAAATACGTTTCTTGTTTGACTCCTCTTCTGACGCAGCCATCTCGCCCTGACTGTCTATAAGAGACTTGATCTTAGAATATTTGCTGTTCGCTAGTTGTTCGCTACCTTGAAACTGACTTACGAAAATTCCAATAATTTGCGTAATTAATAGTTCAAATAATTTTATAGTCTTAATTGCTGCTGCAAATCAAGTTCAGACAAACAAAGCCTTTTCATATCTCAGTTTGCTTAAAGTTAATGGTTTTCATAGAAAACATTTACACATGAAATAAAGAAATTAAATGATTAATGATGTCATGCACATCTTAGCAAAAGGTCTTTGAGATTATGGTACCACACACTTCTCTAGTTATAATTGCATACACAGAACAAGAAAAAAGAAGCGAAAGTAAGTGATCTTATCATTTTGAAGAGCGATCTTAGCTTAACCATCTAGTAATTATTCTTTTGTTTGTAACTTCTTTGAAATAATTTTTATAATTTATGTATTTTTTTCTTCATTTAAGATTATGTTTGTTTTGGATATGTACTTTGATCTTTTACAATCTTGAACTTTATATATGTATGAAGCTTTATTTCAATAAAAGCACGAAATCCTGCCTGTTTATTCTACGCTTTGTATTTAATGCATGGCGAATTATTTAAAATTTTTTAAAAGTCAATAATATATTTGTTTTCGTTTTACAACGCATTTATTTGTTTATCATTATTATTTAAAATTAATAACACTGTGCTACAAAATTGCAAAAACTCCTTAAGCTTGATCCCGACGACATGAGCTTTCAACAGTGTAGCAAGTGCAGCAGAGTTGCACTTGAAGGTATTAAATTATTTGATACAATAAATTTTATTTAAATAACAACCCGTTTGCTCAAAGTCTTGAGATTTGTTTACTGATAAAAAAATGTCTTATCGCATTTGTATCCATTTGGATCCATTTATCCTTATTTGTCATTACAATTGCACTGGCATTTCTCTGCTACATAGAACATTCAATGTATCTGACGCTATCTTCAGCAAGAAGTTTATGTTGAATATGTGTATATTTAGGGAACTGCTTGGTACAAGTAAAATATGTATTGTGATATTTGCATCGCGATCCATTTTCCGGATTTCAAAATAGTAAGTGATCTATCAGTACTTGCGTGATTGCTGCATGCATGTTTAATAAATATCGCTGTACTGGATCGCGGTCAATATACATACATTGAACGTGCAGCAGTGCCCTTAAACTATCATAAGACGATTACAAAAGTTTTTCTCTTTACATGATATACGAGTATCTGTCAAAAATTAAAATATGAATTAAGAAATCGAAAATGGAATGAAATTTAACTAATTGTTGATTTTTATATTGCTGAAAATTAATGATGTCGGAAAAAAGAAATGTTCTAATCCAATTTTGGGGAATAATCACAATGTTCAATAATATCTCTGTTCTGCCTCCAACCTCATTGAAGTGTCTTCTAATTTAGGACGTCTGGAAGAAGATGATCTACATACATCGACTTGTAAATTTTTTATTATTATCGCCAGTAGCACTACTTTATTCATATTCTTTGTTTGACTTGGTCAAATTGGTTTTTTTATCACATGAATATTTTCATGTCTGCCTTAAGCAATATATACCGAACAGGGACGATGGAACAGTTTACATTGTATTGAAGAATTATTGGACAAGAGACAGTTCATCACAGTGTCTATGACTGATATTCAGCCAAACCTTTATATTCAGACAATTGCTTCCTTTAGGACTTAAAGCTGTCCCACTGCGTGAACTATTTGGATTTTTAAAAACTTCTGTTTGGTTTTCAATGTTTGAAATTTCTTAAATGTGCTAAAAATGTAAAGCACGTAAAAAATTCATTTGGAATCAAACAGTTACAGTTAAATTTGCTTGCTATATGTGGACTACATGTTTAACCTAAACATATCTATGGTTATTTGTCGTCCAGGTTAATTTTAGTATGGAGACATTTTTTGAATGACGTCTAATATTTTCACTAGAAAACTATGATATTTTTTCTCAAGAGCAAAATTCAATTTCGGTGCGTCACCGAATATGCTAAACAGAAATTAAGTTTCCCATACATTATATTATATTAATACAATTTTATTTTAGAGTTATAATATTTTTAGGTCAGTACTACACAGTAAAATACAACACAATAAAATATTTACGCCTTTTACTATAGAAAAACAAGAACGGAAAGTTTTACTTTTACTCTTTTTTTATAGGAAGATGTTATTAATTTAATAAATTTGTAAACGATTTATTTATATTGTTTAACAAACAGCTTGCTATTATTTGTTAAATTTATAAATCACTTTTTTCCTATAAGTATGCAACACATTGTGCCACTTAGGAAGAAACCGGAAATGAATGATCTCGGTTGGATAAATATGCTTGTAACGTTACGCTTTGCATGTGCTTTTAATTTAAAAATAAGACTATTGCATACAATAAATATATGTTTTTGTTTATATATTTGATCTACATATGTACACACATACAGTGTATATTGTTAATATATATTTGTTGATGCATAAATGAATTTTTGTATGTATTTGTATGAATACCCATTCATATTTGTTGTTAATTACCTTGGAATGCTTGCTTATTTCCTTTTTCTTGTGCTTGTTTTCTTTATTTATTTGGCTACATTGAATTAATTATTGTATGTTCTATAAACTAAATCGAAAATGAATATAAATAACACTTATGTTTAATACGTTTTGAAAAGTTTATTTTAATAAATTTATTTATTTAATTAAAGTTGTTGCTATGCGCTTTTTGTAATGCTTTTACCTATCAACTAACCCAATAAAAATCGATAAAACATTTTCTTAAAAAAAATATATAAAACATCAAAAATATGCGACATTTTTTCAAACCAACTAATATTTTACCAAAATATTCAATCAGAAAAACTATTCCCCTCCATGCTTAAAAGATATACAACATATATTGTGTATTAAAAATTTCTATAGACCACAAAATTTCTCAGCCTCATTTATCAAAAACTACAACAAAAACAAAAATATTCCCATTTTTATATGAAACTCAAGAATGACCTTGAAATCGGTTACAAGATCGCAACATCAATTTCAAAAACCCAAAATTCTTATTTTCAATAACAAACAAAACACCATCTAATTAAAAAGAAAAGAAATCGGAAAATCACATAAAAAAATCTTTCTAAATCCCATTTTCTAAAACTGCTAATGAAAACGCTAAAATGATTCGATCAAATTTATCACTAAACTCCCATTAAAACTAGAAAAATTAACTTTAACAGAGACAAATTCAATTCTATTAAACTTTTTTTTTATATGTTTACTAATCTTTTAATTTTTTCCTAAAATTTAATCAATCATCAACGATGTTCGTTAAAAACCATAACAGGAATACAGTGTGCAGCTGACATTTCGTGAACAATGGACAGATGAACGATTGAAGTTTGATGACATACAAGGTAAGTGCACGAGTGAAATAAACCTTCAAATTTATTCTGTTATTCAAAGTAGAAATTAACTAACACCGAGTGGCAGTCTTATTCACATGGTGCGGCCGGAAAGTACAATCAACTTGCCATTATGTTGCCATAAAACCGAATGTGGAAGTATTTAAATCACTTTATCTTTAAAGGCGCCTAGAATAATTAGTTAGTGAAAAAATTATAAGTTTTAACAGACTTCCTAAAATTTCCTTGTGTTGAGTCTTATAAATGATTCTTAATTGTACTAGTTTGACTCAAGCTCAAATTTAGAACTTAACGTTCGGGATTCATAATTGTTAAAATAATTTTTAATTTAAGAAGATTAAGACGAAGTCAATCATTACAATAGCAGAGCGGAATAGCACTAATTTCCGATAGGTCGCCAAACCAGTCATCATGGGCATACAAGTGTTCATTTTTACCACTTGTAAGATACTAGATTGTGGGCATATAAACTACAGTAGTTTCGATTTATATGCATTTTGTTTAAGAGCACTTTTGACTTTACTGCACAAAATTAATAATTTCAGTCACTAATCTTCAAAATCCCACGAAATTCCTTTTTTACGTGCCTTTTTGTACCTGCACATTTAAGATAAATGTCCACAACTTTTGTCATTTTAAAATTATTTTAATACAACTTACAACATTACTTAACTGCCCAAAAATACATATTTTCTGCATTTTGTATACCGGCATTTTTACCATATTTCTTTTTGGGCATTCTTAAAATATTTTGATATAAAAAATCAAAGTTGGCACACATTTTCGTATAAACATCCAAGTTATGCCATTTATAATTAAAAAAAATATCGCTTACAAGTCACACAAATCGCAAGTTGTGATCATTAAAATTCATTTATTTTGTTTGATTGTACACAGAAAAAAATTTAGCTCTGAAATTGCCAACAATTTTTTTTTACCAAAAATAAAAAAAAAGTGTTGACAAAAAATATTGTTCAATTGACAAAAACATTAGTAAAAAATCAAACTTTTGCAAAAATAAGACCAACAAATTAATTTGACAAATAATTAATCAGTCACATCTAGCAACCGTGTGTTTTGTAATTTTTGAAATTCTCATTGGTTTTTTAAAAGTTTTTGTATAAGATAAGAGTTTGAAACATTTCAAAAATATGGTTTAAGGTCTACTGATGCTTTGGCATTAGCACCAATGAAATGCATGTCTACACGAGTAGACTAACTAAAAAAACCCTCAACAAACGAAAGTTTTTAAATTTCCAAATATTTTGTCTTTTTTTATAGTGCAGGGAAAATAAAAATAACAAACAAAATTTTTAGTCAACTTTTTTTTGTTGCTCAACAAAATAAATTGTTGGTTTGACAAAATTTTTAGTAAAAAATTTCTTATTACTTAACAAAGAAAATTGTTGGTTTGAAAAAATATTTAATCAAATATTTTTTATTATTCAACCAAATAAATCGTTGGTTTGATAACATTTTTAGTCAACATTTTTTTTGTCCTTGACTAAAATTTTAGTCAAGCTGACAAAAAGTATTGTTGGATAACTATTCATAACTCAACAAATTTTTTGCCAAGTAATATTATTTTTGTCAAATAAAAATTGACAAATTACTTACAATTTTATTTATCAATATGACAAAAATATTTATAGGCTGGAAATTGACTAATTTTTTAATCAGATCTGCGGTTTTTTTTAGTCAAATACGATTTTTATTTTTTTCTGTGTATATACAAACATACATTAAAGATAACAGCATTTTTGACTTATCTGCACAAAAAAATCATGCGAAGTTGATTGCACAGCTAAATCAAAATTATTGTATTTAACCAAAATCTGTTACGATAAAGAATACAAGAAATAAATTTTTTAATATACATACATTATTTGACATCATTGACAAATTAATTACACACATGGACAAAAGTCACCGTCATTTGCCCTTTCGAATGCTTGAAGAGCTGCCACGCCCCGAAAATAATTGAAACCCAAAATTTAGTATTTTTATCAAAAACTATAATTTATTAACACTGTATTTCAGTTAAAACAATTCTTTTATCTTTAAGCTTGTTTAAAAAATTAAATATTTAATGTTTGTAGTGAATATTTGTTGTGGACAAAAGTCACCGTCAGTTAAGAATGCGTTTCGTTTATACAAGGACTGAAATTAATTCAACACAAAGAATGTTTTTAATTATTTTTTATAACAGCTTGAATACACCAATTTTTTGGTTATATTTTAGCCAATTTTCTGCCATTCCTCCAGTAGTGTTTGTTTACGCATACTTTTCGAAGTAGTATGGTGCTCTCGAATCCGTCGCTCCAAATGTTCGATCGGGTTGAGGTCCGGTGATTGTGGTGGGGTTTTTAGGGTGTGAGGAGTGCTGTACAAGACCCACAAGCGAACTACTTCTACTATTTAATAAAATGACATATGGAGTATTAGCTTTCGAACAAAATGAAAACCAAGGTTCAGAAAATATACACATCATACACAAAATGCTCAAAAGCAACGAACCAACCAACACAAGTTTTTATTTTCATAACAATAGTGTGTGTCTCTAAATTGTGTACGGTAGACGATCTTTGTATACACTCAAACCCGTCTACCGTACATGTACTTTTTTTTGCCGTACACGAACTTAAGGTGAAAGTCCATAACACGCTTTGTATGCGTCGTCGCGTTTTATGCTTTTCATACTTTCTACGACTATTTTCAAATTGTAATGGGATATTTTAGCTTTGATTTAATAACTTTCTCTTTTCTTGTAGGTCGTCTCAAATATTTGACATTGACAGAAGCCAATCGTGTTTGGATGCCTGATCTGTTCTTCTCCAATGAAAAAGAGGGTCATTTTCACAATATCATCATGCCAAATGTTTACATACGTATTTTTCCCAATGGTTCCGTTCTGTACAGTATTCGTATTTCACTGACATTAGCATGTCCCATGAATTTAAAATTATACCCATTGGATCGTCAAATTTGTTCACTACGTATGGCCAGTTGTAAGTAGAACACGCGCATATCTTTTCGTTCTTTGGCAATAATTCTAAATTGTTTTTCTTTCTCTTCGATATCGCTGACAGATGGCTGGACTACAAATGATCTTGTCTTCCTGTGGAAAGAAGGTGATCCCGTACAAGTGGTAAAGAATTTACACCTACCTCGCTTTACACTTGAGAAATTCTTGACTGATTATTGCAACAGTAAAACCAATACGGGTATGTTTATTTTATTTCGTTCTACTTTTAAAAGTTATTATAAATCTTCTCTGATTTAAGAGATGATTTTATTATTTTCTATTCGAATTTAATTTCTAGTTTTTGTTCATAATTTTTTAGTAATTTCGGGCTGTACGAATGAATAATCGCGCAAGTGATAATTGCTCAAAACAACGAAATGAAGAAGCGCCCAAAATTGCTGGGTGATCCATCACAGTGAAGAAACAGCCAAAAAGAGTGAAAAATATCCCAAATTCTCATTCATTTTGGGTGATCCAACATAAACTATGAACAAAAAAGCCAAATATCGAAAAATATTGAATCACCCAAAGTCGGTGAACAATGAATGATCCAATTTCTTTTATAACAATTTTCGGACAATTCCTTATTTTGTGCCTTTTTAGCGATTATCACTTGGCTCTTCATTTGTACTGCCTTAATTTCGTTTAAAAAATTTCAAAACACTTTGTTCGATGTTAGTTTTTTTCTTTAACTAATTTAGTTTTCATAGTTAATATTTTTTATAAAAATGCTTTATAAAATTCTTAAAAGTTCAATATGATTTGTTTAATTTAAAACAAAAAAAAACAAAATTGCTTGCCTTATATATAAATATTTTTAATAAGTTCTTTTTAAATTAGTAACTATTTTGTATTACTAATATTAAAAGTTGAAGAGAAAGTTGTTTGTTACATTGTCAAAGTAATTTCTACATCATCTACAGTAGAAACTCGATAAGCGCAAAATATTTAACTTAAAATTTACATATTTAATATTAAGCAAATATTTTAGCAATTGGTATTTCAATTCGATTAACTTTTTTTTGTCGATATTCTACTGTAATTTAACACACTCATTTACATTTTCAAACATTAACACGCTAAATGAAAAGGTCTCATGCTTACTTATCCAGCTGCATTCGTTTTTTGAGAAAATAATGATTTTGTTTTGCAAATTTTTACATAAATTAGATTCTAGAATATGCATGAAAATTTCAATAGGTTTTAAGGTAGAACAAAATTAATCACTCGAACAAAATTAAATAATTTGTAATAACTAAGATTTTCGTATTTTAATCTATTCTATCCCAGTGTATGTCTTTAATAGCCCAATCATGTCTGTGTTGTGAAGGTGCTAAAAAAGCTTTACAATGCTTTACAATAACCTCGATAAAAAAAACCAAATTAAATTTTACATTTACAGCTTGTATTCAACTTTAATTGTTTTAATATTTTTTAATTTAACATTAATATTTCACAAATTTGAAAGCTGTAATTTTAAATTAAGCTGTGAATTATTGTAGTTTGTTTTAGCGATGTGATGATGCTACGATATTAAGCTGAACTTATCTGAAAAGTCTTAAAAGTGATGTTGAGTCTTACAGGACCATAGTTTGGGTAAAGGTGTGAGTCAGTATAAAACCGATTTGCACACATGATCTGTCCGTTCAGATCAAAACCGACTGGAAGACCGAACAAATCAATATGTTCTTTTAATATCATAGTTTGTTATGTCTGCTAGATGTTTCAAAATACTATCCAATAACACACAAGGTTTTCAAAATGTTTTTTCTCCCTTCTTCTTCACACACCAAAAATTATGTCCTTTTCAAAGAAGTTCCAACCAATTTTTAAAGCTGAAGTTTATCAAAATTAAAATATTAAGTTTTGTGCTGCCACATGTTCCCCACCAGTTCAAAAGTTTTACCCAAATCGGTAACTATTGGGAAAGCTCTTTTGAATTCAAATTAGAATCGCAAAATTTCATCACTTTTGCAGCTGATTTTATATCTAAGTATCATCAGAGGAATAAGCCTCGGTCTAATTGATTATAATAATAATACTCAGAAATGTCAGAGACTAGAGTGTCTACTCTATTAATTGTTGTTCAATGAATCGAAAAAAATTGTTTCTGTTAATTAATTTAATAAATAAAAATAGCAAATTGCAGTTAGCAAATTAGTCAATCATTTTATGGCAATTAATCTATTAATCGATTTAAATTTGTTCCTCTCCATTTTTATATACTTGTACATTTTTCCGATTTCTAACTGATTTAGTTCTTTAAAATTATATTTCGAATGAGACATGTTTAGTATTCGCTTCTTTTTGTTTTCATTAGTCAAACGGAAAATAGAATAGAATGGAATAGAATAAGCTAAAAACTCACGTTGTTCTTGAAAAAGGATATTTGAAAAAATTATTTTTTTTAGACTTAACTGTTGTTTCTAACCAGAAACCTTTTTTCTTGACAAATTGGATACTTATTTAATATAAAAAATTTTTTTACCTATAATGGTTACTTATGTATAATCGAAAAAAAAAATAGATTTCTCACTTTAATTGGCTACGATAACCAAAATAATAAAATTTCTCAATTAAATAAAAAAAATTTTCTCGTAACCTTTTCATCTGAAATAAAAAAATAACAATTCTACCTATTTGGTCCCTGGTCGCAAGAATTTTTTTTCGTACAATTATCTACATTTGAAACAATTAATAAGTTATCAACATATGTACTATGTATGTATGTACATACTTATGTACATAAAGAAATCCATATGTATATATGTATGTACATATGTAGGTACTTATTAAAAATTTGTTTGTGCAGTAATCATAGTGAAAAGTTGATAATTTTAAATTCAGTCTAAAAAAATCTAAATTGGTTTCGATTGGGGAATTATTGTCGGAATGTAACTGCCGATACATGTACTACATACATACATACAAACATACATAGGTACATAAAAATTTTTAAATTTTTTGTTGTTGATGCGATAGGGAATTTTTTTCAATTAAATTCAAACTATTTTATTTTGTAGACATCAAAATCGCTAAATATCCAATCGGGTATACATATGTACAAACTTACGTATTCGCTAATATTGGCACAGAGAGGGATACCACAAAGAACATATTTTTTCTACCAAAATTTTCCGCAAATTCAAGCGAAATTAACCGAAGGCAAAAGCTAGTAATTTCCTTTTTTTCAATTGCGATTTATTATTTCACTAGATTTATTTTTTTATACACCTAGTAAATTTTTAACCCCAAAAAATTTTCTGCAAATATACCTACTTATGTACATACATACATATGTATGTATGTATGTAAGTATTTTTGTTCTTTTGCTTTATTAATTTTTTGCCTATCTGTCATTTATTATTTTATCAGTTGATGCATTCTTCATACATAAGTATGTAGTACATTCTCCTCCCTCTCTGTTCTTTTTTTTTCTTCAATAATAGTTTGATATGTACATATAAATTCGATAGTAATTTTGAATTTACTCACCTTTTAAATTCACCTTAAATTGCTTTATAATTTGTATTTATTTTATTAAACGCCCGTACCGATAACCGTTTTATGTATAATATTTTAATTATTGGCAACTCTAGTACCTCTTACTTCTTTTTCTTTTTTTTTGTAATAAAAGGCGAACCAAATCAAACACAAATACATTTCCTCTTTTTATTTCACTTATCTTCACTCACTTTTTTCTTTAGGAATGCCAAAAACAACAATATTGGCATATTAAAATTCACCAACTCTCATAATTACAAATACAACTACCGCTATTAACAACACCACAAACGAAAGGAACTTTTGCATTCTCACTTTACTTAATATACATACTTACATACATATGTACATACATACATATACATACTGAAATATTTATGTATGTACTTACATTAGAGGCTTTTTTAAATTGAAAACATTAATTTTACACTTTTTTTTTTGAAAATTTAATCGACTTTTTATCAAATTATTTTACTACAAATTACATTTTATAACTTAGAATTTTATTGAACTTTTTTACCTTAATTAAAAATGCACTTTAACACGACCGACAATTTACAACGTACGATTGCAGTGGTGAACACGAGAGAACTAAAATGTTTGGCAATTAGAGCAGAGTTACCAGTTTTACCAGAATTAGCTTATAATAAAGGATTGAAATAAAATATGTACGTGATAAACATATGTATGTACATACATAAGTACAAATTGATGTATAACGGAATGTATGGTATAGCCTACATATCGTCGTGCCAAAACTATCTTCAATTACATATCTCAAAAAAAAATTTATTTGCGAAATTGAGTCTAAAGTTTCAACATTATATGTACATACATATACCAAAAAATTTACGTGAAAAAAGAGGTCCAATGTTTTAGTCATATACATATATATTATGTCTGAAGTTTTTTATTAATTTATGTAAAAATATCCAAAGTCATAGAAACATTTTTTTAAGTTATACAGTATTTTTCGTTAAGCTGCATTTCGCTTAACTGCATTTTTCGTCTAGCTGCACAAAATGCAAAATGTTGTGTATAATGAATGGCAAACTTTTGTTAGAAAATAAATCGTGTACGTGCATTTTGTTTAAGTGCATATTGTGGACAACTGCGTTTAAGTTTTGGTCAACAATGTTTATTTTTAAAACAAAATAACTTACTTAACTTCCTCATATAACAAAAAAAAATCATTATTATGCCAACGATAATAAAATCGCAATTATCAAACAGACATACATACATACTAAGTTTTAGAAGAGCTTTCTTGCCACATGCAAAAAATTTGATATTAGGCGGAAGGATCCGAGATGGCACAAGTAGCGCCCAGAATTTGCTGTCGGCTTAAAAAGTCACCAGCGAGGAAGTGTATAAAACAATAAAAGGCCGGTATCCAAAAGCGTGGCAAATATTTTTTTGGGAAATTGTTTTTAACTAATCTTTAAACCCAGGGGGTGACTGGCTCAACTTTTATTCGAACCACCTTCATGTGCATACCAGGGAACGAAGCCGATACAGATTTGGCGGCGCATTGGTTTTTCGTTTTAATAAAATCCGAATTCATTCTACTTAGTATCTACTCGTATGTGCCTATTTTATTGTTTTAATGAATTGTTTTCATTTTTTAATGCTTTCATTAATAATAAATTGAAAACAGTTAAATTGATTTGTTGTGGTTAGCGAATTTATATGCCATCATTTCGGTGACCGCTAATGCCAATTCATCAGTAGATCTCTAAAAACGGTTCCACATTTGTTGTCCACATAAGGGTTACAACCGATTTCGTCCAATTTTTGTTGAAGAACTAAACACTCAAGTTAAGTTCAGTTAAGAACGTGGCCCGTTCGCCAGGCATTAGCACGAAATATTTTTAATTTGACATAATATATTATAAATAAAATGCATGTAAATTATTTGAATTTGTTGGTTAATACACGTAGATTAATTTTCTATCTTTGACTTAGGCTTATTTATATTAATTGTATTTAAAATCATATGCCCTATATAAAATATTTATAATATTATAAAATTTGTAATGCAAAAATTAAGTAACACATTATGAGACCAAGAAGAATATTGTGCAAATGAGTGTAAATTTGGTCACACGATTTCCTATCAGTGTCATCACATCCTTAAAAAAACAACAAAAGCATCATATTTGTACCTTCCACGCCACTTTAATAGGACGCCTGCAGTTGCTAATAATTTAATTGTCAAGCATACTTGTAAATCGTTATGCATTCTATTTAGCTAAGATTTGTTTTTTATAAGATTTTATGCTATCTTGCACGGATATTTATATTCGAAAGAAAACATTTTCGAAAGAAAACATTTTTGAAAGAAAACATTTTCGAAAGAAAACATTTTCGAAAGGAAACATTTTTGAAAGAAAACATTTTCGAAAGGAAACATTTTCGAAACACAATATCGAAGGATTTTCTTTTCGAATCGAAATACAAAATACCCCCCCAGACTAAATATATAGTTTCTTCCAATCAGGCAATTTATTTGAGAATATTTCTTTCATGTTGAGCAGCGATCAGAGTGAATAACAACGAATTTTAACTCACGTTGTTGAGGTAAAATTTGGAACACAGTTGATTTTAATACGCGCCATGTTTCTCAGCACAATGTGAAAGTAATATTGTGCCCTACTTCATTAACCTTTATTCTCGAACGTTCCAGCCTTTTACTGAATGGAGATGTATATTTCTGTCGTATAGTTATTGTGCTTACGTACGTTTACACTAACTATACGTTCAGGCACAATGACTTTACGAGTTGCCCCAGTTATTTTTAGTAAAATACTTCAATTTAGAAAAGTTATAAAATTTTTTTTTTAGTTTTCCGGATGCTTAGGAAGATAACTTTGATGTGTAAATAATATTGTTATTGAGATGCCAGAGGCATTCATACGAGTATATCAAACTGTATGCCTAACATAAAATGCAACTTTGGCGAGCTTCTGCTTCCATCAGTTGAGTGGAGAGCTCAGAAAATTTTCCTCTTTATTGACAAATATTTACCAGTTAAATAGCCCCGTAGACTAGTAGATAGCTTACTAGACTAGTCGACGGGTCGCAGGTTCGATTCCTGCCTAGACCCTGGGTGTTTCTGCAAACAAACCATAATGGCTTCGCGGTTTGTGTTTTTTACATAAAAAAATAAGTGTTTGTAATTAGATTTTGCTTCATTTTATGAATTCTTCCTACAATCAATACTTTATCAAACTGCAAGGGAAATGTCAATGCAGAGAGTAGAATAATATTTATTTTCTCGCCCGTAATGGTTAAATTTTGTATGGCCAGTTGCCTTTAACCTGCAATAAAAATAATCTTTATGACTGGCGCAAAGAGAAAAGTCTGCAGCCTAATCGAAAATCTTTACGCAGCGACATCGTAGCAAGGCAGAAGATATTTACTCAGCAAAATTTTTATCCTAAATTACTACCGAGTGGAAAAAAATCCTTAAATCTGTGAAGCTCTGTTATCTTGTTGTAAAACTGCATTTTATCATTGTATTCAAGCCTTTTCTGTTTCTAACTAATTTTTCACATTCTGCACGTTACCGAACTAAAGATACATATTTCTAGCGAGGCCCCAACTTAAATAATTTCGCTGTGTACATTTTTTCCACTCAACGTCGGAACTTTTTTTCGTTCAGTTAGCTGCACACTTGAAATTACATTCATACCGATTTGAGAAATTGTATCAAACAAAACACAAACCCCAGGGGTTCCACAGAGCGTATGCTTATCGTTGTAGTACTAACTAAATCTGAGGGGTGATCAAATCGATAAAACCACTTAGTGTTAATGGAAATTCTCCCCACAACCATTTGTATCTTCTCTACAAAGGTCACACACACACAGTAATTGCCGTTCCAGTAGCGAGCGACCTTATTAGTATTGTGGAGCCACCACCGCCATGCTTTAATTCGGGGGTTCTTGATGTAATAAAGGATATGGTATATTCAATGGTAATGAGTCTCATAGATTAAGTTAATATTCGAGTTAATTTTTATGTTGGCGGATGCCGTTTGTATTCCAGAAACATATTGAATCACTGTTCACTCCATTTTCAAAACTTTTTGCATCGTGTTGGTTCTAAAGCTATTTACTGTCTGCATCAAAATCATTAAAATTAAATTGTATTGTTAGACTTATAGTAGAAATTTGAGAGAAATGCTTGTATAAAATATTTAAACCCTTTAACTGCCTGTTGTTATAAAATGATAACAAAATTGTGAGTGAGAATTTATATTGAAAACAAAAAAAAATTTCGTATTTTATTGTGGTTTTCAATAATAATTCTCATCACAATTTTGTTTTCATTTTATAAAAACAGGCTGTAAGTCTTCGCTGTTTGGATCCCTCTTGTCCTTTTCTTCAAAAAGCGGGGAAAGCTAATCTTACGATAAATCACGATAAAGCGAGTTGAAGAGTCCCTACAAAAATATTTGTAATACAATTTTACCATAATACACTAAAGCTCAAAATGTAATTTAGTCAAAACTTGCTATGTCTTTAAGGTTTAATTTCGTACTTATTTAAGTATTGGCTTACGAGTATTTCCGACGTTAGAGTTAAGTATTACAGAGGTTTGGTGTATTTAAAGACTTATGGTACAATTTTATAGCAGTTATTTCTGTAGTACGTTTCGACCAACTGTACGGACGTTTAACAGGGTTTGCCAGCCCTTCTTTTAAGAAAAGGCAACTAAAAAATACACATACAGAAAAAAGTTAGAGGATTAAAATGATCCAAAAAAATGTGTATCGTAGTGTTTTACATAAAAGTGCTGCACTAATGGTCTACCTTAAGCATGAGGATTATAAGATTTTCTATTCCTAATCACTATAACAACATGTAGAAGGGGGTACAAGTATATATATATATATATATATATACATTTTTTGTTGTGTCCTCTACCACTCTTCTCTATCAGTCGTTAGAACTTTGTTATTAAAAAAAAATCCCGTTTTGTTGTGCAGTGTATTTGATATTAAATAGATTCGTTGGCTGAGCAGTAGTAAAAATAGTTTTTTTTTTTTTTTTAACTTGGACCAGCACTCAGGGGATGACCCCTACATATGCAATGCATTGTGCCGGAACTAGGAAAATTGGTTATGGGAAGGAGGATAAAGGGAGTAGTGTCTGTGGACGTTCGATTTGAATTTTCCCACATTAAAAGTAACAGGAAAGACCTCTGCAGGAAGTTTATTCCACATGCGAACTGTTCGGCTAAAGAACGAATTTTCTCTGTAATGCGTAGTGCGATCCACTGGCATATCAACCACAAATGGATGCGCTCTTAACGAAGAACGTGTTGTTCGTACAAATGAGCGGGTTTCGGGAACAAGTTCCCTGATTTCATTAGAGCACATTCCATTGTAGTAACGATAAAACAGTGAAATACATCCCACATTGCGTCGATGCTCCAGTGAGTCAATAGAGTTGGCTACCCTACTGTCACCGATGAGCTTCTTTACCCTCTCCTGTACACGGTCGAGTATCTTCAAAATAGACTTTGAAGCACCGGCCCATACATGAGAGTTGTATTCCATTTTCGGTCGGATATAGGTGGTGTAAATATTAAGGAGATCAGATGGAGTGAAGTATCTCTTACACCGTCTTAGAAAGCCGAGGCACTTGAATGCTTCTTTTGAAACCTGAAAAATATGATCAGTCCATCGAACATCACATTTAATTTTCATGCCAAGAACATCAAGAGTTTCTGATTCCTCAATATCTACACCACCCATTGTTGTGTTTAACTGCCGCTTAACCTAGCAACTTCTATTGTCTGCAGAGTACTTTCCATTGTACGAGAGCGGATTGACATTGAATCTACCTAAATAGGAATAAAACATTTTTTTTTTCAAAAACCATTTATTTCTCAACATAGTCTCCTTTTAGCTCAATACACTTAGTAAGACGATATTCCAACTTTCCGGTAATCACTTCTTCGTTTGAGATGAATCTTTTTCCTGCGAGCCATTTTTTCAAGTTTGGAAACAGGAAGAAGTCACTAAGAGCTAAATCTGGAATATAAGGTGGATGATCAACCAATTCGAAGTGCATTTCACGTAATCTTAGCATCGTATCTAAAGCTGTGTGAACCGGTGCGTTGTCTTGAAGAAAGAGCACTTCTATTTCTTCTTTAAAAGTGGTCGGTTTTTCTTGACTGCATCTATCAATTGATCCAATAATGCTCGATAATACTTTCCTGTGATTGTGGATCCTTTTTCAAGATAATCGATGAGCAATATTCCGTGTGCATCCCACAATACAGTGGCCATAACCTTGCCAGCCGATTTCACTGTCTTCGCCTTTTTCGGAGCACTTCCATCAGCTTCCACCCATTGTTTCGATTGATTTTTGGTTTCAGGCGTGTAGTGGTGAACCCACGTTTCATCAACAGTTATTAATCGACGCTAAAAATCAACAGGATTACGCTATATCATGTCCAAACACCGCTGTTAAGTGGTCTGTCGAACTCGTTTTTCTTCGACACTGAGCAAACGCGGCATCCATCTTGCCGATAGCTTTTTCATATGCAAATGTTCATGCAAAATGCTGAACACGCGTTCATATGATATGTTTGTTTACCGTTTGAATAATCTCACGTAACTTGACTCGGCGATCATTCATAAAGATATCGAGGATTTTCTTGATATTTTCTTCAGTAACCACCTCTTTTGGCCTTCCTTTTGATGGTATTGTTGCAGTGCTTTTTCAGCCGCGTTTAAATTCAGCAATCGAGTATTTTACCATGTAATTTGACGGAGCAGACTCACCGTAATGTTAATCGACCTTTCCTTTTGTCTTTTTCGCCGTTTTCCCTTTCAAATAATAGTGTTTAATCACTGCACGAAATTCACTTTTTTCCATTTTTCAAGAAACACAAAAGCTGCTTACTTCAAACGACTACAACAAATAAACTAATCAATGAATTTGGGTGAAATTTTAACAGCTGACGTTTTTTTTTGTGTTTATGCTGCCATCTAGCGCTAGTTAGCTTCAATATCATTCCGCCTTCGTAATTGGTACATTTCTTAAATTTTCAGTCATCTCCAGGTTCATCACACTTGAACTAATAACTCTCAACAACTCCCAGTTATTCACCTAATTAAACGATTCAATTTATTTATTGCACCAAAACAAAAGTGTACAGTTAAGTTTTATAATTCATATTTCTTAGGAACTAGTATCACTTTTAAATACATCCAATATTAAGTTGCTAAGACAAAGTTTACAGTAGAGAAATTATTCCGTCGCAAGTCTTATTTTGTAGGAGAAACACGATTGGCTTGTCTCCTACAAAATAAGATTTTCTCACGCAGAACTTACCTAATGTAAAGTCAGTCTAAGGGTGCTTAACACCGATCATCATAAGAAGTTATTAAAAAAACGTGTTAAGTGGTGCTATTCATGGGGCTTGGAGTATGAAAGTATTGACAAATAATTCATAATGAAAAATAATCACAATGCAAGTGTATCAAATTACTCCAAACAACAGCAACAATAATGTCAATAACAATAATCAATACTCACTGACTCTGGTCCTTTTCGACCGACTCACCCACCCACCTTCTGCTATCTACTATGTCACTATATTTTGTTTTTGCGGTTGGAATTATTAGCCAGATGCATTGATGAGATAAAATACAACAATCAAAATAAATGAATGAAAATTATAATTTATATGTTTTATTTGAAAAAAACAAATTTCAATATACATTTGTATATATAAATACATATGTACATACATATGTACATATTTATTATGTATATTTAAAGCATATAAAGCGAATATTTATTTTGTAAATAATGAGCCTGCTATTGACAAAAACAAAGCATTGAAGTATACAAAATATGAGAATATTAAGACAAATGAATTAAATTTAAATAAATATTTTTATTTTCCTACGATGAAAAAGAACGAAAATCAAATTGAAATAAACAAAAAATAAATAAATATTATGAAAAAAATACAACAACAGCAACTTTGTCTTGAAGAGTATGGAACGCGTTGCCCAACAAATTAACGGAAATGAAAAGTAATAACGAGTTTTTTTTTGTGCCGCTGTGCAATTTTGCCATTTTAAATTCATTTCCGTTAAATATTGTTGAAGCAAATAAATAAATGCAATATTGTGTTGATTCTACTTGCCTATGAAGCATTAATTTTAATTTAATTTTCAATTTATTTCTGAAATTTTTTTTCTCTCTTTATTTTCGTTTGAGTTTTTAATTACAATAATTTCCGCCTTTCAATTTGTCTAACACTTTCAATTAAGTTGTTTTTTATACTAATTTTGTATTTGTATAATTTTGTTCATTTATTGTTGATGTTTTGGTTTTTTGTTATTTGTTTTATTTTTATTTTGTTTGAAATATGTGTGTTTTCTTTCAACACCATGTGTGCACACACTGTTCTGTATTTTTGTTTTATTTAGTTTTGTATATGTTTTATACCTTGTATACTCATAGGTGAATACAGTTGCCTCAAAGTCGATCTACTATTCAAGCGAGAATTCTCATATTACTTAATTCAAATTTATATCCCATGCTGTATGCTGGTAATTGTCTCATGGGTGTCATTCTGGCTTGATCAAGGTGCTGTACCAGCTCGTGTATCATTGGGTAAGTTTTGAAACAAGCACGCCATTTCTGTACAGACATGATCACTAGGTTTTTTCGTAAGAAAAAAAAAAAACAAACAAACAGTAGCAGTAACAGTAACGACACTTAAGCAACACTGCTCAAAAATACTGATAACATTTTTAACACACAGCCACACTAAATCATTGTTATGCAAAAGCTGCAGTAACTTTTAGTTCAACTTATTTAAGTATAAGCAAGATAGTACTCGTATGTATTATTTAAGCGGGTTTATTAAGAGCGAGCTAAAGTTAATTAATTGACTTAACTGGGGTGTAGTAAGTACGACAGGTTTGATCAACAGCGGAAAGGTTTTATTTTTTATATTGATTTAATAAACAAAAATTTTTAGTTGAATTCTTGTGACTATTCATATTTACTTTCTCCCTTTATTTACATATGTACATTGTTCCTGTGTAGGTGTTACTACTCTCCTAACAATGGCCACACAAACATCCGGTATTAATGCTTCACTGCCGCCAGTCTCATACACAAAGGCCATTGATGTTTGGACTGGCGTATGTTTGACGTTCGTATTTGGAGCCCTACTCGAATTCGCCTTGGTGAATTATGCATCCCGCTCAGGTTTGAATAAAGCTAGTAATTGAGATTTTATATGCTTCTTATTAACTGTATTTTATTAATCAATATGTGTTTTTTATTATTGTTGTTTACTTTAACTATATATTTTTTACATATATGTCTTACTAATAATTACACAATTACTCTAATATATGTATGTGTATAATACACATGTATACTACTTGTACATACATACATATACATAAATGTATAAATTTATTGTATGTTTTATTTTTGGGAAAACAGTATAGAAGGTTATTTAAAATAAAACATTTTTTTTTGTCAACGGATCTAGTACATAAATATGTTTGCGAAGGCCACTTATAAACTAAAACCAACTTGTCTTACTAATTAAAACTTATGAACATTTATATGCACATATACATACATACATATACACATGTATGTATACATAACTCAGCTTTATAGCAACATAGTCATATCTCAAAAAACTCATTCTGCAGAAAACGATTCCAAAGTTTTTTTTATCTAAAGCTAAGTACTCTGTTTGAATTTGCGAAAAATGTTGAGCAACATTGATTATTTCGTTTGAAAATTTTGACAATTAGCCTGTGGTGACAACACTACGATTTTGAAGAAATTTAACGTTTTTATTGCCTTTAAGTAAGCAACATTGTTTTTGTTATGTAAATAAAAACCATGTGTGAAAACAAATGGAGAACAAAAGAATTTTAAGAGCTTGTGCTGCAACGTATCAATTAATGTAAATTGCAGCTGCTGCGGAGGAGCTCTTTGAAGACACACATTCTGCAAAAAACCCATACCTTCATTTTATGTTATTTTTACACTATTTTCCATTATTTTAGTTATTTGTGCGCAACAAATTCAATGCTAAGTAAAATCTGATCATCTGTTGTTTGCAATTCCGCACGAAATAAGTGGTGCTTACATTATTTCGCAATTGAAAAATATGTTGCTAGAAACATGTTGTGGTTGAAAAAATAATGCTGCCAGAAACATTTCGTATGTTTTCACAAGTTGAACAGAGTACAACTTCGGCCATGTTATTTTGCAATTATTTCGCATGAATTTTTTTTATATGGACTTTTGACAGCAGTTCGCACGAAATGATGAACAGAGTACCCTGCTTAAAGCTAAGTACTCTGTTTGAATTTGCGAAAAATGTTGAGCAACATTGATTATTTCGTTTGAAAATTTTGACAATTAGCCAGTGGTGACAACACTACGATTTAGAAGAAATTTATCGTTTTTATTGCCTTGAAGTAAGCAACATTGTTTTTCTTATGTAAACAAAAACCATGTGTGAAAACAAATGGAGAACAAAATAATTTTAAGAGCTTGTGCTGCTTTGAAGACACACGTTCTCATTCAATCCCATACCTTCATTTTATGTTATTTTCACACTATTTTCCTTTATTTTAGTTAATTGTGCGCAACAAATTCAATGCTAATTAAAAGCTGAGCATCTGTTGTTTGCAATTCCGCACGAAATAAGTGGTGCTTACATTATTTCGCAGTTGGAAAATATGTTGACACAAACATGTTGTATTTGAAAAAACCATGCTGCCAGAAACATTTCGTATGTTTTCACAATTTGAACAGAGTACAACTTCGGCCATTTTTTTTTGCAATTATTTCGCATGAATTTTTTTTATATGGACTTTTGACAGCAGTTCGCACGAAATGATGAACAGAGTACTTAGCTTAAAGCAGGGTACTCTATTCATCATTTCGTGCGAACTGCTGTCAAAAGTCCATATAAAAAAATTCATGCGAAATAATTGCAAAATAATATGGCCGAAGTTGTACTCTGTTCATCTTGTGAAAACATACGAAATGTTTCTGGCAGCATTATTTTTCAAACACAACATGTTTTTGGCACCATATTTTCCACTTATTTCGTGCGAAATTCCAAACAACAGGTGATCAGATTTTACTTAGCAATAAATTTGTTGCGCACAAATAACTAATATAATGGAAAATAGTGTAAACATAACATAAAATGAAGGTATGGGGTTTTTGCAGAATTTGTGTCTTCAAAGAGCTCCTTCACAGCAGCTGCAATTAACATTAATTGATACGTTGCAGCACAAGCTCTAAAAATTATTTTGTTCTCCATTTTTTTTCACACATGGTTTTTGTTTACATAAGTAAAACAATGTTGCTTACTTCAAGGCAATAAAAACGATAAATTTCTTCTAAATCGTAGTGTTGTCACCACTGGCTAATTGTTAAAATTTTCCATCAAAAAAATCAATGTTGCTCAACATTTATCGCAACATAAATTATTTCGTTTGAAAATTAGCCAGTGATGACAATACCACGATTTAGAAAAATTTTAGGCAATAAAAATTGCCTTAAAGTATGCAACAGTGTTAGTCTTATGTAAACCTAAGCCATATGTTTATCTTTAAAGTATTTAGTTTAAAAAAATAAAGTGAAAATAAATGGTAACAAAATATTATTAGGATTTTGTGCTGCAATATATGAATTATTGCAAATTGCAGCTGCTGCGGAGGAGCTCTATGAAGACATACGTGCTGCAAATAGGACTTACCTTCAGGAAAGAAATGATAATTATTTGTGAGCACCAAAATTAAAACCAGAATGCCAAGTAAAATATGATTAGCTTGTGTAGATTGCTTACAATTTCATACGAAATAAGTGATGTTTATAAAGGGTGTCCCAACAAGAACGCAATTTTTAAATCTTTTTTTACGATATAATAAAGTTTCACGATTTTTTTTTAATATCTGTGTTTTATTTAAAATTTAAGAATTGCGCTCTTGTTGGGACACCCTTTATTATTTCGCAATTGGAAAATTTTCAAGGCAGATCAACAAGGTAGTAGCGATAGCACAGCTAATTAACCTGTTTAGATGCAAATTGTGTAAAATTAAATTTGTGTTGATAATATACTCATAATAGCATGGCTGATTTTAAATTGCCAAGCGCTGCCAAGTTTTATATGATGTTTGACATTTTCTAAAAGATTCATCTGTGCTGACAGTACCACCCGGTTTTGACATCTAGTCGGGTGTTTTTACACAAATTTTGTTTTGTTGCAGAATCACTGTTAACTTGTTGATCTACATTGGAACATATGTTGCCAGAAACATTTTGTAGTTGGAAAAAAATGCTGCCATAAACATTTCGTACATTTCGTTCACAAAATGGAACAGAGTAGATCTCCATCCATATTATTTTGCAATTATTTCGCAATTTTTTATATGGACTTTTGACAGCAGTATATATATATATGTATATTTTCCCCTCCATACAAACGATAGGAAGAAAATTTCTGCTCGTTTTCCCCTTTTTTGAGATATTATCATTTTGCACTAAAGGAGCGATTTGTGTGTACATACTTATGTACATATATGAAAACATTGACGACATTTGAAAAAAGAAATAAAATAATGAATGAAATAAAAATGACTTAAAAAAAAGTTAATACATTTAATTCACAATGGATATTGGCAAGCAAGACATGACAGATTATGACAAATTACACAAATTCGATTAATGTTAAAATGTCAAAACTTTGCTTTCATCGATGTATAACATGCTAAACGCTAAAATTAAACAATAAACAATTAATTTTGATTTTAATCAGAAACATTCCACAAGGGATTACATTTACCACACATAATTATACGAATACTCGTACAATAAATATTATATTTAACAACATTTAAGGAATTTTATTTAAAACACAATTTAAATATGTTTTATTTACACTCAAGGAGTTCATTTTAATGTGTATGAATGAGTAAAGCTCTTAATTATTTTGTTAACGAACTTTTATTAACATTATATTAATGATTTTTAAGCCAGAGTAGGGATAGTGATTTAAAATTTCAAATAAAAGTTGCAAATGTAAGAAGTTGCATTTTGCATTAAAGTTTAATAATTTTAATTGAATATGATTATTTTTCGAGCTAAAGTCGAACGTAGTAGTTGGGCACCGATGATGCGCTGTGTTATAGAGATATCTGCCCAATTAATGTAATTTTACTTTTTATTTCAATTAAGCACAACTTAAATCTGCACAAATTGATATGAATACACACACACTTATTTATTTAAAAAAATACGTTATTTGGTTTGTTTTAAACTTTTCAATTTACAATTCATCAAAAAATTATTCAGAGCTATTGGGAAAAGAAAATATTTTATCGGCCACATTTATGATGAAACAGAACTGGCGCTGAACGATGTTGTCCATGCAGTTGAACATAAAATTTTCCCAGAGAATGCGGTCGTGAAATAGAATCTACTTTATGATTATAGCCAGGGCTACCGTTGGGATTTTTTGAAAAGTCGCCCAAAAGGTCGTTTTAAAAAAATATAGTCGCACAAAAAATTCGTTAGAGAAAATAAAAGTCGCATATCTTTTGTTAAACTTTTTCATCTCAATAAAAATCATCACTAAATAAAAAAACAATTGAAACAAAACAAAAAGCTTATTACAGAATCCATTTTTATCATATTTCATAACATATGCAGTTGCATTATATATTCTTCTATGCATGTTTTCATGTTTAATAAACTTCGCTGTCGTATGCCGCCAAGGTGAAAGGAGTATGACTTCTGTTAAAAGCTGTTTACAAGCAATGCAAAATGGGCGCTTTGACTCCATGTCTTGCTTAAGCTATTTATACTTCAGTTCCCAGTCTCTCGAACACTATTGCGAAATATGACGTTTCTTTGGTCTCTTCTGCCTCTGAACACGTAGTTTTAGCTTAATTTTCTTTTTCGTTTTCAGACTTTCTTTTCGTTTTAACAAGAAATCTTATTTTAAAGAATGTTCAAGTTTTACGACAAATTTTGTAAAATAAGCACTTCAAAACCCACAATTTCTTACTTTAAAAACCTTTTTTGCTAAAACTGTTCTTTGAAACATTTACCGAAAATTTGTAAACAAGTTCTTGAATACATTGTGTATTAATGCAGCCAACTTGACAAAACGAATGATGCAGAAGTTCTTATTTTTTGGGGCTGCTTTCACATGCAATTCTCAGAATTGAGTCCTAAATAAATGAGATGAAATATTTTGTACTGTGTAATACAACCTCCAGGATGCGGTAGCCTTTTGTTTTTTTTTTTTTAATTTTTTAAATATGCACATGCAGATGTGAAAATTTGAAAATTTTTCAGTTTCACTTGAATGATATTAAATAATTTCAAATAAATGAAACTGAATTTCATGTGAATTGTATGGCTTTGTAAATATATTTTTCCTTAATATATAACTACACATGTTATTTTTATTCAAAACCATTTAAATTCGATGAATTTAAATGTCAAGCTTTTTCAATATTTAGATCTAGCAAGCCTACATACAAGTAAGGTATTGTGTATATATGTACATATACATATATTTATAGACTTTTTTTATATATATATAAAAGATTTTAACGCTCATAATTTGAGCTTTATCGAAATCTCATATTATTAATAGTCAAACACGTTTTTTTAAATCCCTTTTACGGCTGTAATACTGAACCGATTTTGAAAAGATTTATATGGTTTTAAACGGGTTTTTATATAGATATGCACAATCTTAATTTAAATCGGTTCGCTATTTATTGAGCTATAAGCGTTTAAAGCTGCTACTAACCCATACACACTTATTACGCATGTATGTATCAGCTTTAACTTGAAATATAAACAAAGTGTGCATGTGTGTGTTTGCCAAATTTGTTTTTGCATAGAAATGAGACCAAGTCTTAAATAGATTATATAGAATGTTTTTTGTTTTTGTATTTTATTGTAAGTATTTATGTAAATGTTTAATATTTATTTCTAGAATGCGGTCAATTGAGTCGTCCGCTGGATACACTAGTTTTAATTATTTTCCATTAGGAATCCAAGCAGAATAAAAAGATTTTAAGCAACGGATTTGTTTTTAGTTATAATTTCTCTGTATTCTGTAACTCAGCGCAGCATATTATAATAATTTTATTCTTTTTGTTTTAAGAATAATTTTGGTGGCACAATACGAAATAAAATCATGAAAAATATAGAAATTCGCTAAAATACTTGATATGACTACATATCCCAACTCTGGCCTATTAATTCCGATTTACATTGATATAATTTATTTTTACTAATGATTTTTCTTTAAAAAAAAACTCAACAAATTTTCTTGTGACTCTAAACTAATACATTTTTTATTTCCCCTTCTCTTATTTTCCTACGTGCTTCGAAATGAAATGTTTGTAAATACAAAAAATTTTGCAACAATAACAACTACAACTGCAACAATTGCTACGACACTATGACAAATTAACTGCAACTGCAACTGCAACTAACAACTATTTAAATAAATACAAAAATAAAAAATCACGACATCACTTGTACACACCACTCTATAAATTAACCAAACGAAATCATAAAAATCATTTATCAAATCGATCACTTGAATTATTATTTTCATTAATTATTTTATTTATTTTTATTAATTTTATAATAAAAATATATGTGATTTATGAAACAAAACTAAATGTTTTTCTTTTTTCTGTTTCGATTTTAATTGTATATTAATTTTAATTTAATTTTTTATTTATTAAAAAAATTATTAATAACATTTTTCTTCCGCAAAAAAATTATATTTGATTTGGGAAACAAAACAATTTTATTCTAATCTGTTTGATTTTGATTGTGCATTAATTTCAATTATTATAACTTTTTTAAATTTATTTTTATAAATAAATTTTTTTCATAATAAAATTATATACAATTGGCGAAACAAAACTATTTTTTTATGTGCTTAATTTGATTATTATTTTTTTTATTTGAAAACAAATAATTTTTTTTAATAACGTTTGTTATTTTGTAAATTTTTTTTTAATTTGTGAAATAAAACAAATAATTTTTTCTTTTTCCCAATTTTAAATATTATTTTTTTATTTACTATTATTAATAAATTTTTTATTTTATAATAAAATTGCATAAAATTTGGGAAACAAAACAATTTTTTTATCTGCTTAATTTGATTATTATTTTCTTATTTATCTGTTTGCTTTTAATTGTACCTCAATTTTATATATTATTTTTTTATTAACATTTTTTATTTTATAATTAATTTACATATAAATTGCGATATAAAACCAAATGTTTTTTGAATCTGATTTACTTCAATTGTACATTAATTTTTTGTTCTGCCTGTAAATGTCGCAAAAACACTATCAAAATTATTGAAAAATATTTTTTTTTCATTTATGCATCCATAATTTTTATTTAAAAAATATCCCCATATTAATTATGCGTGTGTTATAAATTTGTATCTATGTGTGTGTGTGTGCGTGTGTGTGACCGTATCGCTGTAAATAAAATATAAAAAAAATACTAAAATACAATCTCCGTGTGTTGGCTCTTTAATTAATTATAATGCAAATACATAATACCACTGCCACTGCCACTATTTTGATGTCATCAAATGTTGTTTTCTACCACCACTGCTGCAACTCCTTCAACTCTACTTACTGTTGATATTTATTACAATTTTATTTGTTTATTTTTGTGTTGTGCGAAAACTGTAAAACAAAATACAATTGTGCAACTTGTGCTGGAACAAATAAATTCTTGTCAAACATTTTCTACCACATGCATCATATACGGATC
Source organism: Gymnocheta viridis (assembly GCA_956483585.1). Taxonomy (NCBI): domain Eukaryota; kingdom Metazoa; phylum Arthropoda; class Insecta; order Diptera; family Tachinidae; genus Gymnocheta; species Gymnocheta viridis. The sequence goes on along the minus strand of OY101442.1, from coordinate 34,710,945 downwards.
GGGCCGCAGATATGCACAAGGATAATATGAAAAAGAAAAGACGGGACATGGAGCAGGCCAGCATAGATGCTGCTTCAGATTTATTGGACACAGATAGCAATGCAACATTCGCCATGGTATATACTGATTAAATGAATTTATTTTTTTATTTGTTTCCTTATTTCACTTTTAAACAATATCTCTTTGAGTTTTAATATTAATTTTTTAATTTAATTTCAATATTCCTTCTTTCATTTATTCATTATTTTTTGTCGTTTCATTCTAAATTTGGTAAGCAAAACACAGCGAAAGTTTCTTAAAAGTACTAAAATCTTGCTGGTTTTTTAAAGTTATTTCCATGTACACAAACGATGATTTGGGATTACTTTGATTGTGATTTATGCAAGCAGTCAAATTTCAAAACAGTTTTTCGAGCAAAGCGTGCAGTATTTCTCTTAGAACGTGTTAAATTGTTTTCTAACCCTGCAGTTGCAGTTGGCTTATTGACACTGATGAGTAGCTTTGCATCATAACATCTCTTCAAATAGCCAAATTGTATTAAATTTACGAATTTTGTGAAAATAAAGATTACCGATCTCTTTAGGTCATTACGTCGAATAATCAGCCAAAATGACAGATGGCAATTAACTGCCCAAGAAAAATTACCCAAAACACGAAAATGAATAAATGTTAAAAAAACCGTAAATTTGGGTGGGTCTTTCGACGTTATTGAAATTTTTGTTAATTATTCATTATGAACGGTCACTTAAACTTCAAAAATATCAAAAAAGTCTCAAAAAAATATCTATTGGGCAATTATTCACTTATGTTTTTTGTCTGTGGTATTTCGAGCGCCGGCCTCACTGACAAAGAACCCATGGTCTTACTCGTTTACAGCAAGTACCTATTTCTACACTGCCGCAACGAAACTTAAAAGTTAAGAGCAATACTTGAAATCTCGCCATTTGTGCAATGAAGTGTTGGCAGCCCTAAAACCAATTTGACAGCTGACAATTTAGGTTTAGTGAAATTGGAGCGTTACACGATTGAACAGCGATGTTTCATTATTGAATAAGTATGAGTTTATAAAAGTCATGTCTTACTTTCAGGCCCACGATGTCACACGCATTCGTTCTTTCGTACAATTATATTTAAAGCAAAAAAAAAATTTTAGAATTGGCTTTTGTTTTAAATGTGATTGTACGAAAGAACGAATACGTGTGACATAGTGGGCCTGGCAGTTATTGACATGATTCTTACTTTTTCCTATTCGAACTTTCATTGTTGTTCACAAAAGTCATGTCATGTTGACGACATTTACTTGCAAATACCTTCAGTCTTAAAATTACGAATGAGAAAAGAAAACGTAATGACAGTACATGCATCTGAGTTTCTTCTCCTCTCGTCACTCTCGCTTACATGTAAAGTAACAATCATGTGAATAAGACATGACTCGTCTAAACACAGACTTACATCTCAAAAATAATGAAAATACTTAAAAATTGTTTTTTCTATTTAATTAAAGTATTACGTTAATTTTGGGACACCCTTTAAAAGGCTCAATTATAGTCAGCCAATATTTAAACTAGTTTTGTTAACTGAATGTGTAAAATGTTTGTTCTTTATTATAAAATAATATTCTCCATTCACTCTGATTTATTTTTAACATTGACAAACACAAGCAACAGTTTGCAGCGGATTGTAGCGCCACAAAGCTTTTTGTCACATTTTTCTACTTTTCGTTAGATTTTTGTGGGATTTTAGTGGAACAAATAGAAATCATAATTGCTCTGATTTTTAAAAACATGTGACTTTTCAGCTTGTTATGATGATAAGGTTAGTTTAAGATGGCCGGTCATAAAGACATCACATAGACCATTATGGTCCTTAGCGTTTCCACAATGTACGATAGACCATAAATGAAAAAGTTAGTTCGATGTGATGATACCAAAAGTACTCCACACTCTCTTGGCGAATGCTAGGAGTCTCATTAGTCCGATTCCAGAGATTTCCCCAAGATATTGGTAGTAATGATCACCCAGGCAGTTCGCTCTGGAGCATATGATTGCTGGACAGTAGAAAAGTTTGTGCTCCACCATCTATTTTTCCCCTGGTACCCCAAAGAATCTGCAGTTGTCACTAGTCAGTTGCCCCGCCCCAACAGTGACCCGTTACAAAACCTACCAGAAACCTACAGTCTTTTCTCGATAGCGATAGAATAAGTTTAATCGATTTTGGATTATAATCTCCACATAACCTTGGATACTTTGCACGTTTCCGTGTTTCCCCAAACTGTCTCAGATTTCCTCTGTATAGTAGAGTCTATATCTCTCTTAATATTACGAATCGGAACTGGAATGTCTATCAGCTTGTTATGATACTTATTTAAACTCTTTAAGCTATTTTTGAAAATAAATCAAGTTTCACATTCATAAATAAATTCACTTTTTTCTTCAACAAAAGATCTTTTTGCCAGAACTCGAATATATTACAAAACTCCTTAATTAAATGGAGTATACCTTAAAATGCTATATTTTCTTCGTTGTAACACTTGAAAATATGACAATAAAACTTGAAATAGGTCTTGCCTTCAATATTTTTTTGTGGAAAATTTTGAACTGAAATTTTTGGTGAAATGGTATGACTTAACCTTTATAGTTCTTTCGCTTTCTGACATTAGCAAAAGAAGGTTTCTTATTTATATTTTTGTTCATATTCAGGTCTATTTAAATCTTTCAGTCTAAAGAAATAAATCTATTGCAGAGTTCGCCGCGTATGACGAACTTTGCGGTTGCCATGATTGTGTGTATTTTCATATACACAAATGCATATTATTTTGGGGACCAAAAATCACGTCCAAAAATTCGTCGTTCGTCTTATTCGTGATCCTAGCATAACGATTATCATTAAAAACTCAATTTTATTATTTCAATTTAATACGTTAATTTTTATTTCTTGCTTTATAATAAAAAAAAATCTATGCAAAACTATTTAAAACATGACAAATTTCTTTATTTTTTTAAATTTATTTTATATCGAAAACTAATTGAAACATCTTCATGTCATGTCACTCGTTTATTAACAAAAAACCACCAACAATTGCAAATAATATTCAAACACTTAACTGAACGACAAACAAACTAAACATCAATCATAAACAACACACATCAACATCACATCCATACAAACTTAGAAACCATTGGTACGTCATCCGGGTGATCCATTGGCATTGGAAAAGTTGAGGCAATGTGAAGTTCATATGCAGCCACCAAAACGTCCAAACTGCTGTAAGACTTGGCTGTCAAAGTTTCCCACAAGGTAACTAACTTAATATTTAGAGCATGACCAGCATAAACGCACTTCCACTTCCGCTTCCAGGCAACCACACAAACACACACTCATATGATTATTGACGCCGTCGTCCTATCAATTGTATGTGTGTTTGGTTGTATGGTTGTGTGGACGTGTGTTAGTGTGCGAATATTATGTTTTTGTTGTTTGCTTTCTATTTCCTCTTCTTTTATCTTTTTGGATTTCCTTTTTGATGTTGTTTGTGATTTGTGCATTGCTTTTGACATTTAATTTTTTTTGGCTTTAATGTTAAATACTTGTTACTTTACTCGTTTAATCATCAATAACCTCAAATAAGTTAAATAAATGTATGTATAACCCAACCATCAAAGTTATTGAGTTAATGGATTTGTTGGTATTTTAATGTATTTAAAAAAATTTATATAATATATGAAATCTCAAGATAAAATGAATTAATTGTTCTTTTAAATGCCTGCTTAAAAGTATTTTCTTATTGAATTCAATTAACTAATCAATTTGTTTGTTTTAAATATTTTTTTTTATCGAAATTTATTTCTTTTTGTAGCCAAAAATTTTATTAATAATTATATGTAATTTCTTGAACTATTTAGGCTCGAGTTCATATCATGAATATACAAATTTTTTTTATTAAGAATCTTTAATCTGAATCTTGCAAATTTTTTATAAAAAATATTTAAAAAATTTGTGAATTCATGATTCATTAACTCGAGCCAAACTAATTGATTTAACGTAAAGAGTCTTAATTTAAAATAAGAAGAAAATTATATTTTGAATTATTAAACATTATTATTTTTCCTGGTTGTCAGGAGTAGTTTTTGATATGCTTAATAAATATTTATTTGTTCTCATGTTCTATTAAACATTTTTGCAAGATAAAATCACACAATAATTTTCATACGCCCAACATAATATTTGAAAGCAATAATAAATAAAAAATATACGTGTACGTATATACATGAAATCATTAATTTAAAAGGTCCCGGCTAAAAGTCTCTGCTCGCGCGTCATTTTTAACGCAGTTTTATTTTTCAACCGGCATAGGAGTTACCAGGATCTTAACAAAGGTATGCTTCCTTTGTAAACAAAAGCACGAAGATATTTGGCGTTTTTGTAATCAATGAACACATGAAATTAATGAAAATTAACTGAACTACTTTTGGATAAATAATAACCAATCCTGGAGTTTTTTAAAATGAGTACAAATCTTCTTTAATCACGTGAAAAATCTTGAATCAACTAAAAAATTCTTAAATAAATTTGAGCATTTGAATCCGTCCTTACTTAAATCAATTTTTCCGTACTTTATTTTATTAAATCTGAGATTACGTGCTTTTAACACCACTTGGGATTGATTTAAGTACGGATGGATGGATTTTTCTTTTGAGTGTACTTTCTAGTTTCGGTGATCAGAATTGGCCCCCTAGATCGTGCGATTTAACGCCATTAGATTTCTTTTTATGGGGCTAATTGAAATTACAGGTCTATGTCACCAAGTCCACAACCACCCGTGCATTAAAGGAGGAGTTTCAAAGCTGCATCAACGCAATTCAACCACATTTATACAAAATGGTCTTCGAAAATTTCGGCAGCGGAGGGCGTATGTACATGCGAAGCCGTGAAGGCTATTTGCCCGATGTATTATTCTATACATAACTCTATCCTTTGTACTTTGTGATTCAATTGAAAAATAACAATAAAAAGACTGGAAAGCGTGTGTTTTGGGACACATATTCAATATCACTTAAAGGAACTATTATCAAAGGTGTTGATTGCTCATTATATTTCCCATAAATGCGTCCGTTATGCGAATACATAATAATAATACAATAAATTAACGTGATAATAAAGTTGAACGAATTTAATCTTATTGAAAAGTAAATTCGTTAAAGAAATGTTATTGTTGGGTGCATGATTTTTTTATTGTTACTTTATTTGAAGGTTACATGTCATAATATCCATGGAAGTTGTGACTGCCGAAAATTTAACACAATGCCCATGAGGAATATTACACTTTTGAAAATGTCTCAATGTCCATAGATACTGCGTCACTATAATTTGGAAGGTTGTTTGATAAATAAAATCTCTCCAATAAAACTTGTTTAACATTCCGATACAAAATTTATCCAAACGAGTTTCGGCCGATTTTCATTCAGTTTAAATGATTTTCTCGTCTAGCGATTTCGCTGACTACAGATTTTCCGGCTAAACGGAGTTTGTCCTTCATTCAGCGAGCCGCTGCCTAACCGTTTATCTTCTGTAGCCGGGCTTTTCTGATGAATTGTGAAACGTAGGCTTGGTCAAGCACGGAGAATAAAGCTTTTGAGTACGGTCAAAGGCCGGCCATTACGTCCATGGACACTATGACACACTTTTGTGTACAATACTTCTATGAACACATGGTACAATTATTACAGGTACTAGCGATTGTACTGACTTACTATTGACGATAGCAACACACTGTGTGAAATGTCCGTGGTAGCTCTCTACTGATTCACTATAGACGCTGTCACCACCTGCAGAAAATGTCAAAATTTATATTATACTGACGATGTCACCAATAATATTTTAATTTAGTTTAAATAGTTACAAGTATTTATTTAAAATAATATTTCAAAGTAAAATAAGGTATAAAATATTTTACAGTCTTTTTTGAAGTATAATTTTCTTATTGTTAATAATATTATGAAAGGAACTTTGTTTCGTTTTAAATTAATGATTTGTTTTTAACCGTCTCTGCCTAACAAATACAAAAGACAAAAGAAAAACGATTTGTTCACAGTGTCACCAAAAATACCCCATAGTTGTTGACAAAAATATTGACATGGATACACTAAGCCCCATGCTTCCTTTAGGTGTATATCAAAATCTATTGTCTGAGTGACGCACACATTGCCAAATTTACTAAGTCAGCTGTACTATTATAATTACCTGTATTATTGTACCATACATGGACACTATGACTCATTTTGAACATTATGACATGTTAACCTTATTTGAATATTTCCATTTTGCATAAGTAGTTTTACCTTTTTTAAATTAAAACAAACAAATTATATTTTGCTCATAAATAAATTTAACTTTTAAATACATACTGTTACTTTTACTACTTTCGTTAATAGTTTAAACAAAAAATATTACTTATTAATCGTTAAAAAAAATGTTTACTTAATAAACTGAAACGTATTTCTTCCACAACCAAAAAAAATCAAAAAGACAATCTAAAAAATGGTAATTAATTTTTTGTGTACCTTAAATATTTATTCAAGACAATGTTCTAGATCGAAGAGAATCGATGTTATTTCACGAATAACATTTCCCCTGGTCTTCGCCTTATTTAATCTGGTCTACTGGAGCACCTACCTATTCCGTGAAGAGGAGGATGAGTAAATGCCAAATTAAAATATATTTTAGTTTTAAGATCAAAACCTAAAGATTTTACTAATCAATTATAAATGTTTCTTCTTTTTTTATTTTTAACTCTTTTACATATTTGTACTTTTTTACGTTACTACGTTATCGTTTACGCTTTTCGTTTTCACTTTCACCAATTCTTTATGATATTTGTGTTTTTAAATATTTTATAAAACCAAATATGAAAAATTAAATAAAACGAAATCATCCGAAAATTTTCTACGTAAAATTTCTAAAAACCAAAACAAACAAACAAAAAATCGAAACTATAAAAAAGGGCTTTCTAAACGCTTGATGAGAAAGACGATGAGGAACTTTACCATAATGGCAATGGCTATGTAGAATTCTATCGAACCAACACAACCCGAAAAAAAGAAAGAATGCAACCAAAGATCTATAAAATCGAAATCAAACCCTGCCCCTTCTATTAAACGAAATTAAAGTTACAAAAAAGTGTGATTTGTTATATAGAACATTAATTCGTTATCCCCGAAAAATGTGAGCCAAGGATGTTATATATTTAATATGTATGAGTAATAATTAAGTTTAAAACAACAAATAAGCAGAGAACAAAAACTATGCCGTAGTTAACAAATTTAAGGAGTAGTTAATAATTTTAGGATAATTTAACGCAACCATGGACACAACCAATCAATCGAACAACCAACAGCAACACAGACAAACAGACAGGCAGACAAACAGACAAAGAGACCATGCATACCATAATTGTAGGTACACTTTCATAACTATTTGTATGTATTTGTAAGTGATATTAATTAAATAGGTACACATCTATTATGTATATTTACAACATCATTTCAAATATTCATATATATTTTCGTACAGAAGTGCTTAGAAGAATAGCAGAGACTACATATAAATTATTTTTGAATGAAAAAGAGTTTCTTCTTCAATATCTTTAGTTTGTGATACAGTCATACATACATAAATCCAAAAAGCATAATCTCAGAAAATCTAATCTAATGTCTAAGCCGATTCTGCTATATAGAAGCCAAACTTGGGAAATTTGCGAAAAACCATAAGTAAATAATGGGCCTTATTATATTATTCGACACAATAATATTCTTTAATCTAGTCCACGCTGTCAAAGTCGAAGTCGAAAAACTTGACAAGCGTATTAAGGAAGAATATTTGTTTACGGCGATAATTAATATACTCCAGCCAGTAACTAGAATCAGTTTGAAAGGTGAGATATGCTTTCTACAGATACATAAGTTTGAACAAGAAAATTAAATCAAGCATTTATATAAGATATACAACGAAACATACGTGACATGTATAACGCTAAAGCGGAATGTGGAATTCACATAGATGTGGTAACTGAGAACGCTAAAGATAAGTGAAAAGATTTGCTTTCAAGGTACAATAAAATTCTTGTAGATCACAAAAATTGGGAAGGAAATGGAAATGTACTGGCCACACTTTTAGAAAAGAGAAAATGGATAGAGCCATGAGCAATTTCGCTAAGGCACGATAATTTTTAAAAATTTAAATTTCTGTCCGCCGATCAAGGATGTCATAATCGCGATTTTTATAATATATGAATGTTACATGTTTTTTTTTGATAGCAGTAAAATAGCCGAACCATTCACTTATACGACTATCGTTGTAGCAAATATATTTAAAGTGGAACCCAGAAGAGTTGCAGAGTTTTCCTTGAGTCTTTTGAGAAGCATAAGATAAAATATTGTTAAGCTTTCATTAAATGATATACTGAAGGCAGGTTGAGAAATCTCCATTTTGCAATTCAAGTCCTTTGACAATAGTTGTTCCCCAATTAGTTGTACGCCTGCCTCCGTACAAATACAAGTTCTGAGATGTTTGAATTCATGCCATTCAGGTTAATCACGTAACTGTTTTCTTACTTCTGATCTTGACAAACAGTAACACAACAATTTATTAATTTATGTAAATTTTCTATATTAAATCTGCTATTTAGCTGAGCACTGCTGTATGTCTATACATAATTATAAAACACATACATATGCAATTGTTTAAGTATTTCATTTTAATTTAATTTTAAAATTATAATGCTATAAGTAAACTAAAATAAATAATTACAAAGAAACGTATTCATAAGGCATGTTTAACAAAAATAACAGCAAAAATGTGTTTTTAACATAAAAATTAGAAGAACAAATTATATAAGAAAATTATTGTATGTTTGTTTTGATCACAAAAAATTTTAAACTGTTGTCTTTTCTTTTTTCATGTTTTTCTTTTTTTTTTAATTGTTTGTTGTCTTATTGTTAAATGTACTTAAATTTATAAATAAGTTGCACGTTGAAATGATAAGGTCACTTAAGTTATTTTTTATTTTTTTTGCAAACTAAATGAAATCTTAAAATTAGATTTCATTTCAAATTTATGGTTAATTTCCTGGCAATTGACAAACTAAAATATCATACATCAGTGCATTAAGATTGAGCAAAGAACCATCAAGTTTTCTAGTTTATATTTCTCAAAGTAACTAACAGAGTTTCCAATCGTTCTCCAAAACAGAGATATATTGTCAATATCCACTTATAATATAGACCAGGGTTACCGTTGGAATTTTTTGAAAAGTGGCACAAAAGGTTGTTTTAAAAAAATAAAGTCGCACAAAAAAGTCGTTTGAGAAAATAAAAGTCGCACATATTTTTTTAAACTTTTTCATATCAATAAAAAGCATTACTAAAAAAACAATTGAAACAAAACAAAAAGCTTATTACAGAATCCATTTTTATCATATTTCATAACATATGCAGTTGCATTATATATTCTTCTATGCATGTTTTCATGTTTAATAAACTTCGCTGTCGTATGCCGCCAAGGTGAAAGGAGTATGACTTCTGTTAAATACCAAGCCAAGAGAAAGATTATTGTTTTCGTTCACTAAAAGCTGTTTACAAACAATGCAAAAAGGGCGAAATTGACTCCATGTCTTGCTTAAGCTATTTATACTTCAGTTCCCAGTCTCTCGAACAGTATTGCGAAATATTACGTTTCTTGGTCTCTTCTGCCTCTGAACACGTAGCTTTAGCTTAATTTTCTTTTTCGTTTTCACACTTTCTTTTCATTTTAACAAGAAATGTTATTTTAAAGAATGTTCATGTTTTACGACAAATTTTGTAAAATAAGCACTTCAAAACCCACAATTTCTTACTTTAAAAAGCTTTTTTGCTAGACCTGTGGGCGAATTACGGCATTCGATATCGAACGAAATCCCATACAACATTTTTTGAATTTGTTTGGAAATTTCGTTCGATATCGAATGCCGTAATTTGCCCTCTGTTCTTTGAAATATCTACCGAAAATTTTTGAATACATTGTGTACATGACAAGGTTGCAAAAAAGTGATAAAAGTATTCCCAAATGAACAATAATCTGAAATTTGCTTTCATGTTTGACGACTTTTTTGTATAAATTTACTGCAAATTAAATGTTTTTTGTGAGAAACAAAAAAAGGGTAAAAAGATGCAACAAAATTAAAAAAAGTCGCAAAAGTCGCTAATAAAAAAAGTCTCACAAAAAGTCGCAGATCGTTAAAAAAGGGTAAAATTGCGACTTTAGTCTGGCGAACGGTAACCCTGATAAAGACAAACTTTTTTACTAGAAGGAAGTTGCTTACTTGCTAGTAATTGTTTTCATTAAAGAAAATATTGCACAATATAAAAAATGTAAAATACACAAGATTTTGTTTTATGTATGTCGTTTATCAGGACCGCAGAAATGCGACGCAATCCGAAACCTCGCAAATTGAATCAGTGTTTTCATATAATTGCACTGTTTTCTTATTAATTGGTTCCGGAATAAAACAAAAACTACCAAGCATTTCTATTTGTTACATTTGATTTTATTTTAAATCACTTCCAAACTTTTATTTATTCAATATTAAGATGTTAAATAAAATTTATAATAAAAAATTTAAGCAAATTAAATTAAACAAAAAAATTTTAGAGAATAAGCGGTTGGTCTACAAGCATCTTTTTAAATTATATGTTAATTTGACACTGATAGATTTATTTTCTGTTCGATATATTGACAATCAGTCAGTAGCATACACTTGCAGACCAAACTGTGTCGCTAACGCTTAAGCAAAGTTGGGAAATATTGCAAACTTTTTATCAAATATCGAATTTACGCGAAAAATCCTTGTCGTGCTATCAACCATCCCACAGTGGAGTATTTTGACCGAACAGCTGGCCAAAATAATTAAACATGTTTTTTTTTAATTGAAAGATTGAGTTCTTTGATAGTTTTAAGTGTAATTTGATATAAAAACTCGGATGGCAGATTTTTGGTTGTTTTTATAACAAATATTTTGCAAATTCATATTTATAGGCAGGTAGTCATATTGTGAAGTACTAAAAGTGTTGTAAATAAGATTTAAAGTCGATAATTCAAAAAACACAAAAAAGAGAATGACGTCAAAAAGTATTTGCAGAGGTTCCTGATGAACCAAAAAAAAATAATTTTAAAATGAAAAAAAACCGTTAAAAATAATGGCGTAAACTTGCGCAAACTTTGTTTTTGGGCCTAAAATAAGAGATTCTAAATTGTGTTATAAAACATAATTTATACATTTGCTAGCTTCACTTTAATAAACCTTGTTCTTTTTTTGCAAAAAAATTGTACAAATTGATCTATATTTTTTTTTAAATTTAAAACAAATTGTTTCAACATTAATATTCAAAATAATTTCTTTTTTTATATATCAAAACAAATATTTCAGTGAAAAAAAAAATCAATGTAATACCTTTATTCGTTTAACCACTAGAAAAATATCATATAAACATCTTGAAACCGAAAAAACATTAAAAATGCGTGTAATTGTCTTCACTTTCGTGACATCAGCAGTGTCTCAGAGTTACAAATCGTAGCATAAAGTTTTAAAAAATTTTCAATATGATGTAAAACGTTGTTGAGTATCAAGCTGCGTACTTAGTTTTTAAGACTTCTTTAAATTCATTTTTGCCTTTTTGGCACAAATACTCCTCTGTGCGTCCTGGCGATTTCAATTGGCCGCCTCGCGACTGCGATTTGAGATTTATTTTGTGGGGTGACGTCACAGCAAGATGCCATAGGAATAAAACAGAAACGTTTCACATCGTTAATATCGTCCGAAACCCGGGGAAATTGTTTCCGAAATTTTACAAAATCTAAATAATGTTGTTTGGTTTTATTTTTGTTCATGAGTTTTTTTGTGTCTCAAAAGAAATTGATGTTATTTCAATAACACAGACCAGAGACACAGAGTTAGACCAAAGATGAAATAATGAGGTTATGTTTTAACTTAAATGAGCTTTTTTCCTCATCAGATTATAAATGAAAGGAGATAGCATTATCATGTAATATCAGCTTATCGTGCGACAGAAATAGAATAACAACAACAAGAACTAAAAATACAATATCATGCAGTTTCGTATCATTTCCGGTCTCATTTGTGTTCAAGATGTTATGTTTTTTAATAAATCTCATGTGTAATTTTTTATTAAAATGTTGTCATTCAATTCATTCCCCACCAAAGAACAACTGCAGCATGCATGCATGTGTGTGTATGTAAAATCAAAAATGTATTTATATACTACATATTTTTATGTATTAGTTCGGAGCGGGAATTTACGGAATCCTGGGAAATTTAATTTTATTTACCGATAAATGAAAAAGTCCGGAAACAGGAAACGTCCACAACCAACACAACAACTCCTTGAAAAGTAAGAGTTTAATACTGACAGCAAACATATAGTTTTTATTGCGTTTTGTGTATTCAATACCTTCTAAAGGACATTTCACACTATAATACAAGTATTACGTAAATTAACAAAAATGCAACCATGATATAATAAATTGTTAATGTTTTTTTTATGTTTTTCAAAGAAAAATATCATAAGCGTTGCATTTTCGTTAATTAACGTAATACTTGTGTTATAATGTGAAATGCCCTTAAGCATAATTTGATGGCAAGTAACTGCCACCAATTAGAAGTAGTGAAAAATTTGTTAGCTTTTTAACTCATTACTTTGCCCTCAAAGGAATTTTGCTTTGACTGGTGGGTGGGTGACCTTATCAATCTGACGCGCACCTTAACGTTTATGTTAATTTTACACAAATTTTTTAAAAATAATACCAAAAGCTGTTTTGAATTTTTTTGCTAAATGTATTTGTAAATAATTTTTTTAACAATAAACGAATATAGCAAATTATTGTATTAATGTGAGCTTTCTTCTCATGTGTTGTCTTTTCTGTTGCTTTATGTTTAAATTCTAATTTACGTTTAATTGTACAACAACTCTTACTTTCTTGTAATATAAAAATTTTGAAATAAATTGGAAAACTGTTTTTTATAAAAAAAAAAGTTGCCACAAAAATAAAAATTGAGTTTTTGGATTTATTTCTCATTCGATGAACATAATAACAACAATTCATGCTTTTTAAAATATCAAATAAAAATGTTTACTAACAATTGAAACATACACTGGTGGGTACTTTTTAAATTATTTCATTTAAATTTCCTTTCTTTGCATTGAAAATTTCTTCAAATTGTTTACAAGTTTGTTTATGCCTTTCAAACATAATTGTGAATGCATTTTTTATTTACTAAACTTATTCGTGTTATTTGTATTGAACTTAACTAAAACTTGTAAATTTGGTTAAGATTACAATTTTTTTGTATATTTTTTTTTTAAATAAAACATTATTATTTTTATGTGTGGTATTTGTAAAAAATATTTATTATAAACATTAATTTTTATTTAAAATTGAACTATATTGATGAATCGACGACAGATGATTTTTAATGGGCTCTAGCTCGAATCCAGTAAAGACTGAATATGAAAATTAATAAACGTTGTATTGGCTTAACTTGTTATGTTATGTTTGGATAAAAAAAATTCAGGAAATACAAATAACCAGCAATGAAGTCCATCCATTTAGGCAGGTTTAAGTCATCAGAATTTAAACTAAATTTTTCTAAAAACTGCGAAACGAACATCTTTTTTTCAGCCAGCTCTTATTTTGTTTACTCCATCAAAGCTCCCACTACACATTCTGTATTTCCTTTTTCATATACTGTCATGTTTCTTCTTGTAGGACAAAAAAAACTCAAAGCGATAAATTTTCAATCGCCATTGTAATATAAAGAATGCGAACTCGAGCCCACTAAAAGTCTTCATTGAATATATTTATCACATTTTTAATGTTAAATTTTGATTATCTTTTTTAATGGTATGTATGTTCTTGTAGTTAGAGATTTTAAGCAAGTTATTATTATTTTATTAGTTCATATATAAAAACGATTATACTATTTATTAAGTTATTTTAATGAATTTTTTAAATCTTTTAATAGTATAAACCGATTAGTTAATTTCTCATAATTCCTATGTGTGTAAAACAATAGTTTGAAATTATATTTTTACAAATAGATTCTCTTTTTAAATTTATATACGATTATTACTTAGTGACTTCCCCATCTGGAACTGTTTCATAAAATTATATATCGTTCGTTAGTCTAGTAAAAAGTCATTCCTTAAAGTGATTTTACAACATATTAATGCCAAAGTATAACGGAAAAAGACAATTTATAATCCTCTTATTCTTACAATTTAAAGTACACAAGTTTGACACGGCCCTACAACCCAACCGACAACTACACTCAGTAGTTTTTCCTCATCAGGACAAGATTCTTGAAGTTTTCATTATCAAAAACTGCAATTACCGATATTTATTTGTTCCTTCCTTCCAATAGAATTCAGCTCAACCCATTCATTTAGCAAATAAATTAAAATGCACAGTGGAACGGAGTAAATTTTTTATTTATTTTATTTACATATTTCCCAAAAATCTAGGGGCAAATTACGGCATTAGATATCGAACGAAATTTCCATACAAATTCAAAAAATATTCTATCGAATTTTATTCGATATCGAATGCAACCGTACCAGGGTCCAAAGACCGCTGCTTGTCTGTCAAAATTAACGAGTAGTAATTTAATTTGAAAATTATAATTTAATAATTTTTCAATTAATATACTCGAGCATATTTAGAAATTTCGGACCCAACATGGAATTTTCTTTTTACTTAAAAAGTGTTAAACCACTAATAATTAGTTTAAAGCAAAAATGTCAAATCTTTGGCTCATTATTGGTATGGCACATTCGCCAATAAATCGCAATGAAGAACAACGACAGAGAATGTTTTCAAGAAGTTTTCTCAAAATATATGTTTTTCTTTTCAGTGCTTAGAGCCGATTTACATTGAGGGTGATATCGCTACGACAACGCTTACGTTCTCCTTTGTAGTTCTTTCTCAAATACACAAGCGTTTGCAAAAAACTTTTTTGTAAATCTAATTGATCAATTCCTCTTATTCTTTCATTCGTAGCAGGGTTTGTGAAATATAAAATGAATATGCATACAAGCAATACTGGCAAAGCAAAAGTAAGTACCCGTTCACATATGCGATATTTCTTGCCGGACATTTTTTTAATTCTCTTTTGTTCTTGCTTGAAGCTTTTACATATTGGAAATTAATAGACAGACATTTTTCCGTATTCGTTTTTCATCCATTTTCGCAGTTTGTTTACTTATTATTACATATTTATTTTAGTCTGTCTGTCTTTCAATTGATGATATGTGAAATGGGACTAATTATTAAAAGCAAAATGTTGCCATAAATAACATAATCTCAAATATCCAAATCCAAATTGGTCTCACTGGCAACACTCATACATAATAAAACAAAAATACGAGAGAAAGAAATATGCAAAAGGGAAGAGGCAAGATTGTCGCTTCAAATCCCACTTCGTGCAACTTTTACTACCCCGCAAGCTTCTCCATACTTTCACCCTAAAAACTCGAGTTGCAAGCGACCGCAAATGTAAACATGCTCTTATGGACTATCTTTTTACAACAATGCCCTGGTTTGTGAACTTTCACGAGTTAATATTCTTTTATTGAAAATGAAAATTTTTTAGCATTTTGTGCAGCACATTTATTCTAACTGCCGGATATTGAGAAACTTGTTGTGTTTATATTCAGCAAATGAATTTTCTTAAAGCCCAGAGAAACAAATCAATCAGCTTAAAGACACCGTGATCGGTTTAACTATCGATACGCCGCGGCGCGCCGCTAAGCTTAGGCAAGCGAAATAAATTATTGTTTTGTATTTAAAATAAAGAATTAAATGAAAAAAATTCTGTTATACTTATTTATAATTAAACTAAAACTGTGTAGGTGAATATTTTTAATTTTTAAATTTTTTGTAGGCAACTGAATTTGAAAAACGAACAAATCAGAAGTCCCTAATTGTGGTCGGCAAGTTACCAAAATTTGCTGTCAAGTAAAACGAAATATAGAATTTTAAAAATTTTATTTTAGCAACGCAATAGAATAAATTTTATTATGTCATTTTTTTGTGAATGCTGAGTAAAATTTTTTTTCTCAACCTGGATCTGCGTGAGAATTTGGCAATATCTTCAAATATTTTGTGTAAAGCCTCCCATTTCATTTCAAACTATTTTTTACACGAACAAACATTTTGTATAATAATAAAATTTATTGACCTAGAAGATTCATCTCTCATGCCTGCCCAAGCTGAAAGAATTACGCAAATCCAGATTAGAGTGTAACACTGTATTTCTGGAAATTGATGAAATTATGAAAGTAAACTATTTTCTTATAAAGAAGTAATTTTTAAAAAAAATTCTAATAACTTGGTTAAAGGAAAGATAACATTTAGCTACTTGTAGCTCAAAAACAACATACCATTTTTCGAAGATCAACACATCTCCATCAAAAGAACTTTCCATTTCTTTATGTTTTTCATTGTTTGACGGAAGTTAGTTTTTCAATCTAAACATAAATCTTTTTTTTATTTATTAATCGAGATTGCCTCATTTATCTTTTTTCAAAGATTTTCAAAAACTTTTGTTTGTTGAAAAAAAATCTTTAAAACAATTCATTGCAGAATTTGTTTGCAATGTGAGATTACTCTTTTCACTCTTATTTTCAGCTAATTCTATTACTTGAATTCAGTTAATTTATTTGAGTTTTTTGTAAATCGAGCCAAGAGGTCGTCATCTTTAAACTTTTTTATAAAAATTATCGCAAAATGTGAATACTTTTCACATGAATTTCCAAGACCGGCTGCTCTTTAATCATACTTTAAAATTTCTTTCTCTTTTTCACAAGAGAAACTTGAATTTATTACAACATTTGATGAGTTAAAATTTGTCTTTTTAGTTGAAATAATTTTACAAATGTAGAGACTGCATATCGTCGGTCACAGGTTGACAATTCTTAATTCCCAAAAAAATCGAATCGGGTTTTTTTTTTAATTATAATTTTTATTCATTTCCTAATTGCCATTTTGTAAACTATTTTTATATTTTTTTATTGTTTCTTTTCAAAAATTTAACATTAAATTTTATAACTACTATATGATTATGAGAATTAATCTAAAATTATGCCTTTAAATAAACAGTACTATTAAATAAGATTATATCTTGTTGTTCTGCAGTTTACCTTTGAAATAAAATAAATGAAATAAAATGAAATGAAAGACTGTGTTTGTCCTTCTGCATGTTAGTACGTTTCATTTATATTTTTAAAAAATTTCCCTCCCTACTTCTCCAACTAATTTTGGTATTTTTATTTACTTCCACGGAGTAATAACGTTTTTTTGTCTCTTGAAACATGTTAAGAGTTGTCAACCTGTAACCGAAGATATACATTTTCTTTTTTATTTGAATATATCTAATCTACTGTTAACCCCTCGACGCTTCGACTGGCAAGAAATATGTTAATATACTAATATATTGCCGCAAATATCAAAATTACTGCCAATAGAGACAGTTTATTGCTTGTGTTGGCAGCAAAATCATAGAAAAAAGAAATTACATTTAGCCAATTCACAAAGTCTTCTAAAGTGTTCAGTAATAAAGTACTATTTAAGACCAAATAATATTATTGTGAACGACCTGTTGTATTGCCATATAAAAATTGTCATAAAGGTTCAACTCAAATGACAGAAAACTTATTGAAATTATTTCACAGGACAACACATGATTTTGGGACTCAATTCTTGGAATTGCATGTAAAAGTAGCTCCCAAAAAAAATAAATAACTTCAGCATAATTCGTTATGCTCATGGTGGATTTTTATCACTTTTTTATATTTTAACACGGAATATCTTTTTCGGGTCTGAAGCAAAGTTGTAGATATTGAATAGGAAAAAAAGCAGAACAAACCTACCCGAAGAAAGCATGAATCAAGAAAACATGATTGCGCACTCAGCCGTACAAAAAAATTTTCTACTGCGCATTCACGTCATCATAGAAAACAAATGAGTGTTTGTTCTAAAAAGTGTAAGAGATTTTCGGCGCAAAACTGGAAATAACTAAATAACTTCTAAATAACGGGTGCATCGATTTGAACAAAATTTTAAATGTACAGAAAAGAAATGCAGTCTAGTAAAACTTTTGAGTTTGGGCTTGAAGCTATTTGAAGGAGACCTTCCTCGGGCTACCAAAGTTTTACATTTCGGCTTACTAATTTTGTTTACAATACATAAGCTATGTCTACGTCACAACACAACACAATCACAGCCATACCTAAACAAGAGCGTTAAGCGTCGCGTTGGCAACAGGGTACAGATTTTCTTTACATTCAGAGTAAATTTATTTCTTAGAATACATTGCAAATACGTACCCTGTTGCTAACGCGACGCTCAACGCTCTTATTTAGGTATGGTTGTCACACACAACAAAATAACGGACCTACGCAATGCGCAATCTTCTTTTCTTGATTCATGCCTTAAAAATCGCAAAAATGACAATTTTTTCGCCATTTTTTTACCTTTTTCTGCTTAATAACTTGATTACAGATCCACAAATATTCTGTTTTTTTTTTCTTTATGAACTTTATTTTTCATGAAAGTAAAAATTCCGATTCATTCAAGTTGTTGACACTTGTGATTCTGATGATCTTGTTTTCTTTGTGGGTTGTTCATATTCATGTTCTGATTCTGAATCATCGGCCGAGTCAGACATAATATTCATGGACATATTTTCTTCAGTGTGTCCACCAATTTCAGTGTCATCTTCATCTTCGGCGTTATGGACTTTCAGCTCAAGAAATATGCGCGCGGGTTAAAAAAAAGCACAGAGAAATTCAAGTCTTAAATTCGCATTTGATACTACAAAGCTGGACTCATCCATAAATTTTATGTCCGGGCAAATTTTATGGGTGAATTCAGCTTAAGAGCCTTTTATATATATTGCATAGTTTCTATTACTAATATGAGATCTTTTCCGAATCGACGAAATTATTATCCTCGTGTAAAACACAGGGCGGGTAAGAAAAACGCGATATTTTTTGTGTTTTTAATAGAGTTAGTTTGATTCTTTTGTAAATTATCCCATACAAAAAGGAATAAAAAATATTATTTTTTATGTATAGAAAGTTCCTGCAGTTTTCTCTAGATCAGACACTAGATTAGTGGCCGTCCTTGATTTAGGTCCTTTTAGGTTTTTGCGCGTCCCATTTTCTAACTGGCTTATGATTAAACTTCGAGTTTCTATACTGCACTAAAACTTTTTTGTATCTCTCATTTTGGATACAAAATTCTTAGCCATAATTTAAGATTATTAAGCAGCCGACAATTTTCTCTTGATAGAGATTGTAAAACTAATAAATAAATTTCTGGGTACCCTATTGTTTTTGAAGTTATGAATTGATTTGTGATATTATTGATGTTTAATTTCATAATTCATTACACGGTTGTGTGAACTACACTTGATAATAAAAAAATCTGTTAAAAGCATAAAGTCTCTGCCATAAAAAACCACTTTTTAAAAACGTATAGTTAGTTCTGAAATTTTACAAAAATACATATTTTATGTCACACAAAAATCATTTCAAGGATCTGTACAGTAAATAAATAAAAAAAACTCCTACTTAAGCACTATTTATTATAAACAAAATGAGAATTATATAGAATATATAATATATATAACACATCTTGCACTCACAAACAAAAAGCAAAGGTAGCAAAAATTAATTTTTAAAACTAAATAAACTGAGAACACGAAATCCATATAAATACAATTGGTTTCATGCACTCACTAAATTGTAAAAAAACTAACACTTTTTAGCAACCAAAATCTACTTAAAAAAATATTTAAAAGGTGTTTTAACAAAAAGAAAAACAATCGTTTATATGAGAAAAACTCGCCATTAACAAACTTTTGTATACAATTCTACATAGCACCATTTTTTTCTTAAATTCAATTCATCATATTCATTCATTTTCAAATTCGTTTTATTTAAAAAACTGTTTATGCCGTTTTTACTTTTAAAACTTTTTCGCCTGGTTTGCTTAAATTTCTTTCGACAATTTTTTATTATTTTTAAAACTTCATTTTTTTTTTGATATTCTCGACTTTTACAATTATAACTTTCCAGAAATGTAATGAAAGAAAAAGTCTTTGAAATAGATAATTGTAAGTAAAAAATAAACAATTAAAAAAAATAAGAAATAGAAGCGCACGTTGCCAGATTGATGTTGAATAAAAATAAATTCACAAAAATATTTGTTTCAAACAAATTGAATTTGTTTAAGCAATTAGGAAAATAAGTTTCGAATAAGGTGTGTTAATTAAAATGTAATTATAAATAATACAGGGTTTTAAGCAAAAAAAAAAAACATTAAAAAAGAAATACAAAAAGACATTAAAGAAAAACACGTGATTAATAGTTCAGTAAGTCTGTATGTTTGTATAGTTTAGGAGATATTTAACAACAACCATCAAAAATAAAAATACACACAAGTTTCGGTCACAGTATTGGCACCGCGGAATACTTGTGTGATCCAATATAACTTCATTAAAAGGAAAATAAAACTAAAAATATTTAAATATAATAAATTACTATGAACAACATTCAAGCAGAAGATCAAAGATTTCATATGATTTTTGTTTATACCTAATTAAGTTTTCATTGTATGACATTTTGTTGATGAAATTTTTATTAAAATAACAAATTGGAAATATTATGTATGGCCTAGTTGACTCGGCAAACGTTGTTTTGCCGTGTAACTTATTTCCAATAAACTTTTTCGTTGTTAATTAAAAAAATTACGAATGTATTGTAAGTGTAAAATTATGATGTATAATGAATTATGGTAAATATTAATTTGATATCTATAAGAAAAAGTGGGCGTAGATGTGGGCATGGTCAATTGCAAATTATTTAATTGCCTTGGACAGGTATCGTACATTATATGTTTCAAATTTCTGCTAAATTCCTTGAGACATGGAGTTTTGTATACCGAACATACAAACAACAAACCACAAATTTGCGCCTTATGCCAATTTCAAATATTTTCACAAAAGTGGTCGTAAAAGCAGCAATAGAAGGAGTGGTCAATTGAACTTTTAAGTGATCAGTTCTTGCGGGTAAGAGATCAAGTTTAAAGGGAATCTAATATGTAATATTAAAATGTTTATAATTAATGTTTATATATATAATATAAATATTATTAAAATGTTTATATAAAACGAATTAGGGTAAATGGGAATTTTAGATATATAGAAGAAATGGGCGTAGAAGTGGGTGTGGTCCATCGAAAAGTATTCTACGGCCTTTCCCAGGCTACGGATTATAGAAGAATAGGCAATTATTATTTAGCTATCCAATATGTCAAATATAGAAGTGTCTATACGATTCATTATATCTAGTGCTTGGAAATCGGTAACTCTGGGGCTCGAATTTATGCCATAATATATATTTTTATTAAATAATATCTTAAACTAAAAAACAAATCTTAGCAGACATTGCAGAAAGCGCAAATGAGGTAAGTGACAGAGCAATTGATTTTGCTTCATATTAAATTATTTAAAATCGATCGAATTTTCAATATTTATCTAATGCCGTTTTCATTTCTAAAAAAGTAACATTTCATTTACTTTTTATTGACAAGATTGCAATTCAAATTTCTCTTAAGACAAAAAGTTTGCCTCGTAAGCAGGGTTGCCGTTGAAAATTTTAAAAAAGCATTTTAAATAAAAAATGTAGGGTGAAGTTTTTTGTGAACAAAAAAATTATATTTATTTCAATAAAAATAAATAAAAACGAATTTTAACAATTAATTAAATACATTAGACTAAAATAAAAGTAATTGCACATACTTGAATTATAAATTATTGTTAAAAATAAAAAAAAACAGTTCGCAGGTACATTCCAATACTAGTCATATTTAAAAAAAAATTGAGTTACTTTTACAAAAACTTTTGATAATATTTATCACTTTTTAAAAATACTTATTCTATATTTTGTAATTAATTTTTCACTTGGAGTCCATTATTCCAGCTCCGACACGAGCAAATGGACAGAGGAAAAAAGCATATACTCACAAGTT
Organism: Gymnocheta viridis; assembly: GCA_956483585.1. Classification (NCBI taxonomy): domain Eukaryota; kingdom Metazoa; phylum Arthropoda; class Insecta; order Diptera; family Tachinidae; genus Gymnocheta; species Gymnocheta viridis. The sequence continues at coordinate 34,688,805 of OY101442.1, read as the reverse complement.
TCTATTTTAAGTTTGTTTGTAAGTTTATTAGTATATTAGAGATAGTTTTGAAAAAATTTGTTCAGCGGAATCCCTACTATGAGGCAAAGTAAATATTTTTGTAACGAATTCATTCATATTTTAATATATATTTTCATGAGATCGTTTTTAAAATTTCCTATCTCGAACCAAAACATCTTTGCGTTAGTTATTTTACGTCTATCTTCATACGTTTTGCTGCTTATTATTATTGGAACTTTTACTCATTTTCAAAATGGGTAAAAAAATGATATTAATTTTCTTAAAATGATACAAGGGAATAAATTAAAAAAGGGGTCATAAAAAGTTTCATTGGCACGAAAGAGTGTCAAAAGTGATACTTTTGTGTCACAGAGGCAACGCTGCTCGTAACTGATGATGCAATAATTTCTAATAAACTCGTTATCTCAAAAAGCATTATATTGCAAATTTTCAAATAAATAGGGCAAGGACTGTTTCTAGAAAAGAAAATGCCATAATACAGTACAAAAATGCATTTAATTGTACATACAAAAAGAATTGTAAATATATTTAAGAAAAGTCGGCTCAAAATTTTTCTTTGCCTCAAAGAATGCATGAAAAGGAAATATCAGTAAAAGATGCAATAATATACAGTGGAGTTCGGTTATAGCGAAGTGCGCGGTATAGGGTGTTTTTTTTCGTTATAGACAAAATTCGTTATAGCCGGAGTAAATATTTGTTGGTTTCGGGAAAAAATAAAAAAATTAAAAATATTCCAGAGCAATTTTATTTCTCAGTTTTCGTTTATTTTTACCACTATTACAAATATATTCACCAATTCTACTATTAATTTTTTCCTTTCACTTTGTCAAATAAATATAAATAATTGTTCTTATATATTATTCGAATATATTATTTTTTATTTACACAATTTTTGTATATCCCTAAAGAAGCCACACAAAGAAGTGGAGAAATGTCGGTGTTTTTAATAAAAATTTTGTTAAAGTTTTTTATAAAAATTTACCTAGAGCTCAAAATAAATTAAATTAATTTATAAATAATTGTTTTATCGGCTTAGAAAATGACCTAAACAATTTAGCAATTATCGATTTAGTGATTTCGTTTGTTCGTTATATGCGTACAAATTTAAGTGCATTTTTATATTGGTTACTCGAAAGAAAGTTTGTAAGGGAAAATGCGTTTTAACTGAACATGAAATATTCATGCAAAAGTGTCGTTGCAGTTGTTAGCTATAAGTGCACGCCACTGTAGTTTGATTAAAATATTTTAATCGTTTCTTAAGCTACAGCCATCAAATAAAAACAACTTTCGAAAATTTAATGTGATCATTTGAGCTCCAAAGACTTTGAAACGTCAGGAATTACATTTGTTAATAAACGACGGTTGTTATTATTAATAAATAAATCAATGGACATGGAAGTCTTACCATTAATGTTATTAATGATAACACTTGCAACAGTGGAAGGTACACAATATTTCTATAGCTAGAAATTTGGCAACAAAAATAAGAAACAGTATGAGAAGTGGTTTTTTAAATGTTTTGCCAGTCTTGAAATTAATTTTTGAATTAAATATTTATGGAAAGTGTTCAACGATATCCTGCTTTTTGAAAACCGAATGCTCCGTTTGCCTAAATTTACTCAACAAATTATGAAATTCATACTTTTTTTGATTGTTATTTTATTTTATTGGTATTAAAGAAATCTAAAATTTTCAGAAAGATATTTTCGAATTAATCGAACAATAGCCTTTTTCTCAAAATCCGGTTTCGAATGTGACTTTCGGCAAAAAAAATCGGCTGTCCGATTTTTATAAGAAGTACCCAGCGAAAGCTTTCGTAGTGCCTTCCATTACGAACGAGAAAGGTTCTGTACATCTCCGCTCGTTGTTGAAATCAAAAATTTCTTAGCATATAATACAATTAGATAGAATCACAGATAGAATAAAAATAGTTAGTTCATTGGCCGTATTTTCTAAGCAAAGAAGAAATCTATTATTAAAACTCAAACATAATATTGTAATACACTTACATATTACTTTTGTACCGAATACCAATTCGAAGTGATCTGTGTTGATCGAAACGAGCCCCAATGCCGTTGAAATAGATGACAAGAAAACCTTCAATAATCGTTATGGTCGATTAAAGCCCCACTGCAGTTAGTACTGTTGCTGTCGATAAACAATTTCAAAAAAGGGAGCCACGACAGGATAAATTTTTTGATATTTTGCATAAAAAAAATTATAAAACACAAATATTAAGACTCTAGATGGAAAACCTACATTCTTTTACAATAGTTTGCCAACTTTAGCACAAATTCATTAAACTACTTAAAATATTTGTACCAATCACAACCTATTGTATGAGTTGTAGGTTCTAAAGGGTGTCCCAAAATTAACGAAAGATTTTAATTTTCCCCGCCATGTGTGCAGTAAAATTATAGTAAGCCTAAAAAAAGTACTTTACAGCTGACATTTAAGGGCTTGTAAAAATTAAGCGATACATGGTAGAACAACGTGCTTTCATTCCATTTCATATCTCAAAAATAATGAAAAAAAAAACTAAAAACTTAGTTTCCTACCGAATTAATTAAAATCTTGCGTTAATTTTGGGACACCCTTTTTTAATATTGTTATTAAATGCTTTAGAAAGATTTACTTAGAAACATGTTTATGTGGAAATTAACAACAACATTTATACAACTTACAATACATACATTAGGCTGTGAGCTGGATAATAATATTATGTTCATTTAAAATTGAAGTGGGTTGTATAAAAAGAAAAAATACTGAAATAAATGTTAGTTGATAAAATATATATTTAAATTATAAATTAAGTTGTTTTCTTTCTATTTTTTACACAAGACAAATATTTCTACAAACTATAAAAACATATCCGTTAAGAAAAAGAAGTTCTTTAAAAAAATAAAAAATAATAGAATAAAAAATAATAATAATTATAGCTGAACAAATTATAATTGGCAATGAATTTTAAACCAAATAGAATAACTTGAAAAAGCTCTCTTTAAAAGCTCTACTTCATTTTAGTATTTACTTTAGTTATTTTATTTTAATAAAATCATAAACCATAATTCTAAGATAATAGGCGATATCAGAAAACAAAAATTAATTAATTAATAATAATAACAATCTACCAAAAAGGAATTTTTATTTTAATTGTTAAAATATTTTCTTTCCTCAACAGCCGCAAAGAACTTAATGTTGATGAAGTGAAATTGAAACGTTTGAAACAAACAAAAAAAAGAACAAAATAACGTACTTTTACAAAATAAACAATTGCGCGTATTCATATGTTTGTGTAGATATAAGTAACTCTTAATTGAAATAAAACGCAAATGTTTGGAAAACATTTTAAATTTGACAGCTTCCGTAAAACAAATGTTCATATCACAACGCAGATGAAGAGTTGCGTCGCTCACTTACTACTAGTACGTCAAAGAGAAGTGCGACTGTAATAATAATAATAATAATAATAATAATAATAATAATAATAATAATAAAGCCAAAGTTATTAAGCTGTAGCAAACAACTGTTCTGCACTTTATTGTATCAGTCAAAGTAGCCAGGCCTCAAGCAATTAGTTTCCGGTTTCCTGCTCATTGGCAATCGGTGGAAATCGTTACTACTTTTCGATCGGTGTTGATGGTACGACATGAACAGGATATTATTTTGTATGTGTATTGGCAAAGCCAATAACAAAAATATTGAAGAAAATGAGAAGTAGAAAATTAAAGAAAAGTGAAAGGAAGCAGGAAATTGAGAACCATAAGAAGAAGATCCTATTTTTTTGCAGAACGAAGCACACAGTCTGCTATTTGCAGTGAATTTAAAATCTAGTATGGCAAAATCAGTTTCTACTACAATCCGGCTTAACTTGTGCGCTCTATGGCCCGTATTCATAAAAAGCAATTTGTATTTGAAATATATTTTAAGACATTTTTTTTTATATAAATATTCCTTAAAATACATTTCAAACCCAAATTATTTTTTTATGAATACGACCGTATGTACATATATAAAAAGCTCTGAAAGTAAAAGGAAACTTTCAAACAACAGCAACCACTAACTGAATCACATCATTGCAAAACTAAAGTTTTAACCATGCGTTCGCCTCTGAAGTTCAATCTGAAAAAGAATAATCAGCAGGGAAGTGTTGAAAAAGAACCATTGTCGGAAATGTAATGTCTATTGTAAGGAATTGTAAGTAACTAAAAATTGTTTTTATTCTCATAATTATGGCAAATATTTTAAAACTCTTTTTTGTACCATTCACCGTCTGAACATTCACGAATGATTTAAATTCATTAAATAAAAACAGTTTTTAATTCTTTGTTTTGTTGCCTTTTTTAATAAATGACAAAGTATACAGGATAGAAAGAAATGTATATGAAAAATTGTCCATAACGATTTTGCATAAATGTGTCTGAATTTCGTTGAGGCGGCTTTAAGTCTACTGCTTCCATACATGGGTACACGGGTGGAAAAGGGACGCTAACGTTGAGCCTTGATTTTAATTAACCCCATAGAAATGTTACTACAAATAACTTTATTAAAATGTTGCGATTCTCAGCAATTCTGTTTCGTAATGCCAAATCGACATTCAAGGACTTTTACCAAGAATCTCAGGCTCTATTTCCATATTATTGTTATTGTACAGAGAGTGTGTTTAGAAACTTCAACCGGTCTAGTTTGTATGATGGATCTGTAATACCCAAAAATTATTGACTTGGATTCAGAATTTGTTATCCATGTTCATGTCTGCTCATAAAACTTCTTGCAAAAAATTTGCCAAATTTCTTATACTTCATCTTGTAGCGCAAGAGAAAAGCCTATTTAAATTAAATCAAATCGGTCTACGTTCTACTACATATGAAATGCAAACGTTCTACACGAATATGTCATAGACGCTTACAAATGAACATTCGGGTCTTTTAAATATTGTTGCATCTTCAGAAATATGTGTAGTTGAACAAAGACTAAAATTTTCATAGCACCGTAATGCAAAGCTCTGAGTAACTGGTACGGAGTATGGAATATTTTTTTGGTAGTCGATACTCAAAAGTGAATACTTTTCCAACTGTATTATTATAAATGTAAAATAAAACGGTATAAACAAAACTCTGCAGCAGATCAAAATTATATGATTTATTAAATTGTGTATTTATTTAAGTGCTGTTGCCGCAATTCAGACGATAGACTTGAGTAGAAAATTTATATGAAAAGCACTCTGTTATTTAATTGTTATTGATCACAAATTTTCTACTTAGCCCGATCGTCTGGATTTTGTAAGCCCCACTTTAATATTTCATTTTAGAATATTTTATTATTTGATTCTAAATAGTTTTGAGCACTTTATTTTATATTTAACAAAAGTAAATTTATTTACTGCCAGGCCCACGATGTCACGAAAGAACGAATAGGTGTGGCATCGTGGGACTGGCAGTTATTTTTGATAGACGCTTCTTAGCATCTGTTCCATTTATTTTGTTTCATTTGCTTCTAAAGTGTTTCTCAATTTGTTTATTAAAAACTCATTGTTTTTGAATTTATATGAAATTGTTTTCATTATTTCCGGTTTTGTTTATTTTCTGTATCGCCTGCAGAGCCACCGTCTTTTGGTAATTTTGCGCCCAAGATCATTGAAAATCTTTCAATGATCTACACATCTTCAAATATTATATTATTTTCAATTAAAACTATTTTAATTTTGTATTCTGTCAATAAGTTTTAAATATTGAAAGTCAGTTTACACAAACGAGAGTGTTGGCTTAAGTACAAACTTGGTGTGGAACTGAATCCGAATGTGTGGATTGTGAAAACGGGAATTAAATAAAAAATATAATATTATTTAATTTATGCAGTTACAAATATCAAATTAAACTAATTGTACGTGTAACGTTCCTGACTTTGCTTATACCATTTTTGTGTTGTCTATATCTGACGAATTTTAAGATAATGGAAATCACATCATATGTGTTTGTAATAAAACACTTAATATTCCAGTGAATATATAAAATATTATGTATATATTTATTCCTTTTAACACCTTAAGGCCCTAACAAGATTATTCCAATATAATGGATCTGATGCACGAAGTTTAATTTCATTTCATTCCAACGTAGATTAAGATGGGATGTTTCTATTTCGACTTTTCGTTTTCACGTATGTGACGGTCTTCTTATTGGATGACTGCCTTGCGGATTTCAGTCCATGGATTGTTTTGCAATATCTGTCGATGATTTCCGCAATGTATGTCCAATCCATTTCCATATGGATGGGTTGTTGACTGGTTTCTGACGATAGCTCGTTATTTGAAATTGTTCAGGGCCAATATATATGTAGGATCTTGCTTAAGCATTCCACATTTCGCATCCATACAACAGTGCGGACTTTAAATTTGAGTTAAACAGATTTATCTTTGTACGTCTTGATATGTACGATGAATACTACACCGGCTTAAGTTGCCCGAATGCTTGCTTTGCTTTAGCTGACTTCATAAATGCAGTTAGCAAATCAACATGGGAATGCATAGAGTTCATAAACGCCATAGCTTTATATTTGATAATACCGCGTGTTCATAACTGCAGTGCAACCGTTTTCCATGCGTTACAGTTGCGAAATTTGTGCATGCTTTTTGTTTTCTGAGCACAACAAACGAAACACACGACAATACAATTATCCGTTCATAAATGTTTCACAATTTCATGGCATTATTTGACATAGCAGTGTTATCGCGAAGTATTATTTTACCTTGTAAACGCATATGCTTGTTGTGTTCCTTTGCAAACTGCGTTTATGAAGTCAGCCTTTGTTTATGGGGCTTGAGATGTCAACCTTAAAATCACCACTTTGCTTCCCAGATGCTTCCCAGATAACAAAATGATTCTACCTCATCAAGCCACGGATAGTCTTTGCTCGTCCTTAGAATTTTTTCTCATTGTTTTAGTTTTGCCAATGTTAATTTTCAGACCAGCGGGTGGTGCAGTTTCTTGTACTACTGACAGCTTGGTCTGCATGTCTAAAAATGTGTGGTTGAGTAGCCAGACATCATCGGCGTAGTCGAGGTCCTCCAATCTGCCTTGAAGACCCCAAGTGATTCCCCGTCTTCGGTAAGTTGCAGTATTCATTACAACATCAAGTACGCAATTAAATAAAAGAGCAGATATAACACAGCCTTAGCGTACACCAGAGTTAATGCTAATTTTGTTGTTTCCTAGTTGCCTTTCATGTAGAATTCGGCAGGTTTCGTTAACATATACGAGTAGACCTTTTAGAAGTCTCATTAAATTACTAGGTACAACTTTATATATCAAAGCATTCCATATCGCTGAGTGGTTTAATGTGTCAAGTGCTTTTTCGAAGTCTATGAAAGTGACTGCTCTACGATCACTCTCAGGCTATTTACATGGTCGAAACAGGATTTGTGGACGCGGAAACCGGCTGCAAGTTTAGGAAGAAGAGCAGTTGAGAGCATTTTATTAAGTATATGCGCAATTATCTTAAAAGTGTAATCTCTCTCCAGTTTTTTAGTATCCGAAAAAATTTTAACAACTCAATTTTTTCATTTTAGTTTGCAATTAGTGTGTCATTTAAATTTGCAGGATATATGTCAAGTATTTATAAGTAAAAGTAATCGGATAGCGGTTACATTAGTCATGCACATGTATGTGCAATTAATTATGATTTCCAAAACATTCAAAAAGTCACACTGTATGTCGATCACATCATCAAAAACGAAGTGAGCAAGTTTTGAGCGAAAAGAAAGCTTGACATGCTTCTCCGACAGTGATAGAATCCAAATCCTTGACTAAGTCCTCCTCATTTAGTACAGTAATTTTCGAAAAAATTATTATCGGTGGTTTTCTTCAACCCATTTATTACTTTCAATATAAAAGTTATACAGAGTTTTGGTTAGCTAATGATCTTGTGACACAAAAGATTTATAAGAATAGATTTATTGGACAAGAGTTCATGTCACAAGTCCTCTTTAAAAGTATATCTACCACATAACTACAGTGCATACATATTCCACAGTATTCCATTACTAAAGTTAGTGAAATTTTATATAAAAAATAGACGAATATTTCTTAACTAAAATATAAGTGGAGCTTTCAAAAGAGCTTTTTTATCAGAATAAATTGAATACCAAAATAATAAGTAATAAAACTTTTGTAAATATTTAAAAAAAACTTAGAATTTAAAAGAAAAAAATTAATTATACTAAATTATTGCAAGATCCATAGAATTAAATTGTCCATGGTCTACAAAACCAAATAAAAAACTATAATAACCGACATTTAAACAAATGATCATTTTAAAAAATATATATAAAATGAAAAATCAGATTGATAGAAAATAAATGTAACAACAACAATAATTTGAATAGAAACTAAAGTAGACAACAATCGAGGACTCTCTAGGACAAAGAAAAAGAAAACAAGATAAAAGTCCTTTAAGCAAAAATTTTCATCAACATTTTTTTAAATACAAAAAAAAAAACGTATCATGCTGAAAAACAAACAGCCAAAATGATTTAAACAATCGAAAAAACCAAACACTGACTAAATGTTAAATTAACATTAGATTAATGGAAAAAGATATTGTATAACAACATTTTTATAAACTCATCCATCACTCACTACTCACAGCAGCAGTTTCACTGATGTGATATGTTTTCACTCACTTTTATACGTTAAGCAGAGTCACTCACTTATACTCAAATTAAGAAAAGTATAGAAAAATTCGTATAATAATATTGTTTATATCGTTAACAGCATAAATGAATTACATATATAAAAAGAAAGAAAAATAAATAATAAAAGAAATGTTAAATAATAAAACGTAATAAATGGCAAAAAAAAAGAAAAATTAATAAAAAATAAAATAAATGTTTAACAAAAATTGTGAAAAATTGTAGAAAGAAGTAATAAATATATTGTATATAAAATTTAAAAAGAAAAATATGTTTGCATTAAGAAGCTAATAAAATGGTATGTATAATTTATAATTTTTTTAAACATGCATATTATAAAATAAACAATAATTTTAAAGACACCAATTTAATGTAGATACATAATAGCAATAGACGGCGATTTAAAAAAAATATTCCAATACAAAAATTTACGCGATCCATACACTATTCCGACATGCACGCGCAATTAAGTTATTATTATTATTTTTATTATTATTTGTGGATTTGGATAAATGCAGCAAATGAGTAATAACTCTGAGTAAACTGAAAAATTTACTCTCAAAAATAGCTGTTGCCCAAAAAAGTACGCGAACGGAAAAATTTTTTAAATTAGTAAGATTAAGAAAACATTTGATTGCAAATGTCGAAATGTTGTGTTAAAATATATTTACACTTTTTTTCTTGTTGGTATTCGATGCAATATTTATTATAACACAAACATTTTATAATCGTAAATATAAATTATACAATTTACCACCCTAGACACAAAACATTAAGGTTAACAGAACTCAGTTACTATAATAACTTAACTCTGTTAAACATTAAAAATCTGTCCTTTTGCCTTAAAAATTAGTCTTGGATAGTTCACGAACGAACTAGTTCAATTGAACGATTCAATCAATTGATCTAGGATAACTAGATGAAATTTTCATTTTGAATAGTTCAGTTTTGAACTATCATGCCCCATGTACACAACAACTTGTATAAATCGGCTTGGCATTTAAAAATGTTTTTCTGGCAATTTTTATATGAAAACAACTAAATCTTACTAAAATTACAAGAAATTTAATAAATTTGTATAGTGCAAATGTTCATTCGTCTATAAAATTTGAGATATGAATTTTACTAATCCAAATTAAATAAAAAATATGACTCGTAAAGATATTTTGTTTTCGATGAATTTAGACAAACGACATAAAACATGTATTTGCATGGAAATCATAGACCCAGTAATTACTCTGAAATAAAATTTCTAATAATACTTACAAAAGTTCTCATTACAAGTAGCTTTTTGTTGCATGTATTTAAAATCAAATAGGTAGATTATCCGAAATATGCTGAACTATGATTTGATTGGAGAATTGAAAAATATCATTTTAGCTACAATATAAATGTTTGATTTTGCGTGGGCTAAACGGGTTTAGATGCTCGCGTTTCCTTGGTCTGGTGTCATACCATAAGCACTTTAATGTGAACCAAATGAACGATTTTGCCATTATTAAAGATTCAATTTAAAATCATGTACAAGCATAAGGGAATATTTGAAGTACTTTTTATAAGTGTATGCTCTTTTATATTATTCAATTAATATTTTATTTTAACCGAAATTTTCCTTATTTGTGTGTATTAACGTCAGTAAAATTGCTAACAAATAGTAGTACCTTTCCGTTCTACCAACAATCATTTCTAAAACTCACTGGATTTTACCGCCATCGTCATACATATTTATTTAACTCAATAGTATGCAAATCGACAGATAGTTTTTTTTATTATGCTTTGAAAGATTGAACTAGTATTCAATGAATCATCCATCCACATTTCCTTTTGCTTCGTTATCCGTTTCCCACCCAACATTTTTAGTACGTCGAGTTAAAAAACTAAATAAAAGCTTTCGTCTGCAAGTATAAAGCTTTTACTTATTCCGATCACAAATTAAGCTCTATCTTTAGCTGGTTAAAAGCTACTTCTTTTATAACTTGTTTCCGCATTTTTTTCTGTTTATTATTTGTGCCCGTGTTAATTTAATTGTGCATGCAGTCAAATCTATAGAAGTATTTGCAAGAGCTTCGTGTTCTACATCATTTTTCTGCAAATATGCTCACAGCTTTGTCTTTCTATTGCTGTTCTTATTTGTGGCTTAAATTTTTCGTTACGTTGGATATTGTGCGCATTTTGCTCAAAAGGATTTTAGTAAATAATGTAAAATATTAAAGTTTCATATGCAAGAATGTATATACATAATTAAATAGAATAAAGTGTGTGTATTAGTAAAAAAATAAAATATATAAAATTTTGCGCTAAATTTTATTATTTTATTTATGTCAATAAGAACCGATCGTTTTTTTTTCTTCGTTCGTGTTCATCCGATCTAGAGTTTCCAGTGCTGTTAATGTGCGTGAAGTGTAGAAAAAGAAATGCCTTAATTAGTTAATTTTCTTTAATTAAAAAATATCATATTTTCTTATAATAATTATATCAATTTCAATATATAAATCGACTCGTGCAATATTTATTATTCATTATTCGTCGAATATTCATAGTAAATTGAATTGTAGAGTACCGCTTTTCTAATTTGTCGGCGATTTGTAAAGTGCCTTAGGGCCGTTAACAATAAAAAAGTTAACTTGAAGTTAAGACTAAACTCAAAACTTTAACTTCAGTTAGTAAAAATTCGTTAACACGAAGCTTTGTTAAGATTTAACTTTTAAATAAAATTAACTGAAATACTTTCTGAGTTTGAATTTTTAACTTGAAAAAATATGACATTTAAAAATTAATTATTTTTTGTTTATTTTAAAAATATTTTTCATAAATTCATAAAAAAATTGTGATTTAAGCTTTACCATCTGAAAAATGCACATCTTTGTGCAGAATTCTTGCTCAGATTTCCTTGGATGATGGTGTTATTTTCTTTTATTGCATTTCCCAAAAATAAATTCCTGGTGTGATTCACAATAGTTGATAACTGCAAGTTAACTAAATTTTTTTATTGTTAATGAACATTTTTAATTTCCAATTAAAATTTAAGTTTAGACAAACTGAAAGTTAGTAAACTTTAAAATTAAATAAACATAACTCAACTTTGTGTTATTGGCCCTTAAGGAGTAAATCTTTCATTCAGTTTCAATATAAAAATCGGTTTGTCCGGTGGTTATTATTATTATTATTTTTATTATTGTGTGCGGTCTAAATCAAAGAATAAAATGTAAAAACCAAAAATATTTGTTTGGAATATCTACAAAAGAACGCGAATGAAAACTGCCATGTTAAACAGGTGAGTTCATTTCTTTTCTTTACTTACAGGCAGGTACATGGAATGGAATTTGTACTGGATTTTAAAGAATAGCGACAGAAATTATAAAGTTTGTGCAGTTAAGTCAAAAGTGCTCTTAAACAAAATGCAGCTAAATCAAAACTACCTTATTCCTAGATATATCTATTCTGCAACCATTTTTATTTAGCAGATACAAAACCCAATATGTGATTCCATATGACATCTTTACACAATTTTTTATACGATGGAGTATGGCAGTACCAACAATTTAAAAAAGTGATCCCAAGTTATGTTTTAGTGGAATATTCGTTAGCGCTAGGTGGCGCATTAGTTTACGATATAAATTGTAATAATTTTTAGTTGTTCAAATGGCCACAAGATGGTGCACTCTTTAAAATAGTATATTTTTTGGTAATCGAATTTTATTTTCTGATATCGTAAAACACATAATCGGGGTAACCAAAAATATGTAATAAATATCTAAATATACCAAAAATGTGCAATAAATCTGAGTGCAAACAAACTATTTCATATATATTTTAACTTCAAAGTGCAAAGTAAAATGAAATTCTGTATTTTCCTTTTGAATTGGCAAAGTCTGGCCTGGCCAGCAGCTTAAAAACAACCCTGCAGGAAATTTCAATAGTGAAATTACACAGATTATTTATTGACGATGTCACCAGTTCTACTGACAAATTGTACCCCAACTAATGCTATCTACTATTGACATTTAACACGGGCTTGTCCTACGAAATCTACCAGTAGAACGCGTCAATTGAACAGGTAGCTCTTGTGGCACCATATAGAGAAAATGTCAATAGTAAGATTGTACTGACTTAGTGTTGATAATATCACCACACTGTGTGAAATGTTCGTTGTAAATCTCTACTGATTTACTATAGACGCTGTCACCACCCGCAGAAAATGTCAATATTAAAATTATACTGACGATGTCACCAATAATATTTTACTTTAATTTATTTCAAACATTTACAAGTATTTATTTAAAACAAAATATAAAATATTTTACAGTCTTCTTTGAGGTATAATTTTCTTATTGTTTTAAATTAATGATTTGTTTTTAATTGTCAAATATTTTCTGTAACTATCAAAAATAACAGACAAAAAAAAATAATATTTTTGTTCTGTATTGCAACATATTACGAGAAATGGCGAACAGAAAAGGAAAGAAATTAATATTGCACACTTCTACCCTATTTACCACTTTATCCCCACCATTTCGATTTTAAACGACTTTTTTATTCTCAAAAAATGTCTATATATGAAAATGTTAAATTTCACAATTTTTCAAAACGGATTTTGTTACTGGTTTTTCTGAAATCTTTTATAAATTCTGAAAAAACGCACTGTTAAAACTTCTGTCTGTTGGGTATTTATCTAGACATGAATACAAATCTTCCCCAGAAAATATTTTTCGCCCATCTCCTACCATTTGTGAGAAAAGGACAAGTTCCTTTTTATGCAAATTATTTTCAAACGTGTTTTTGTACGTGACTGTATGATATTTTAGTTTTTCTGGTACATTTTTTTTTTGGAAAAATGTGGTAATTTTTCAATTTTTAATGCAAAACGACAATTTTTTAATGTTTAACAGAGTTATGTTATTGTGGTAACAGAGTTATGTTATTGTGGTAACAGAGTTCTGTTAACCTCTATGTTTTGTGCAAAGGTGATAAATTTTTAAATTTATTTTCACGCGCATGAACATTTTAAGAAAATATAAACAACTTATGTCCTGTTAATTTTTATTATATTTGATTTTGCTAATTTTTGTCTGATTAAATTTATTTAAAAAAATGTGATTTAAAATTTTTGTTTGCCTATTGATTATTCAAAGTAATCATATATTTAGAACTTTCACAACTCCAAAGATTGAAAATAACACAAAGAAAAGAAAGTTGTAAATGGTTTCTACACCAATTATTTCCTTTTAACAAACGAATAGTTAAAAAAATACTCTTTTTATTCTTTGTTATATTATTTTTAAAATTTTTCTTTTTTTAAATAATTTTTTAACAAATTGTATACTTTTTATTTTCGTGCTTTTGTTTGTTTACCTTTTGAATGATTTTTATTTATTTTTTTTTATATTGCATTTACACCAGACCAAAATCTAGAACTTATGAGATTTCGAGAAAAATCTTGTTGATTTTGACTAGATTTCCCATACTGTGGTTTTTCGTAAATTATACTGAAAAATACTATGCTGTTTAATAATATGATTTGGAAGGGTGTGCTCGCCAGCTGTTTCGCATTTGAATGATAATTTTTCGTATGGAGTTTGACATTTGAAAATGAAAATTTCAATCAACTGTTTTTGTCATGGATACGAAATCTTAAAAAATGTCACGAATAGCTCGGTGTAAACGGTAGAGATTTTGATAGAGATTTCAATTGAAATCAATTAGATTTCGGTTTGGTGTAAATGCCATATTACCAAATTTTACTAGAAAAAATATTGGTAAATACTCCCCCATGAACTGTCACTTTACGCTCTCAATTTGTGTTCTCATTTTACGGTATTTTGTGTAAAGGAACGCAATTTAGTAAAATGCAGTAAAGTTCAGAAAACATTTTAAAAAATTTTTGGGTTCTCGAACACATCTAATATTATCAGCAAAATGTGTTAGAAATAATATTACAATCGTGTGAAGTGACAAATTTAGGTGTGACAACGTTATCAGAAAAAGCTGATAACAATATTGTCGAAAATCTGACAATCGTTTGAACACACTTCGTTGCTATTGTCAGACTTTGTAACGTTATTTTTTAATGGCAGATGAGCGAAATTTAGGCACCTGACCACGTATTGAAGTAACGATGAGTAAACATATCTGAACTATAAAGACCAGCGCACAACTATGACCGATCGCAGAAGATTCTTCTACGATCGAATATGCTACCTGGGTATGCTCATGAACACGGGCACATGTTCATGAATACAACAACACATTCATTTAATAACAAACAAAGTTCATGCGTTGATGGTATGAACAAATTTTCGCTTAATGACGTCACAGTTGAATCAAACATGTGGTCAGAAAGCTACATTGTGTTCGAACATATACATATGTATATTTTATAGTAAACACATGAGCACGCTCATGTATAAAGCTAGATCATGTCTTCGAACATTTCATGGTGTTTGTATTTGCTCATAGTTATTATGATTGTGTTCAACTGTGTTCATGCTTTTAAGCATGTTTGTGTTCATGTTCATGGTCATAGTTGGTCGCTGGTCTTTAAAATTTAGATATGTTTACTCCCAGCTGGCATTTGGAAGATTATTTGCAGAGCGCGATCATTTCGCGACTCTTTTTTTAAACGTTCAAACGATTTTTGGAGTGAAATTATATATTACTCTTCTAAATGATGCTTTTGCGAGTCATTCTGACAATTGTTAGACGAGTTAATCAACCTTTACGCTTTTTGGCGAGCAACGACCGTATTTGACTCTTTCTAATGATGGCGAGTGCTTTTTTATGTTATTCCACAATCGTCATTTAAGTATTCTGACGATCATTGAACGATTGTTATTTCACCGTAATCGTATATTACTCTTGTAAATTATGTTTTTGCGAGTCCTTTTGATGTTTATATTACTTCAAAATCGCCGTTTACGCATTCTGGCGATAGTTAGGCGAACTTAACCGTTTTTTATTAAATTTATTCAAGGCACGTTTGAGTTAAGAATGAAAGTATTATACGATTCTATTATGCGCATCGTAGACGACTCATATGGAAGAGTCGGCGTCAACGTTGTCAACTTCGCACCATTTTTGGTGCTTTTTAAAATTTTTTGTGCGAGAAATTTCTTAGTTGGTGCGCGGTGCGATTTTTTTTTCAAAATTCGGTGCCTTTTTTAATTTTTGATGGCACCAAAACAAATTCATCACAACTTTTTTATTTCAGTGTGAGAAAATTATCTTTGTACAAAAAATAAATGTGTTTAGTTTTTTAAACCATAGTGTAACACGTGCCCTTTACAACGTGAAATTTATTTTTGAATTATTATTATTTTGAATTACAGTAGTTTTCCGATTTAACGAACATTCGATTTAATGAGCATCGTATTTAACGAACACCCAAATATTTTTTACTGAGTAACTTATATTACGAACAAATATTTTATTTTGTACTCGGTTTAACGAACAAATGTGTAATATATCAGCTGATGATTTGAATATGTCCATTGAAAATAAACTTTTACCCGATGATTAATGCGATGATAAAATTTTTAAAATGATGAACAGCTTGATGAAACAGAAATTCCGGAGCCCAAAATAAAACACGAAGATGTCATTAAGCAGTTAGAAGTTTTTATTAAATCGGCTTAGCAAAACAATATTAGTAGCAAAAATTTAATGCTTTTGAGAGTTCTTGAAGCTCTCAATTAAAAAAAGATATACATTTCAATTTTTTAAATAAATTATTTTTGTTTTACAGTGATTTTATAAATTTTTCCTTTCCTTATACATATTTTTAAGGAAATATTTATTTTAAATTACTGTAGTTTTAATAAAATATAAAAAAATACTATACATATTTATAGTTATGAATAAAATAGACGACAATTTTTAATTCAGTACTCGATATAACGAACAATTCACTTTAACGAACAAGCGTGACAGCAATTAGATTCGTTAAATCGGAAAACTATTATTTAATTATTTTTGATGAAATTGAATTATTTATTAATGAAAATTCTAAATTTGAATTGAAATTTGGTCGCCTCGAAAATAATTTTTTGATGTGTTGTAGTGGAACATTTTTTTCCTCATGCCAAAAGCTATCGAAAAAACGATGGCACAATATCGAAAAATGTTTGTCCTTACAAATCAGCCAAATTTTTAATATGAAAATATCAAATTTGTGATAAAAAAAAAATAAATTATTAATATTTATACGTAATTGTTGAACTGTTTTAAGGTATAAAATTGATTCAAAAAAAAGTACTATCTTAATAAAATAATGAATTTATCCATAAATAATTTCTTAGAAAAAAAAATAAATTTTTAAAAATATTTTAATAAAAAGATAAATAGTGAACTATTATTATTCATTTTGAATCGTTACTATTAATTGTTGATCTCTTTTTAAAAAGTTTAGTATAGAATTTAAGAAATAAAAAATTATTATGTATTTTTGTTGTTTTATTTATTTTTTTAAATCTTAACTGTAGAAGACTGGCGTATTGTTATACTTTTAATACAAAAATATTATAACTTGTATGCAAAATTGATTATATAAACATTTTAAATAAAAGAGAAATTCTAAGCTTTGTGCGCTTTTTTTTAATTGCGCGTTTTTTGCTCCATTTTGGTGCTTTTTGAAATTTTAAAGTTGACAACGCTGATCGGCGTCTAGACAGCGTTGCTACCGTCGTACTGAACTTGCGCGATCGGAGTACGACCTCGCGGACGATTCATTTAATCGCCCGCTCAGATCGCGGAAGATTCTTCTACGATCGAAATTGCTAGCTGGGCTCATCGTTGCTTCAATACAATGAAAAGAGTCGAGGATGTTACAAAAAACAAAAGCCGATCACAATCAAACGGCTTTTTCTTTTGTTCATGCAGCAACCTACGAGTGTTAAAGACTGATGCTTTGCGAGTAATCCAGGCACGATCCTCTTAAGACTTAAGAATAAACACTGAATGAACACTGATGATGGGAGTGTAGCGGCTCCCGAAAAGCAACCTTGTTTCTGTTCTGCCGTGTAAGTTGAAATTAATTGATGTTAAAAATTTTCCCTTGTTTGTTTGTTTGGATTGGCTCATGTTAAATTCTGTCTGACTAAAAATGTTACGAACATTAGCCAACAAATAATAATCACTTTTGATTAAAAACTACTAACAACCAATTTGTTCGAAAAATAATCACTTTAAATAAGAGAATATTTGTTATTTCTAAGAAAGCCATAATATACCAAAAGACATTAAGTTTAGTTCATTTTATTTCATTTTTAAAAATACACTTAAATTTGGACCACCCGGTGTACTATATGCATGTACGTAGATTTTCTACAAACAAAAGATAATCTTATTCAAAAGAGAAATCTTATCAACTAGAACTTGGCATAGATGTTTCTTATACATTATCTCAGTAGAAAGAAAACTATTTTTAATTTTTTATACTTTAACTACGTATAACTTTTGGCTTATTCTCGTGATTTTGAAAATTTTCTAATTACTTAGAATTTTGTTGTTAGTGTGTCAAAAGAAAACGAAAAATTGTAAATCAGGAAAGATTTGCCAGTAGTTGTTATTATAAAACAAAAAAACTCGAATAGAGTAGATAACAAAAATGTTTTTTAAATTTATTAATCGAGATTGCCGCGATATCTTTTTTCAAAGATTTTTAAAAACTTTTGATTGTTGAGGGCTTTTTAGATAGTCTGTGTACATGCATTTTTTTCCTGCTAATGCCAAATCATCAGTAGGTTGTAAAGTAAATAAAATAGATTCGAATGTAAATTGTTTGTTGGGTTTTTTTAAATATGTTTTAAGGCCTACTATGCTTATACATTTGTAATTTTAGAAATTCTCGTTGGGGTTTTAAAAGTTTTTCTATAAGATAAGAGGCTTGAAAATCTTCAAAAATATGGTTTAAGGTCTACTGATGATTTGGCATTAGCACCAAGGAAATGCATGTATATAGACTAGCTAAAAAACTCTCAACAAACAAAAGTTTTTGTAGATAAAAAAATATATATGTATTTGTTTAAATTTTAAACTCGAAGGTCTCTAGATCTTTGAGAGGTAATCCATGCCTATGAAGAGTTCGCCTAACTTCGCCTGGTCTTGTCTTTAAAATAATTTATACCAATTTGTAAGACTCTTCCTATTATAGCTTTTCAGATAGCAGATAATTATTGGAAGTAACCCTTTCCCTGCAATTATTCGTACAGTTTCCTCTGGCTTCGTATCCTGTTTTCAAATGAAAGGCTGAATTCCTAAATGCATGTTGCTTTGTAGTAATACATTGTAGCAGGTTCGTAAATGCAAACCTGAAAGTTTTAACAATAGCTCTATTCATAATCTTGTGCATTTGAGATGCATATTTTTGCAATTATAAACATTTTCCGGCAATCGTTAACGGCCTTGTTGATTTATTTTGGAATACTTTTTTTTTGTAAAACACGAAATTCACACTCAGCCGTAAAAAAATATTTTTAATTTATTTGCATTTACACATGCACGCAAATGCATGAATAAGCGGCGAGAGATAATTCCAGCATTCTGGATTGCAATTAAGTGTAGAGTACGTAGAGTGCAAATCTATACTACTACTTTTAGGTGTTGCTTATTTATACAAGAGTAGCAAGTGCATATCTTTGTATTTGGTTAATGTAGAGTAAAATATGCTACACTACTTTGCAAATGGTACGATGCATGACCATTTGAACAAAATTGCGAATTGCTTATACTAGTGTTTATGTACAGTTGTTTCCCCGTTTTAAGATATAGATATGCTTAACCCACAACCAATTAAAACTTTTTTACAAATAAGATTTGGAGAATATCTCAAATAATAATTTTAACAAAAATGAAAAAAAAACTAAAAAAAAATTAAAACCCATAAAAAAATTAAAAGAAACTAGAAAAACTTAAAAAATAGACTATTTTCCAAGCAAATAACAACACTCTAATAATAGTTATTATATTACATGTAGTTCCTAATTGTTTATCTTAGCGAAACAAATGACGCGAATATTTGGTATTCAATAAGAAATTTGGTTCAGTGTATGCACATCGTTACATCAAAATACGAACCATACGTGTCGCTGTGTGCGTTTGTCAATCACTGATTTACATGCAAAATAAATTCAACTTGCAGCACAGTGGCGACGCAGGAATATAAGTGAACGGTTTTTCTTATAATCTAATATATTTCTATATTCACTTATTTATATTTTTATTATTGTCAAAAATAGACACGTAACTATAACAACCTATTAATTAATGAAAGATTCGGTATGGAAAATGAATTTCATGAAAAAAAGAAGTTTGTTTCGCCTCGAAATTTATGTTTTGGCTTTGTGCCTTTTTCAAAACTTTATTTCATGCAGTTTGACATAAAATTTTGCCAGAGAATGCGGTTGTGAAATGGAGCGTTTTTGCTCATGCTCTTAATTTTATAGACTCATTCTCTCAACAATGTTACCGTGTTTTAATGAAATCTCATGCATTATTTCATACGAAAAATGGAAACAAAATAAAATCAAACAATAATAAGAGAGTATTTTAAACTAATGCCGTCGATTATATTATGGACCATCAGCGGTTGTTCCTGAAGTTGCAGACTTGTTCTGTTTCATTATTTAGCCTCAAAAATGCTAAATTTATTTGCTTCTAACTTTTCCAAATCAAAAAGTGTTATAAAATTGTTTTTATAAAATTTTCTCGTTCTACACATTTGGACATTAAAATAGGTACAACATTTATAAGTATCATGTCTAATTATTTTTTTTAACTTTCCGATACAGGAAATAAATAACTCATTTTATCACATTTTTCGAAAATCGCGATTTTATCAGATTTTCACGGTTTGAGGTCCTGGGAGACAATTCTGACTAATTTCGCGATGGATGATGTTCGTATGGATATACATATGTATGTGTGTGTTGTGTATGTATGAGGACATTTCATAACTTAAGAATGGGAACCAAATTTGATACATTTTAAAGGCATTCTATGATGATTTAATTCGGTAGATTTCATGAATTTTCAAACAAAAAATTTCGAAAAAAGTTTTCTTGCTCATAAATTTTTAAATTTAAATCCAAACTCTTATCAGCTATTAACGTATTTCTTTTAATAATTTAAAAATGCTTCGTCAAATAGATCGTTCATTTTTAATGATTCTTGTGGATTTAAAAAAAAACTATGCCAATCGCTTCAAATTTGATCAAAATCGCTGCACCGGCTCGGGAGATATCGTCCTCTAAATTTTTTGAAAATATACTTAAAATTTTATTTTATTAATATCAAAACTTTTAGTTACATCAATGGGATTCCAATATTTATTGAAAAATTTATAAGTTTTCGGCCACTTTCAGTTTCGCTTAGCGGGAAATTCTGGTGATGGCCTACAAGGTCAACCAGATCGCATATTTTTTTTATATAACGTAGTTGCGATAATATAACACAAACTCAAGAATAAATACAACGCATTTTATGTTTTAGTTAAAGAAAAAATTACAAAGATTTCAATTTAGTCAAAAAGTACTATTTATAATATTTTTTTGCACCGAAGAAAAATTTAATTTTCCATCACTAATTTGACAGTTTCACAATGCAAAAAAACGCTGCAAAAAATTAGCTGGATTATTATTATTGGATCGTGAAGTTGCCAAAGCAAGCTACAGTCAAAGCGAGCTTCAATCGATTGTCACAGAATATCAAGTTCTCCGCCTCCAAAAAGCACTCTATTGTTAAAAAAAAATGGGTAAGATGAAAAATATAACCAGAAGTAAAAAAACCCAACATTATTTAGATAAAAAATTTTATTAAGCTGCTTAAGTGATAACAGATGAAAAACAACAAGCAAATAATCCATCGATGTACGCAGATTTTCGCCATAAACTTATTAAAATTAAAATGTGTCGTTAAGTGTTTATGTGATAAGAAAATCTATCTGTATGATATAAAAAGCTAAAGAACGAATGAAATTTTTAGTGGTTCCTCAACAACTGAAAAGAGTTCACGACATATTTTTAAAATGTACAAGATCATTTTTGCATTAAGTTTAGTTTTGGCGGCAGCCAAAGGATATGTAAGTAAATTGTCTTGTCATAATACAATACAGATGATGTAAAAGTCCCAACTGTGTTAGATGAATCCATGTTCTGAATTCACATTTTAAAATTACAAAATTGCAATTAAATATCGCCAACAGGTGCAAGATATATCCAGTGCCGCCGATGTATACCATGTTGATGATTATATCAATTGGAACCGACAGCAGCATGCTAAAGCCTTGAAACATTGTGATACAGAATTAGAAGATTTTAGAGAATATTATTTCGGTCGTGTAAAAGGAATCCATACACTAAGTGAATTTCTTATTAGCAGTATTGTTGAAAACGAAAAACATTTCAGTCCCTATTTAGTTCTGAGCGACTTTGACAAGGAATGTGTTGTCAAATATGGTTCCGCTGTACCAACTGTTCCAAATACAGAAAATGCAATTAATAAGTGTGTTCTTAAAGCTCGCAATGAAATCGCCAATTCGTTAACAAGAGCTCTAAATACTAGAAAAGAGTTAGAAAACTATTACGCAAACTATTTTGAAAAGTCGATTGAAAATTGTGCAAATGAAATCGTCAATACAACAGATGGTTACATTTCTTGTGTGTTTGATGTGGTATGTGTGATCAGTTTCTTCTTATCTAATAAATTTTTATGTTAATTATGTTTTTCTTTTTTCTTTTAATTTTAAGTCTTCTAAGACTGACACTTATACTATTATCAGTCAAAAGAAGTTCAAATATGATATGGAGGCTGCCGCGTGTAGCGCCGAGGCAAATACTAAGAGAGCATATGACTGCAACTATGATGTTCATCATAATACAACAGCCGAAATAGCTTCAGCTAAGTTATTGATTGATAACTGTATGTTCTGTAAAGAAAAGTGTAAATATTGCAATGACATTTTGAAACTTCCTGAATATCATCTTCAAAACGAAACAATGCATAATCCCCTCCATCTTCGTTCAGATAATCCCAAATGCTTACTATTGACAAGACAAGTGAATTAACATTTTTAGTTGAATGCAAAATAACAAAAATAATAATAAAAGAACCACCAGTTAACAAAAATACAAAATAAAATCGTTTAAATATCAGTTCAAATACTATAAACTAGCAATTGTCCATCAAATCATCCATCAGTTCTGGATTTTTTAACGATAAGATGTTATTTTTGTTTTAGCTTCTTTTTTTTTAAAGAACAAACACAAACCGCGAAGCCATTTTGGCTTGTCTGCAGAAACACCCAGGCTCAAGGCAGGAATCGAACCTGCGACCCCCAGACTATTAGTCTAGTACGCTATCTACTAGTCTACGTGGGCTCCCCCGTTTTCAAATTGAAATAACTGGGAAAGGCAGCACAGTAGAACATTTTGCGAGACAGCGTTAGAAAGTCGAAAACTTTCGATAGAATTGAAATTGTTCGCAGTTCGTTTCGTTGAATAGATTACACCTTTTGCTTCACGTTAAGTTAAGATGAAAAGTTAATCACAATCAGTGATGTTAACCGTACGGTAATTACCGTATTGTACGGTAATTTAGACTTCTGAACGGTAGGCAGGCAATTTCTATATTTGTACGGTAATTTTACACAATTTGTCTACACATCATATACATATTTCTCAGCTAACAAATCATAAAAAGTACGGTGTCATTACAACTATTTGAAATTACACTAATTGTAGTTAAATTCAATAAGTGCCATATATATATGAAAAATGTTAGCATCACTTACTTATACCGCCTTATAAATTTATTGAAGCAACTAAAAAGTAAAAGTCAACAGTTCTGTCCATAGTTGAATGGTTTGATGATCCCTTAAACAAATTCCTTTTGGAATTTTTTGAGTTTGTGTCGACATTATTTAAATTTACAAATGCAAAGTGAAAATAATAAAATCCATATTTTATATAATCGAATATCTTTGACATTTGTAACAATCCTAAGCATTTTTATTGACTCTAAGAACTTAGACGACACTTTGTGGCAACATATTAATTTTGAATATGATGATAATCACATACCGCTCGATAAAATATATCTGGCGGTAAAGTAAACGCAAGTCTTTCAAGTATGGACATTTCAACACACACAAATTAGCTAAAGTTAAGAAGATATTTTTTATACGAAACGCGCAAGAAATTAATAAAAGATTTCCTTTTGAATCAAATCAAATGCAATCTTTAAAAAGAAATTGTTACAATAAATCTCGAATTGTTCGATAACAATAACTACATAATTTCTTTAGTTTTGCATTTTCCAGAAGCTGTTCAAATTGATGAATTTTATAAGATAGACAAGGAATTTAGGCTTATAAGGCAAATAAAAGATGTTGATAAAAATGACATTCTGCAGTTTTATAAAAAAGTCTTCAATATAAAGAAAGGGGACGACTCTATAATGTTTAAAGTTTTTAAAAAATTTTTGGTTCACGATTATATATTTTCTTTGCTACTGTGGAACGAATTTTTTCAATAATAAATATAAACAAAAACAAAATAAGAAACAAGGTAAATACTGCTACTCTTGAAGGAATTCTACACGCAAAATCAATGCTAATGACGTTTTAAATATTAAATTCTATATTTGGATCAAAATGCATTTGATCTCAAAAAAATTAATGCAATCAAATTAAGTTTCAAAATTTTATATAGACTCTCACAAGAATTTTGTTTTGCTATATAAAAATTATAAAACCAATCCAAATTTATGAATAACTAAGCTTTAAATTGTACAAAAATGTATACGTTGATTTTACTGAAAGTACAAACTTCAATTATGTATTGATTTATTATTACTTTGTTTTATTATTATTACTTTTTTTTAAGTTTTTGTTGATTCTTAAATAAATATATTGAATTACAAACATAAACCTGTTTTAATAACAAAATTTTGTAATTTTTTGTGCAGGACTTTGGATACGGTAATTTCACCTAAAAACGGTACTTATTTTAGGACTGTACGGAAATCGAAATAAAAAAGTTAACATCACTGATCACAATATCGAAAATTCACGCTCACAAAATACTTACGAAAAATAATGTACAAAAATTATTTCTCAATATTAAATTTAATTCACGAAAGCTTTGCAAAACAACTTGGATACAAGACACATAATAAAAATTCAATGAAAAAATTACAATAATTAAAAAAAAAATTTTATACGATCACAATAACGCTAATCACGTGAGCGGTTTCCATCTCTAGTCCGAGTCTGCTTATAAGAAAATGCACAGACGAACATTTAATCGAAAGTTAAAAAAAAAGAAATATAATAAGCAACCAATTCGAGTTATAAGCTTCTACTTCGACTTCTAACACTAATGGCCAGTTTATGTCTTCATATTTAAATACGCATTTAATTAATTTTCATTTAAATTTAAGTTGCATTTAAATACAGTTTCAGTTTTTCAGTGTTAAATTATTGTTTGTATTTAATTACGATAAAAATGCGGCAGCATCATGAAATTCTCTGAATTTTTTTTTGGAACAACAGCTGTTGAACAAAATTAAAGAAAAATTTACGTGAGCCAAGAAAGCGTCGACTAGTGGTGGCAAATTCTAGTACTTTTCATTACTCAATAATATTCAATACTTTTCATATGGGTACTCAGTACTATTCGATACTTTTAACGGATTTTTTGAATTAGTAACGCATAGTTTTTATCTGCAAATTGAAGTATTTTCTTGAAAAATTAAAAATAGATCTTCAACTATTATTGGTTTTGT
The DNA here is from genome assembly GCA_956483585.1 of Gymnocheta viridis. Taxonomy (NCBI): domain Eukaryota; kingdom Metazoa; phylum Arthropoda; class Insecta; order Diptera; family Tachinidae; genus Gymnocheta; species Gymnocheta viridis. The sequence continues at coordinate 34,663,319 of OY101442.1, read as the reverse complement.
ATGTCTTCTATTATTAAATAAAAAATAAATGTAAAGCTAACTTTTAATTTAACGTTAACAACAACTTAAGAAATATTTTAATTGTTCTCAAAAATAAACTATTTAGTTTTGATTTGATTAAAGAATATTACACCTAGTTGTCTTTTTATACAGTGATGTATTTTTATCCACTATTTTAGCCACTCAACTTGCTTAAAAATACAACTCTGAAAGTATCGAGTAACTACTTTTGAGTATTAAGTAACCAAAAAAAAAAAACAAATACTCGGTACCCACTACTCAATACTTTGTCAGCACTAGCGTCGACGAAATAGCGACGATTATGAGAATTCAATAAACGGGGAAAAATGAGGGGAAATTAATGGGTATTTTACGTGTAACATCAAAAGATAGCGTCGATTTTTTTTTGCCATTTTGGAGGAACTCAATTTTCTCGGAAACTAAATTATGGACTTTCAGCACGGTTGGCTCATTCTGTTTCTTAAGGTGTCTTTAAGATGGTATATGTAAGGTAGTCCTGGGAAAAACCAGCAACGCTTTTCTTTGCACTCTAATATTTTTCTGGATTTTAATTCCCAAAATCGACGCTATCTATTGATGTTAAACGTAAAATACCCATTAATTTAACCTCATTTTTCCCGTTTATTGAATTCTCATAATAACCGATATTTCGTCGACGATATCTTGGCGCACTTGAAAAATTTCTAATGTGGATTCTTTTTCAGGCTGAAAATAACAACAATGATAGGTTGCAGCAATGTTTTAAAAGCTTAATACAAATAAAAAAAAACAGATATAATAAAATAATATTAATAAAAGAAGTCAAAATTTCGTGCCAAAAAATGTTGATTTTTCAGTGGCCCCATGGTAGAATGATACAGGTAGTGTCGAAGCTACAACAACACTGCTTTTAGGTTCGAAGCTGTCAAAAAGCACATCAGAAAAATGGCAAAAAGTTGCATTTTCTGTTCTATAAAGAATTTTGTTTCTCTTCCTTGTCTTATTTGCTTTTGAAACAAATGGTAAAGTGTGATTTTTTAGTAGTGTGGGTGTTTGTTAGTAATACATAATAATATTTTGACAGACTCGAATCCAAAAAAAAGTCCGTTAACGCTTCGACACTACCTGTATTATTCTACCATGAGTGGCCTCAAATTTTTTGTTTACAAGCTAGCAAAACCATATGTTTGTCTATGTATGTGTGCACAACTTAAATAGAACTTAAATCAGCCAAGCTGGTCATTTAAGTATTATTTAAGTTTTTTTTAAGTTTATACTGCAAAACTGAATTTTGTATATGAATAGAACTTAAAGATAAATAACATTTATTAAATACAAAGTCATAAGCTGGCCATAACAAAAATACACAAAAATTAATAACTTCCTTCGTTTCTTTTGATTGGTTAAATATACAAAAACATTTCAAACTAAGTATGGAGCAGCAACTTTTATTCTTACGATTTTCAATAGAGTTTTTAGTTTCTTCTATTTCTTAGTAAAATTAAAAAACGACAAAATGGCGAAATTTCTACAAAAACAATCACAGCAAAGTTATAAGTTTCTGCTCGTCTCTCTGGTAATTTTTTTCAAAAATCTGGGGATTCAAGCTTTGTTAACCCTGAAAAATTCCGTGATTTTCGGGCATGCCAGCGAAGTAACATTGTGTCTTACTAAGGTCTAGTAAACCATTGCGAGTTGGTCTGTTTTACAGTAGAGATGGCATCGTGCATGAGTGGCTTTTCACTCATGCTCCCTATAAAATAAATTTATTCATGCACGCTCATCCACGACATTATATTTTTGGCTGGCGCCCATGGACGCTTACGTGAGTAGAAAAACAAACACGACCTCTCACGCTCACGACATATATACTTACAAAAAAAAAAAACTATAAAATAATTAAATGTATAAAAGTAAATCTATAAACATTCAAACAAACCACTTGCCAATGCACGTGACCGTAAGGTTTGTCGTAAGAAAAATGTCATGTATCATCGGATACTATAAATAATATCCGAGGGATAGATTTACAGCTGTTGGATTTAAAGCAAATTTAAATAGAAATTAGCTTTAACTAAGGCAGCTCTTAAGCCTTCGCTGGTCAGCCCTAAAAATTACTAAATCAAATTCCCAATTCATTTTTTTAGTTTGATAATTCTTGCAAAAAAAAAAATTTAATGGGTTTGTGAACAAACTAAAACGGAAGTGCCCACTTGTGGCAAGTAGAGACGTACAAAAACAGCAAAATGAGATAGAGAGAGAAGGCTGCGCCATCTACACAGCGGTAGTAGCTGCATACAATAGAAATGAATGATGTCAGCATATTAGCGGGGTACCGACTATTAGTTTTTAGTATTTGCGAATCAAATACACATCTGTAACAGATATTCGCGAATACGAATATTCAGCACGATATCTAGTGCCGCTAATCGATAGTTTGATAATATGAGCTCGCTTTTAAATATACTGTATTCTTTTAACCTTTACCCAGCTAACAGTATCAAAAAGCTATTTTACGCCACAAGCATCATGAATAACAAACAGCGCATGTCTAAAAATCAAATTTTTCAGAAAAGCCAAAATAAGTTATTCTTGAAGCTACGATCTAAGTATCGACAATTTTCAATTTTTTCACACAATATTGTAGATTTAGATTATAAAAATATTCCACTTAATTTTTATGACATATTTCCTTATCAATCAGATCGCGCAGCAAATAAAAAAACGAACTATTTTAGACATGGAAATTGTTTTCTGAGAAAACAAATTATGTCGATGTAAATGATTGTCGCTGAATGAAAATAATATCAGTTATGACGAAAAAAAAAAACAAAAAATAAACACACAAGTGATAGTGATTTGTTATTAACTAAACAAAAAATATGAAAATACAATTTTCAAATGTGTTCAGATAAAACGGAGTATGTGAGGATGTGTTTTTTTTTTTAAATAAGAGAGACATTTTTCAGAATATCAATGTTTGTCAGCATATTACGTTAGTATTGAAATTTTTTTGAAAAAATGTAGAAGCTGTGTTGTTGTGTAAGAAAAAATTTTTATATGTCCATACTATTCAAAATTTAATTTTACCTTTTGAAAGAGCATACAAAATGTAACAATTTAGTATCATTAACTCGAAATGAGAAAAAATGAACATAGGCTTTTATTCACGAACACCACAAAATTGTCTCTGGTCACCAATTAAACCAGTTTAGCCTTTTCGAGGCTAGATTTTATTTTGCCTTTTTTGTCTTCTAGAATTGAATTTCACGTTTTTGCTTCGTGTTTTTTTTTAGCCTTTTTTTATTTAAAATATATTGAAATATTAAACCAAATTATAAACGTAAGAACACTGACGACAAAATTACATTGACGGAAATGCAATCTCGAAACTTATAACGGTACCCATGTTCCGTAACTCCCGCATCGAGAAACTTTTCGATTGAAATGTGTGAAATGAAACAAAAATGCCATAAAATGATGCAAATAGCTGTTTTTCTCACTAAATTGTGTCTGTTTTTTTTTTGCGAGTAATAGCTGCCACGTAAACAAATTAATCGCCAATTTACAGAAAAAGTGTGTCGGTGAAATTTTTGCGAGAAAAGCAGCCACTTTCAACTGTCATATATACTCGAAAACAAAAACTCGGTGAGATAAAATTGCAAAACATATTCAAAATGGAAAATGTAAAGAATAATGTTCTTAAATGATTTATTCATTGTTAAATTATTTTATAATTTTAGAAAAATATGCTAATTTCTGAGCACCATACATTACTTGGTACAGACGACGGTTATATACATATTCGCCGCCGTAGTTGACATTTTTTAATGTTAGTAGATTTTGGTCGCAGTCAACGATATTTGTGACTAGCGTTCTCAACATATAACATTTCACTTCAGCTTGGAGTTGTGTATAATGACTAGAGTTGTTTTTTCCCCCAATTTTTCATTTTTCGGGAAAGCGGGAAATTTTTTTAAATTTCCCGGGATCCCGCTCCATGTAATAATCAAAATTAAATTTGCTAGGCATTAACAAAAAGTGTATTAGACAGTTTGAAACATTTAAGCCCGTGATACACTATCATACACAGTCGTACGATTCATTCACTGAAAAATCTGACGAACTCTGTCCCACTTTAAAAAATCGCATTGAATTTGCCACACTATCACACAATAATTATGCACACGTATGTATGTGTATTTTTCACTCAAGTAATTTTAGATTTTATTAATTTTTTGCGCCTGAATAGTTGCAGATTTATAAAATAAATAGTTTTAATTTAATTTTGCTTTCGTTGCAACTTAATTTCTTAAAAAGGCAACGCATGATCGCATGATCTCTGATCGCATGAACTCTATCATTGTATGGAAATTTTCATAATTATATGCAAGTCGGACAGGCTTGTCAAAAAATCTGCCTCACAAGTGCATTTTATGGCCATAGTATTATACAGGGTGGCCCAAAATTAACGAAGGGGTTTGAATTGCTTATAACTTTTTTATTATATATTTTTTTCTTTTCTTTTCAGTATTTTGTAAAGAAGATTTGGGGAATTTAAAATGGAGCTGTACTCAATTGAACAACGTGCATGTTGAGCTTTATTTTTCAAATCAACGATCCATTGTTTTGACTCAGCGTGCATATCGTCGTTATTTTAATGTGCGGGTTGGACCCTCAGAGTCAACAATAAACCGTCTGGTTGTAAATTTTCGCCAACAAGGGGCAGTAAGGAACCTTCCTGGTGCTGGCAGACGACGAACGGTGCACACGGATGACAATATTTAACGGGTACAGAGGAAATGAACACGGGGTCGCCGTTTCCGTTAATGGTGTCAGATATCGGACAATGTTGGAAAATTAAGGCCAGCCGTGGAAAACTATGTATGCAAGTATGGTTCCAACAAGATGGAGCCACAGCGCACACTGCATGGGACACAATGGCTCTTTTACGAGACATCTTTGGTGAACGAACTATTTCGCGTACAAATGATTTTAATTGGCCTCCGCGTTCACCGGATTTACCCGCTCCAGACTGTTTTCTTTGGGGTTATTTGAAAGGAAAAGTCTCCATTAATAAGCCCAGAACCATCCAGCAATTAAAAAGCAATATACGCGATGAAATAAACAACATAACACCTGAAGTTTTGCGAAAGGTGATGGAAAATGTATTGAAAGAGCACGAATATACGAAGCAGCAAATGGCCACCACTTGCGAGATATTATTTTTCATAACTAAACTTAAAATATTCCCCATTTATATTCTGTATCAATAAAAAAGTTATAAGCAATTCAAACCCCTGGGCCACCTTTTTGAACACACACGACTTTTTTTGTCAGATCGCACGACCAAGTAGGATAGGTATTGTTTAATAATATATCAATATGTTAATTTTAATTGGGTATTACCACAGGAACTTTTTCTTTTTACTTTTAGTTTTTAAATTCCTTAAAGGTTATTTCTAACACGGAAAACGTGTATTTTTGTTATATGAGATCAAAGTAAACTTACAATTACAGGTGAACATAAACAAAAACATAACAAATCAGTTAATTAAAACAAACATAAAATAATATAGAAAAAATAATACAAAGGTACTCGAGGTTTCAATTCCAAAACAAAAATATTAAATTCTTAAAATAAGAAAATACTTTTATAATATAATTCATATTTTTTGGCTTAGGAAATAATTCTTTAAAACTCTTAAAGCATTTATGGACTCGTCAGAAAGCCTATTTCTAATTTAATAAACAAATTGCACTGTTACCGAAAATGCCCGCTCACTTTCTACCGTTAAGTTGTACATTTTTTTTTATTATTTCCCGGGATCCCGCATAAAAAATAGCGGGAAAGCGGGAAACCTTTAGATTGAAATTCCCGGGAAATCCTGAGGTGGGAATTCCCGAGAAAAACTCTAATAATGACATTTCTAACGTAACGAAGTAAGCTGTTTTGTTCTTTTGAGTGAGCGCTCTTTTCAGCTCAGATCTCTTTACTGAACTAGGACGTTCTTTTAGTTCAGCTAGTTCAATAGTTCAGTTGCTCAGTATATGTATGCCGAGTAAATCCTTAACAGGTAAAGTTGAGAGCGCAGCAGATAATTTATTTTTTGTGTTATTATCATGGTTGAATGTCATAATTTCTTTATTTGCTTTAAGCTTTTCACATCATACAATGATTTTACAAGAACAAAGTGATTGCTATTTCTGTAGATATTGTACTTATTGTGTGTAATCTGATTGTTTTGAGAGTGAGCGAAAAAGAAATGAGAGTTTAAAAGAAACATGAACGAAAAATAAATATGAACTAGGGAGCTGAAAAGACTTCACTGATATGACCAGCTCACTTAGTTCATTTGTACGAGTAGTTCAATTGAACTAGTTCGTTCATGAACTACCCAACTGTAGACATGAGTTACAGACACTCTTTTTTCTCACTTTTCCTTATTTTAAAATTAAATTTTGTACCTGACGATATAAATGTACAAAATTTTAAATAAATAAAGTATTCGCTTTTGTTAAAATCAATGAATTTTTAGAGTAGGGAAAATTTTAGGGAACTTTTTTTTTGTGAGTAGGGAAAAATGGGGAATTTTTTCGAGACATGTAGGAAATTAGTTAAATTTCTGCTGGCATCACTGTGTATATGTATCAGCAAAATAAAAAGTTAGGTGCACAGGCTTCTTGAGAATATTATTATATATTTTTATTAAATCTGTGGTCAGAATCGATAACCATCTAAGTCGACTTACTAATTAAAAAGTAAATTCAACAATTGAATTACTTAACAAATGTATATAATGTAATAGAAATTTTCTATTCGTTTAAAGTAAAACTTGGCCGAATTAATTTTCGAATTTGAATTGCACTTACATTATTTTTCCTTTGAATTATGCCGCCCGAGCCCCAGGCCTAGACGTAAATCCAGCACTGGCTGGCGGCCTGTGCAACCTAACCTAACATGGTATTAGTGTTATATAAAAAAAGAATGGACTTAAAAACTAAAATTAGAAATAAAAGAAACGGAGAAAAAGATATATAAAATAATAATAAAATTAACCTCTGTGGGCACCTCGAATTTTCGAAAAAAAAATTTTTTGCAAAAGAAAACTATTAAAGTTAATTAAATCAAGAATGCAGATTTAAGCAAATAAAATAATCACTTACAAGAAAATAAAAACGTTTAGCGTTGCAGTCACAATTAAACAAATTTAATTACGTATGTAGTACTCACCTGAAAATAAATGAAACAAAATTGTTGTGTTAATAACTAATAAGAACATTAAGAGTAAGAGAAAAGAACAAGAAGAGATTCCTTAATATAAGTGTCAGAGGCGACAGCAATATGGAGCGGAGTTTTATAATACAAAACCTCCAACGCATTGCCTCAAAAAAATAATAGCATAGATTCAACAAATAAAGACTAAAAAAAGACGTTTCTGATACAGCCGTTGGAACCGTCTTAAGCCAGAAACACCATTCAGTCTATTTCGCTAGGCGTTCCCTTAATGGTAAACAAAATATTTCTGTGCCTATCTGTACGATAGAAAGTTTCTAATAAATAGTGATCATAAGCCACTATAATGGTTGCAAAATCCTAAAGAACCCACCCAAAAATTGCATTCAAAGTTGTAGCAGAGAAAAATATGGGACAAAGAAAACTAATTAATTTGTATCGGAATAGCAAATACATGATACATTTTATATATAAACAAAAATTTTGAAGTTTACTAAAAACTTCATCCAATATAAATTTATCTACGAAATCTAAACAGGCCAATTTGAAAATCACATTAGTGCTATTTATTATAAATGTCGAAAAGATTCATGTCTAGCGATTGCGGTCAATTTTCTCCACCTAAAGACAAATAAAATGAAATTAAAAATTAAGAAATCGAACATTCAGTTACAGATCAATTTAACACAGATACAACCAATACTCATATCGTGTTAGAGATGGCCAAAATATGACCGCCTAAACACTGTCATAAATGTAATTAAATAAGCATTGAGTGGCAGGATTGATAATTAAGCAAACAAATTTCTAAAAATTTTCATAACTTTTTCCAAACTAACTATTTCGAGTGTCCAAACTAACTATTTCAGACCGCTACCGAACACCGAATTCGAGACTGAAGTTTTGTTTCATTGAATGGAAACAATTTTAATTTTGATATTTTTTTACTTAATAAAAGCAAATTTAACACACATAAATCGTATTGTACTTTAATATTTTACAGGGTATATTTTAGCGTGTCTCTGACGATGTTTATATATCATTTATAAAAAATATATCCAAAGTACCATGTCCGATGAAAATTAGTCCGAACGTCGAGCATGAAGAGAGCGTGAGTTTTTGTCAAACTCCCACAACGCTCCCCGTATGTTCGATCGGACACTAATAATTTCTATGACGACGATATGCATATAATTTCTTTTCTTTTGCAAACATCCAACAATTTGTTAAATATTTTGATGCCTGCAAGCTTTATTTAATTTACACTACAACACAACAACAAGTGTTTAGATATCATGTAAAGATTAAATACGAAATTAGCCATTTGACTATTTAAATTAAAATCACTTGAAACTTTAATAAAAACATAAATAAAAAATTCAAGGAAAAAAAAGTTTGCTAAACATGATATTTAAATCGGAATGCGTGTTAAAAATTCATAAACTAAATTTAGACAAAATGTCGCTAGTTTTTTTTTTTTTTGTTTGTAGCTGCGATATTTATTTTTTTTTTATTCCAAAATGCAGTTTCACGGCCAGACTCCATCATCCGAGTCATGGTGTGGACAAGAAAATTTATAAAATCACCTTGATATTGAATTTAAAACTGATAAATAAATGTTTTTTTTTATTATACATATTTTTTTTTTTGAAGTAGCAACAAGATCATGGTAACATCAAATTCAATGCAACACATTTTTGCAGCTTCTGTATGGGAGTGTTTTTCTGTTTGTGATCTTTGAACATGTAGTCGCACTCAAACATTAAAAGTTAAAAATAAAAGAGAAAAAATTAATTCAGCTTATTTTTTCATAACTTCACAAACAATTTTGCTAATTCAAGTTGAAGTCTAGTTCGTGAAATTTTTTCTAAGACTTTAAGAGTGTTGAGCAGGCAACACTTTAGAAAAAATGTTTGTAAAAATAATAAATTTTGCATCAAATGAGGGCAGACGTAGTAAAAAAAACGCTCTCCAACATTTAAATTCTGATTTATTAGTTTGAAATTTTAAACTTTCCTAAGATTTTGGGTAAAAGACTTCTGATAGTTTTCATGGACGCTTAGAAAAGCGGTATCGTCTGCAAATGTTGATGTATTAGTACAATTATTTTTTGGCATATGTATATCAATAGGATCCAAGTCGCTTATCTCATTGTAAAAACATTAGTATTGGATGGATACTCAGGATCCCCATCAAAGCAGAATTAACGTCGTCCTAGAAAAATTATATCCTGAGGAGTATGTACTTAAGAGTCATATGCAATGGAACTGCAAAACAATCGATAGTATCGAAGGTTCTGTTCTGTTTCGATATCGATACTATCGGCTAATTTGAAAAGTAAATACGTCAGTGATGGCATTTTGGTGCTATTCGGGTATTTTTTGGTGCATTTTGCCTCTTCATACGCGAGAAATTTTGTTAAATACCCGTTTTTAAAAATCGGGTATTTACAGTGCTTTTCACAAAATCTCACAGGGCTTTTTGTGCTTTTTTGTACAACTGAGAAATGTGTTTAGTTAAAAAATTGGCTACTTTTTTAACCACAAATAGTACTATTTAAGCATCCATGAATTTTCTTCCGCTGATGTTGAAAGAACATTCAGTTTGATGAATTTGTTTAAAACAAAAATTATAAACCGGTTATCTTTAAAATCAGTAAAAAATTAAATACGGTTTAAAATTTGAAAATGCATGTTGTAGCAATTTTCAACTGCCTTTAACTGTTTGTAGCAAATTAAATTCCAACGAATCATACCAAAATTCTCATCATTTTATTAAAACTCTTTTGTGGCCTGACGAAATGGATATTTTTGATAGCAAAATAAACGAAAATGAAATAACAATCAATTAAAATGCTATTATTCGATTTCATCAGACTTTGAATTCCCTTTTTTATCGATTGCATATTATTTCGAATTTACAAAAATTTATATACTACACATCGCTCCTTTAATGCAACATGATCATATCTTAAAAAACCAAAACTTTTAAGTTACTTAGAAAAAAATGATGTTGAAGGTAGTATATCTTTATATGTAAAAAGTTTTTCAGTAGCATACGAGTATGTATGATTAATCCAAATCAAGTGTATACCACTAAAAAACCAACACAGTCCATTTACATACCTGCTAACATTTTTAATATTTCACTTTTGATAAATGACTAATGTGCAACAAAGGAGCGATATATGTATACATAAATACATACATGTACTTTTAAGTTTTTTCTAAAGAAACTATTTTACTTATTTTATTTTTATATACATATGTACCTAATGTATATGCAGCATGTATTTCTTTTACTCCTGTTTTTGATTTATTTTTTGTTTTTTACTTTTATTAAATGAGTTATGATATGTTAATAAATTCTGCTATTTGATCTCGGGTCCTCTATTTATTTTGAAGCAAAAACTTTAAATTGTATTTTGGCTATTTACCTTAACTTTTGTATAAATTGTTTAATATTTTTTATGGTGCTTTTTTAACTTTTTTTAATATTTTTTTGCGCTTTTTACCGTTTTTGGAATAGTTTACGGTGCTTTTGTTCTTTTTAGAGATACCAACACTGAAATACGTGTGTCAACTCCTTCGACGCAGGTTGTTAGCCGTCTGTAAAACTTTATATACTTATGTACAGAATAATATAAAATTAATCTTGCTTAATTTATGTGAATGAAGTAAAAGTATGTCATTCAATACAAATAAAGAGTATGAATTGATTTGAATAATTTATTCCCAACTAGAATTTGGAAGATTATTTGACGAACGCCATCATTTCGCGCGACTCTTTTTTCGCTCGTCCAGATAATTGTTGGAGTACAATCAGCGTTGTCAACTTTTTGTAATCAAAGTCGATGCATATATTAGAAAAAATCCAATATTTATTTGTTTGAATTAAAATCTAATTTTTTGAATAATTTCTCACAATTTAAAGTTCTATCGGGCGTAAAAAAACACCCTTTATATGAAACGAAAATATTAAAAGTGACTTTTCGAAGTTCTACTGAACGTGTTTTTTTTGACTTTTTACTTCAAGTCGATAGAACTGCCTACAAAACGTAACTAAATATTTTTAAAGGACGAACATCGCAGGATATAAAAAAGCTAAAATAAAATAATTCCTTTTTTGTACTCACTTCTATTTTTTGGGTGTACGAGCAGGCAGATGCTTACGGAACTTAGTAGCCATTTCAGTGTGTTCAAACTCGTAAAATGGATCATATTGTGTTATGAAGTGGTGTTGCGACGTTTTTCCGACATGTGTTCTGTAGCAGCTTTTGGTGGTGCGATGTTTATGAATGATAAGATTCATCCTGATACCACACATCCCGTTTCATACATTTTATCTAATGCTTTTGTACGGCAGAGAGCTGCTTCTTCATTGGTTTTGCTTCTTGTTGTTGTTGTTTTTTTTTTCTTCTAATTTTTAAGCGTATATTTTTTGGGCGCGGTACATACAATAAATATGATTTTGCTAATGATCTTGGAAGAAATACTCGTATTTGTGTTTGTTGTGCTCGTTTAGCCGTCTATATTATTTGGGTTAACATGTGTTGGCTGTCGCTTAATAACAAGTTATTTTCACTGATTAACTCTGATTAATTGGATCAAATTGTATGGTTTAGATGTTTACATCTTTCTAAAGACTTGATATATTGCTTTACAAACGTCTACTAAATATTTACTACAAACAGCATAATCCAGGTATACATATCAACGGATTATTTTATATTTATTAGTTATTATTTAGATTATTATAAATATTTGTATGTGAAATGTTTAACAGCAACACTTAATTTGTCATCACATTAAAATTATTCATATCGCAAATGGAGAAAAAGATTTTGCTTGAAATGCTCCAAGACTCTGGCTTTGAATGTAATTTTTATTTTTTTTTTATTTTTGAGTATTCATTTTGCATTTGTAATATAGAAATTAACACGAATTTAACATTCATAAGATTCATTGACATTAAAACAAGAATTAAGATTTATTTTCAAAATGCTTCGCCCGGAGCAGGGGGCAATTCACCGCATTCGAAATGAGCCACGGCAATCGTTATCAAAACGTATCTACTCGAAGTTGCACTGGTTTGGAAATCTACAATCGAAAACAAATAAACTCTAACTGTTTGCCGCGAAACAAAAAACAAAGCAAAGAAAATAAGAAAGAAGTAATTAAAAATTTAAGTATTTTTCTGATATTTTCGCAAAATTATTTAAAAAAATATATATAATTTTAATTGTTTTTAGGGAAAGTGAATATCAAGGCAACGATTGTGCAGTAACTTGGGCAAAAAATGAAATGATGGAAAAATCGCTTCCAGAACAAATACAAATAAAGTAAATGGAAAGTAAAAAGAAGTATTGGCGCAATTTATAATGGAACAGCCCGACTTGGCCAAAAAAATAAGCTCTGAAACTCTGCTCATATAGTTTCATAATTGGATGTGTCAGAAGCTAAAAGGCCCAACTCCACTTTTAAAAAATTTTCTCAATTTTTTTATATTACCATCTTATTTGCTGTGAATTCTTTACGAAAATTTTTTTGTTTTTCCATTATTTAAATATTTTCCATTAAAAAATATAAAAAATTGGTATAGGTTTTGAATCTTATTTGATTTTTTTTCAGAAGTTACTCTAGCGAAACTTTACATGTTTGTTTAAATTTTCTAAAACTTAACAATATACCTGTTTCGCTGAAATCACCTCCCTAATAATTTTTTCTTAGAAATACTACTAATAATCCTACTACTAGTACTACTACTTCGTAACAATAAAAATAACAAAAACATTACAAATGTCATTAAAAATTTAAAAATTGTACATCACAACAACATGAACTAAGAAAACAAAAATTGACAAATTACAAATAAAAAGTGCAAACGCGCTCGGGTACATAAACGTTATAAATCGAAGTTCATTAAATAATAAATTAGATTAAATTAGAAAGATCCAAACCACACACACGAAGAATTTCTTTCAATGAAAATTTAAGAAAACTGGAGTTGGTATGCCGGTGCAATTAAAAAACGTAGAGCATCCTCAACTGTACCCTTCTGGGAGAATAATTACAAAAGAAACGAAAAAGGACATGATGGACCTATTAAAATTTACACCGCCTATAAAACGTGAACTCTACAAAAATTTTAAGACATCTAATAGAAATTGCAGTACGTCAGATGCATCTGATTGTGACGATTATCTACTTATATGATGACTAAATACACTTTACTACTTAGAGAAGTTAAAAATATTACTACGTTAATTTAAAAAAAAAAAATTCTATTTTAGTTTTTTTATCAAAGATTTTCAAAAACTTTTGTTGTTTTTGAAAATCATTGAGAGAAGATATCGAGGCAATCTCGATTAATAAATTAAAAAAAAAAATTAGGCTTTTATGTTTATTTAAAATGATGTATTAGAATTAACACAATGTTATGTTATATAAATTTACCTGTAAATAAATACAAAAATAATTCAATTATATTTTATGTTCACAAAACTTATTATAAAATTTTTTTATTTCACAAATTTTAGCTTTAAAAGATAATTTAATTTGTGAAGAGACCCCTTAACCATTTCTTTTTAATTAATATCATTTTCATGAATTTTATAAATCAATTTTTTTACGAATAACTAATTTGCTCTACTTTTGGTTTTGTGGCGTTAGGCCTTTTAGCTTCTGACGCATCAATGTAGCGGCAAACTGCAATATGGATGGCACAAATGTCGACATACGACCAAAGATATTTATTTCGCATAGAACATGAAAACGTACGACTATTTTAAAACTACGGATGTTGAAATATTTTAAATCGCCACAACTTACGCAACTTCAGATAATGAAAAAGGATTGCTTTTGTCATGAATATTTCTTCTTACTAGATTACGCCTATTGGTCGAAATTCGACCGCCAGTTTCAACGTATACCTATTTTAGTTGCATTCATTTGAAGAGAAAAAAACTACATAATTACTTATTCCCTTCCTCATGGAAAAAAGCAATAAACGAAATAAATGTTCGTAACGTTTTTAGTCAGAAAGAATTGGATATGAGACAATATTCCAAAGGAACAAGGGAAAAATTTAACGTTAATTAGTGATGGCAAAATTTGAATATTGATAGTGGTAAAGCAGTGTTTACTGCAAAAATAACTAATAATACAAATAACTCTCGTATGCTTTTTCTACACATTATTTGTATAAATACAAATTTGAAATCACATTCAACCGAGCCACCTAAACAGTGGTGGATACATGGAAGAGTATTTAGATACTCTTAAAGCAACCCATAGAAGTTGCGACCGTTGGTACAACATGATGAGGTTGTGCACGCGGATTGTAACGCTTGTGGACTGGTTGTATTAAGTTGTGTCTTGGTTGTACGAAAGATCAAAAAGTTTTGATTTTTTTTACAAGTTGTACAACACTGTCGCAACGTTTGTGTGCCTGTCGCACACTATTTTATATAGTATATGTGTTTAGTATTGTTGTGGTCATCTTCAAGCGGTCGACTCAATCGACCGCATTCTAGAAATAAATAAAAACATCCTAAATAAACAACTTAAAACTCTGTCTGATTTCTATGCAAAAGCAAATTGAACAAACACACATGCGCACTTTGTTTATTTTTCAAGTTGATGCTGATACATGCATGTGTAATAAGTGTGCATGTATTAGTATCAACTTTAAACGCTTATAGCTCCCTAAATATCGAAACGATTTAAACAAAATTAAGATTGTGCACATCCATGTTAAAACCCATTTAAAAACGTATAAATTTTTCCAAAATCGGTTCAGTATTACGCCCGTAAAAGGAATTAAAAAAACGTGTTTGCCTATTAATAATATAGATTTGCGGGACGACAACGATGTTATGCATGAGATCGAACAGCTAATTGTATCGTTTATGCGACAAGTATACAACTTGATTACCAACCGAGTTGTACCAACGGTCGCAGAATTATTTTGTCTTCTTTTTTGTGCACCTTCGGAAGCGCATTTTTTCATTTTCATAAATGGCGTAATTTTTATTTGTCATATGTCAAGTAGTTACGTACATGTTGAGTCATGACAACTGCTAAAACAACGGGCTATTGAAAATTACAATTCAGGGGGGAGTATTTAAAAATATTTACTGCAAAAATTTTTGTTAGTAAAATTCGGTAAAATCAATAAAAAATCATTCAAAAGGTAGACAAACAAAAGCAAGAAAATAAAAAGTATACAATTTGTGAAAATATTATTTAGAAAAAAGAAAAATTTAAAAAATTAAATAATAAAGAATAAAAAGCGAATGTTTCCTTCGAGTAATTAATCAAGGATTTTAAACTATTGGAATAACTCGAATAATTCAAATAGTTAAAAAAAAATATTCAAACAATTGTATCCAATGGAAGAAATATACATGAGTGTTTGGTTTGATACTTTTAGTTATATTAATAAACAAAAAAAAAATTAAAAACTTTTAAAAGTTGTTTTTGTTTCAAATGTAATAATTCGAAAGAAATTTTTCTTTCGATATCGACAAACAGGCAGTAAAAAGTAGTTAAAAATAAACAATAAAATAACAATTCATTTGTGCTACTACGTTTAAAGTTCCAAAACTTTTAAAAATTAATATTATATAAAAAATTATGTTTAAAGAAAAATTGCACTGTTTACGAGATATGAATGAAATTTTTTTTAAATAGTATACAGTTCAGATGTTTGCTTCTTAAACAGTTTTTTTGTTTGTTTTCTTTTAATAAAACTTGACGTTGGAAACATCCTTTCATCTAAAGTAGATGTTGGTGATAGCGATAGGATTGCATTTTCTAGTTTTTCTGATATTTTCTTTGCCTAAATACATGAAATCATCTATTATTCTAATACAGCTCGTGCTAGAATTTTTATTTGAAAACTGTGTGATGGAAATGATATGAAGTGAAAACTAAATATGTCTCGTTTTAATATAATTTTAATTTTGTATGATAAACGTCAAACTAAATATAAAAAATTTGCGAGTTTAGTAACGCATTTGTTACGTATTTAATTCAACGTTTATTATTTGTCACAGACACCCACATCCAAAAAGGTACTAAAATTTATTTTAAAAAAATGTGTCGCTGATTTATTGCAACGTAGTCATAACTCAAAAAAAAAAACTCGTTCGTTAGAAAACGAGTTTAAAATATTTAATTTACACACACTTGAATGAAAAAACAAAAAGGTATTGTTCCGTCAAGAGGTGTGTAAACAAGATATTTGTATAATTTTTTTACACAAAATGAAGAGCGATATGTCAAATATTTCTGCATTCCTAACTCGAAAATCATGTTTTTTGAGATATGACTATGTTGCAATAAAGGAGCGATGTTATTTAGTTTTAGGGGATTTAATCAGTTAGAAATTAAATTAACTATTAATTTTTCTTTTAAAAGACAAATCGCTAAGAAATTAATTTTACTGGATTAATTGACATCGATTTTTCGATTTATTCGTTAATCGAAATAAACTATTTTCATTATTCGATCAATTAAAGGAACAACTTTACTCGGTTCCAATCTAGGAATTTCTTGGCTATGTACATGTTGAGTCATATATATCCTCGTCTGATTTACGGAAGGTGGGACCTATCTAACTCCATTTCCGCTTACTTATTTCCATTCTAATAGTCTGCTGGCTTGCCTCCATCCAGAGTTGGTTGTTGGATATTGTTTCAGGCAAGAAAATCTGTAAGATTCTGCGGAGGCATTTGTTGAGCAATAGCTGAAGGCACTGCAAATCACTTGGTGACATGTTCCAGGTCTCGCACTCATATAATAGAGTGGATTTTGGGGGTCTAATGGGAAAGTGAAGCGCAAGCAAAGTTTTAAATTTGTCCACATAGCCACTCCTTTCTTAATGTCAACCTCACCCACTGTCTAAAAAACTTGGTGTCCCCTGTCGCGCTAACGAGGCTCTGACGACCGATTTTGGGCGGGATAACCATCATATTTTGTATGGCTAAATATCTACATACCTCTGCACGCCTGGTGGCGATGTTGGCAGTCCCAACACCAGGATCGGACGCTATGGTCTAATAAGCCGTACGTCTTAAATGTAAACCTTATTAATAAACCAGAACAAGAATGATTCCAACATAAAATCCATTTGGTGGATACTCTAAAAGAAACTATTTACAACTTTCTTTTCTTTGCGTTATAAAATATAAAAATATACTTATGGAAAAGTATACAGAACATATTTTGTTAATATTTTCTTAAAATGTTCGTGTTATAATAAATATTGCATCGAGTAGCAACAAGAAAAAGACTAGAGTATTTAAATGTGTACACATATTTCAACACTACATTTATTTTCAATCTGATCTTTCCTTAAATTTGCTAATTTTTTTAATTTTCCCGTTCGCGTTCTTTTTGCGCAACAGATTTTTTTGAAAGTAAATTGTTCAGTTTACTCAGTAATCACTAATTTACTGCATTTTACTGTGAAAGTACTCGAATTCACCTTTAATTATTCGTAATACTTGCATAATCTAATTATGCTATCAAAACTATTGTTAATGAGAGAGGGCCAATATATCAGTGTGTACTTTAAATGACCACTTGGAAATAAATTATTTCTCTACAATAAAAAGAAAACAAACTTTACTTACCATTTGCATTGATAAACTTTAAAAACAAATGAAAAAAGAATTCACGAACCTTTATCTTTAGCCGTGGAATGACGTTTAAATGACAATAAATATTATCAAAATACACAATTTAGCGATAATTATCATGTGGTCGCTCTTTATAGGAAAATTAAATCGTTGTTATCAATTAACTCAGCAATCTCTCGCGTATCAATATTTTTTTTAAAAAAATATGTAATGACCATTAGTTGGTGGAAACGGATTGTAGAAAAAACACCTTGAAAATAATTGTGACGGCTAAAAAAAGAAATTTATTCGTTAAATGGAACGCCTTAATATAGAATTCGATAAATACACTAAAACATGGAGTGGATCGAAGCCAACAAATTTCTTCGATGCCGACTGTTCTATTGGCAAAATATTGTTTGTATTTATGAGAAATAACCCCAAAAATATATGTCAGGTGAGAACAAATGAAAAATAAATTTATTTGAATTTTATAGTTGTATCTATCAATCATGACTTTATATCAGATTTGCGATACCGAGGATAGCGTTTTAACAAACGCTGAAGCCATAACATTCGGCATACGTATTGCTCAACATTTCAAAAACATGGGTTTAAGACACGATGATGTGGTTGGCATTGTGGGAGTCAATACAACCTACACTATGCCTTTAGTATTGGGTTGTTTATTGAATTGTACACCCTTTCATGCTGTCAATTATAGCAACGACGAAGGTATCCTTCTGGAATAAATTCAATTTTCAATTATTTTAATTATCACTTCTTATTTTGTATATAATTTGAAGTCACTATGAAACAACTTTTCCAAAGTACTCGCCCTAAAATAATCTTTTGTGATGGCAGCTTTTATCTGAATGTAGCAACAGTTGCTAAAATTTTAAAAGCGAAAGTCTACACCATGAAAAATCATCGCTTGGATTTGCCAAAAATAGAAGATCTACTGGAACCCACAAATGCCGAATTATTTTATTTGTAAGTATAACAAAAGTAGCCAATATCTTTAAACAATTTATTGAAGGCCAATTCTTATCGTCTGCAGCTGTTTTTAGCGGCAATAAAATTAAAGTTACCGACATTTTTGATAAGTTTATATTCGAGTTCAGAGAATAAAAATGTAAAATGATGTTAAGAAAGTGTGAACAAAGTTGGAAAACGAAATATATAGAATCTTCCAATAACCGTGTTGACTTTTATATGCAAAAAAAAAACAATCGGATGTTTATTTAATTGTAAGGAGTAGGCTATGCCATTAATAATACAGTGAACTCGCGGTAATGTGAACTTCCAATATAGTGAACGATCTACTTAAGTGAACACTCATATTTTTATATGAACTCTCTAAATAAAGCACAAAGCTTAATGGCTCTAAATAGTGAACAACAATTCGGGAATTTTTTTAATCGCTTTATAGTTCTGGGAGTAAGCAAATGAAAACAAAAATTTTTGTTCATTAACAGCCAGTATTCTGTTGTCTTTCCTCACCCATAGAGGTACAAAGATGCATAAGGAAAAACATAAGTTTTTAATAATCAAAAAAAAAGGGAAATTCTGCAACTTTTACAAAAATGGTCGAGTTTTACAGCATTAACTAAACAGTATAATGAGAAATCAACAAATTTGTTCTATAGGGCATTCGCTTTGTTCGTTTATAATTTTTGATTAAATGAAAGAGAATGGATCTTATATTGATAAATGTTTTATTTAATGTCGGCAATTATGTATGGAATACAATATCAGATAAATGTCCGCCTCTGTTAGCCTCACAAGGTCCTGAGCACGGCGTCGAATTGAGGTTGATGGATTGTTTTGAACACTTTCTTGGGCATCAGTGATGTTTTCAGCCGTTTTGGTCCATACTTGGACTTATCACCTACAGACCCTATTTCGTCGAAATTATTCACTACACGACAAATAGTGCGTTATTGCAATTTAGCAACATTGAAAATGGTATAGATTTTTTTTTGCTAACTGCATTGCGTTGACATCAATCACTTTTAAAGCTGTCATTTTTAAGGAGCAAAATTTATTTACTAAAAAAATTTTACAAGCAATGCAATCGACTGATGCAATAAAACAAACAAAAAGAGAAAACTCAAATAAAAAGTGGACCACAAATGAAATATCTTTAATTTTAAATTATTTGGCAGACTGCACAGTGAATTTAAAAAAGTTTTATTTGTTGATGGTAAAAATGATCCCTTGTGTTTTATATTGATCGAAAATTGTGAAGCTATGCCTGCTTTTCTACGGTCAAAGTTTACTTTGCAAAGTCGTGTGTTTGCTGGTGATAAGGGAAAGAAGAAAGGGAGTGAGTACACACTTTGCTGTACTCGCAAAGTTGCTTTCTTCTTCCTTTGGTTTGCATGTTCATCCAACAAACGAACACAAAATTTTTCAAAGTAAACTTTGTGTGTTGCACTTGCAAGGGGTTGCAATGCAAAACGCACTAAACACTGAATACCGCTTTTGTATTTTATTAGTGTAGAGTAAAAATATGCTACACCACTTTGCCAATGCTACGATGCAACACTACTTGCACAAGATTGTGAATTGGTCTATTCTATTTTGTATATTCAATGACTTCTGAGTGTTGAAATTTTTTAATCCAGCGTTGTAAGTAGCTTCCTCCGATGTCATCACCATGTTAAAGTAGTGACTTAAAGCTTCATAAGTTTGTTAGCAGGAACGAGGATATTGTTTAAATAGTTTATATTCCTAACTACTGATTTCCGCACGAGAAGGGGAAAACAGACAAACACTTAAGCACTGAGGGTGGCGTTGGCTCGGGTAGTAAGCACGTTGACTACAAACCGAAGGACCTGGGTTCAAACCCAGTGTCAGACAGAGTCATGAAATAAAAACACCACGCATTTCTCTGATGTGCATTGGTGTGCCTTTGTGTCGGTTGTTGGCGGAAGGTTTCAGTGGCGAAGGCATGGTCACTGGTCACTGAACAGTACCAACTTCAGCTGATACTAATTCCAATGTAACATCAGAGCGCCCTCCTTCGTTGGTACTGAGTAGCACAATCAACGGCGAAGTAAAATAAAATTAATAAAATAAGTGGCTACTAAACTAAACACAGCTTCAAATCTCGTAATGTCCTCCTCGCCACCAGAGGCGCTGCAACACTACTCTACGAATAAACGTGCAGAAAAAAAAGCAGAGTTGTAAAAGAACGAATGAAGCTACACCTCCTTTCATATCTATCACTATCCCTTTCCACTAGTTCCAGCACAATGCATTGCATGTGTAGGGGTCATCCCCTGAGTGCTGATCCAAGATAAAAAAAAAATATATAATGTAGCGATCAGTGACTGTTACATTCTGCTAAATGGCTTTCTCCTATATTCCTTTCTAATTTAATAACTTTAAATTAAAATAATACATTTCGAAAAGTTCACGAAATTAATTACTGTCCTAATGCACGTTCGCCAGAATTCTAAACGAAAAACAACCAATTTTCATACATTACACATTTTATTAATTTATTTGTCTAGTAAATAAGATATAAAAAATAAATGAATGAATAAACTAAGTGGTTAGTGAGACTCAAGTGAGTTATTTTTCATACAGGAATCCAGCGAATGACAAAGTTTGACATTCTGGGACAGGTCATAACATTTTTCTTAATACTCCTTTCTGCAATTAAATACTTAATTTATATTTTTAATTTTTAAGGCCCGAAACTCTTAAGCTTGGCGGTGATCAAACGGTGGCAATTCTCTGCACATCTGGGACAACTGGAATGCCCAAAAACGTTTGCATTTCCAACTCATCATGCTTATTTGATTTTGGGTAAGTTTCTGTATCACCAATAAATTTACAAAATTAAACTTTATCAAAATCTATTATAGATGCATAACCGGCCAAGATGTTTTGCTTTCCTTTAGCACCATTGACATCTCTTCTGGAATGTTCAATATGCTATTTTCATGCGGTCATGGCTCAACTCGTGTGATCACAAACGAAGTTTCTGGTCCCGAATATTTATTGGAGTTAATTTGTAAATATCGAGTAACACTGTTAACTTTGACTCCTAGATGTATCACCAGCTTGGCCAAATGTTCTGAATTAACTAAGGAAAAGTTAGCCAGTGTAAGATTTATAAATATAACTGGGGGCAGTTGTGCTGTAACTACTTTATTGAGAATGCAAGATTATCTTACAAATGGTTGCATATCGTATGGTTATGCGTTGACCGAATGTGGTGGTGTGGCCAGCAATATGGGCGTCAGTCATCCAAATAGTGTTGGCAAAATTGTACCCGGCATTAAACTGAAAATTTTAGGTGAAAACGATAACAATTTGGGTCATGGGGAAATGGGTGAGATATTAGTGCAGACTGGGAAATGTTGGAATGGCTACTATGGCAATCCGGCGGAAACCAAACGCATGCAAGATTATCAGGGCTGGTTTCATACTGGCGATATGGGCTATTTCGATAAGGATAATTATCTGTATGTTGTAGATCGTAAATGTGATTCATTAAAATTCCATGGCATGCAATACTGGCCACATGAAATCGAACAATGTGTAGCCGAATTGAAAGATGTTGTAGAAGTTTGTGTTTTTGGTCTCTGGAATGAAGTGGATGGCGATGCAGCTGCTGGGGCAGTTGTAAAAATCAATGGTAGCAAATTAAGTGAACAAGATATTGTGGAATATGTTGCTAAACGTTTAGTGGTCTCACATAAACAATTGCACTGCGGTGTATTCTTTTTGGAAGATTTACCCAAGACCGGAAGTGGCAAAGTTTTAAAAAATAAAACCCGTGACAAGGCATTAGGTAAACAGTGGTTGCCATCAAAAACATTATTCAATCACAATAGATACGTTTAGCGAATTACGAGTATTAGGAGAGTGTAATTTATTTATTAAATTTTTTTTAGCATTTAAGAAAAAAGTTCTTTGGCATAATTTAAAATCAATAAATATATTTTAAACTTATAAAACTTGTTATGTGTTCCAATAATTTTGTTGGCGCTTGTAAAAAAAGGCAGAAATAGGAGAATGACATTCTGGAGAATGAGATTTTGTTGAATTATTTTTCACGCCTCAATTTCTAGAAATAAAATTTGAGGATGCTCTCACGGGGTTTCTCGCTATCTCTTTCGTAGGGCGAATGTGTATTCGCTGAGTAAAGATTTAATGCCTGCTGCCAGTGCACTGTTTGCTTACCCTTCGCATTCATTGATATAATTACACCGCTTTTAGAATATAAGTGCATGTACAGGGTGGTCCAACTACAAGTATATTTTTAAAAGTTGTTTAAAATAATATAAACTTGATTTCTGTTGGTATATTATGGTTCTCTTAGAAATAACAAATATTTTCATTATTCATTGTCATTCGACTGCCATCACTGGGATCGCAATACCTTATCCTGTCAGCCTAACTTTGCACACTTTGTTGACGTTATCTGGTTCTATCTCCCAAAAGGGTGTTGTGTGTCGTTTCTGGCGTATTCGCAAAAGACCGGTCTATACACAGAAATAAAAACGCCGTACTAAATTTAAGTATTTTCTATTTCCTTCTAGTACGTGTCGTTCTAAAAATTTTGAGTACAAATAAAATAATCCTGGAAATGGGATTACTTTAGATAACAGCGGTCTGCTACAAAATCCTCCTTCGAAGAATTATGGTAAAAATATGCAGATTCTGATGCTCTGAGTCTATTTGCTATGGCCAACTTTTTCTATCACGTCTAGATTTTTCAATATGAATTTTTTCCCAAAATATCATAAATTTAGGTTTTTTTTAATTCGTTTTATGGGATAACATTATAAACAATGTACTTACATACAAAATAGGTTTTTGCTAGTCGTAAGGAAAGGAAGGAAAGTGCCGAAAATAATTTTTTTATGAACATAGATAATAAATATAAAATAGAAATTAAAATTTTTTTTTTATAAATTATGTTATAAAATGCCGCGCACTTGTAAGAATTCAACAGACTGTTTTTGCTACATTTGTGGTGAGTTTACTCTAAAAACACAGCGAAATGCAATAACAGATGTTGGTAAAAAAGCTTCTCAGTTTTATTTTGGTTCCCAAAAATTTGCTGTAACAGTTGTTCAACAACGTTGAGAGGTTGACTTGAAGAAAGTCACAAATCTATGCCGTTTAGCTCAGAATCATACTGATAGTTCTGTAACTTGTCACAGTAAAATTACAATTTTCCATTGTAAAACTTAGACCGTGGACTTTTTTCACTTTTTTTGTAATTGTTGTTACTAAAATAATATCGGTTTTTAATTAGATGAACATTGTATTTAAAATCTATGAGCTATATTTATTTGCATGTTAAATTGCGTGTTTAGAGCACCAAATATGATGTAACCATCCATCAAAACAATGAGTGTAGCGGAACAACATTTATTTCATTTTATTTTATTTAATTTTGTATACACATGTTACAATTCGTTTAAATTTATTTGATAATGAATAAATAAATGAGTGCATTTATATGATTTTGATCGACTGTTATATATAAAATAACTGTGAGTAATTTATATGTTCATAAACTGTGCTCAATGCATATTGAAATCTCAGTACAACAAATATGTATGTTTAATATTTTGTTAATTCGAAATTAATATCATTGTTCTTTTGTTTATTTTTATATTTTGTCTTTGTCATTTCAATGCAATGTAATACAAAATGCACTCAAAAGCATATCACTCAATTCTCACTTAAAAGGATTAACTGTATTATTTTATACATTCGATTTTCAAACTTAAACTTAGACAAGAAAGACTTTAAAAATAAAAAGACATTCGCATATGATCATCTGACGAGTAAAGTCAGAAATAACAATCAGCGGACTTTTATTAAAACATAATTAAAACACAGTAAGAGGACTCTTTAAGACTTTTATAGTCCGAATTGTCCCTTATTTTAATAACCCAATAAAAGTAATATCCAACTAGGACGTTCATCGTCTGGTTTTGGGTTTACTAATCACATAAATTATAAAATAACTAAATAGAAAGGAAGATTAATTCCTCCTTCCTACATTTGGCGCCCAACTAAAATTTTCCTCTGGACTGGAAAAGTTAACCAGGAATTGGCAAAGAAACTTTAAAGGAATTGTAGAATCTTTAAGTTGATATAATTTCATCGTAGTTGCAATCATCATTGTTGTTGTTGTTGTATCCAACGGTATTGGTCTACAATTAATCATCTTGTTGTTGTTTTAAAAATTCTTTTGCTTCTAAAATCAGAGGTCCCCTAACTTTTGAATAAAAATATATAAATAAAAAAATGAAACGCAGTCCACGTAACACTGCTGCTACTCGAGCACAACATGGTGCTGAAAATCTTGCTCAAGATAGCGTTAGAGTTCTACCAACCCCAAGTAATATGTCTGCATCAAGCGCAAACCAGTCCCCAGTTAATTTGGTATTTACAGATATTCAGTTTAGAGAACTTTTAGGTGGTTTAGCGGCGAGACAGGACATAAAGTCAACGTTTAGTAATTGCACAGCACGTTTTAGCGGTGGTCGCAATTCCACAAAGATCGAAGATTTCTTAGCAACAATACTCGTTTACAAAGAAGCTGAGAATATCTCTGATAAATATGCCCTTGCTAGTCTGCCCCTGTTGTTAGAAGGTTACGCCTCTTCTTGGTGGCAAGGCGTACAAAGTGAAGCAAAGACATTTGGTGATGCCGTTGAGCTTTTGAGAAAAGCTTTTGCCCCTCCAAAGCCAGACTGGCGCATTTTTAATGAAATCTCTCAAGAAAAACAGAAAATGTTTGAGTCTACTGACAGTTTTGTATGTAGAAAGAGAAGGCTATTTGCTCAATTGTCTGAGAAACTATCCGAAAATGCTATGTTAAATATGGTATTTGGTCAACTAAGTATACAAATCAGAGAAAAATTGCCTCGAGATAGTATTTCAAACTTCCAGGACTTGTTGTATAAAGCAAGAGAAATAGAACAAATCGTTTCAGAAAACTCTCAAGATAGAGCAGAGAAAAGAAACCCTATTGAAAACCAGAATAGCTCAGTTTTAAAATGCACGTTTTGCAGAAAGAAAAACCATTTGGCTGAAAATTGTTTCAAAAAGATTGAAGCGGAAAGACACAAGCACGTGAAGGAGCCAGAAACAAAACTTAATTGTTATGGATGTGGAGCAGCTGGATATTATCGTTCTAATTGCCCATATTGCAACAAAGATATTGTAAACACAGGGGAGAAAAAGCTTGATTTCAACTCATTACATACCTCCTTGGTAGGAAGAAATGTCCCTGTTGTAGAAATTCAGGTTTCAGGATTAAATGGTGAGGCATACTTTGACACTGCTGCTAGAACCAGCGTAGCAGGCTTTATTTTATACCAGAAATTGATCCAAAAAGGTGTAATATTTCAAAAAGTATGTGCAGAGATTATCCTAGCAGATGGTAGCCAACAAAATGAAGTTGTCCATTCTACAACTGTTGATATTATAATAGGTAATCGTGTCAAGAAAATAAAGTTGATATGTTTGCCAAAAGCTACATGCAACAGAACTCTAATTGGTATTGATTTTCTAGAAGAAAATGGCATTGTACTAGATATAGCCCAACGAACGTGGCACTTTAAAGATGACCAATCAAAAAATTTTGACTTTAAAATAAGTCAACCACAAATTATTAACAGCATATCGGTTACAGAAAACATTATGCCAAATGAAGTTAAAGACTTTTTATCATGGTTCGAAAAAGGTAACAATGAATACTCACCAAATGGAATAAAAAAAATTTTTAAAAATTCTATTCCGGAAAACTATGAGTCACCAAAACAATCGAACTTATTTCCACCTCTCAAAAAGCTAAAATACAATGAATACTGTGACGAAATTTTTAAGCCGATACAATTAAGCTCGATAGATGTAAAATTACGGCCATATGAGGGTCCACATTTATTAGCAAATGATAGGCAACATCTAGATGATTTGTTAAATTCTGAAGAAGAAATATTCAAGGATATAAATAAACCTATTCCTCATGTAGAGCACTACATTAAAACAGGCTCACATGACCCAATATCAAACCCACCTTACAGAATTTCGCATAAAATGAAAACACTATTGAAACAGGAACTGGACAATATGCTAGAAAAAGGCATTATTGAAGAAATAGAATCTCCATGGGCTTTTCCAATTGTATTAGTACCCAAGAAAGATGGTTCGTTAAGATTATGCGTAGATTATCGCAGGTTGAACGCAATTACAACTACAGATACTTACCCACTGCCTAGAATTGACGATATCTTACACTCAGCAAAAACAACGCCATTTATGTCTACTTTAGATTTACGTTCTAGCTATTGGCAAATCAAAGTAGCTGAAAAGGATAAAATGAAAACAGCCTTTACAACACCATTCGGAATTTTTGTCTTTAATCGAATGCCATTTGGGTTAAAGAATGCCCCGGCCACCTTTCAGAGGTTAATCGATAAATTTCGAACTGGTTTACCAAATATATTAATTTTGGCTTATCTAGATGATATTATTATATGCTCAAAAGATATAAAAACTCATATCTCCGATCTCAAACAAACATTTAAAAGACTAAAAGAGTTCAATTTACATCTCAATCGGGAAAAATGCTTCTTTTGCAAGCCTGAAGTAAAATATCTGGGACACATACTTACAACAGATGGATTAAAAGTTGATCCTGAAAAGACGAAAGCCATATTGGTGAGGCAAAGTCCTCGAAACCCAAAAGAAGTGCTATCCTTTTTACAAACCTGTTCTTGGTATAGACGATTTATACCTTCCTTTTCAAATATAGCAAAACCTTTATCAGATCTAACAAAAAAGAACGCAGTTTGGCATTGGTCTGAGAAAGAACAAAGAGCATTTGACACATTAAAAAAACACTTAACATCTCCTCCAATTCTAACACAAGTTAATGAAGATATGCCGTTTGTAATAAAAGCAGACGCTAGTAATTATGCGATTGGAGCTGTTTTACTCCAGGGGGAGAAACAATCTGAACATATAATTGAATATGCAAGTCGTCTTCTTCTTCCAGCAGAGAGAAACTACTCCACTACAGAACGCGAAGCATTAGCAGTTGTTTGGGCAATTCAAAAATTCAGAGGGTATATAGAAGGATCAGAAGTTTTAGTTCTTACTGATCATCAACCCCTTAAATGGTTGTTTAGCCTTGCAAGATGGGCTTTACAATTACAAATGTATAATATAAAGTTTGAATACACACCGGGTCGTCAAAATGCTGTAGCAGACACCCTATCAAGGCCACCGTGCTCAATAGAATCACACAATGATATAAAATGTGAGTGCATGGCAATACACGTTGATTTTCCAAGAAATGGAGCTAATGATTTCAGAAAAGCACAAATGGAAGATCCTGATTTAAAAACAATAATCAATTCTTTTGAAAATAATGATGAAAATGTTTTGAGATATACCAGTAGAGGCTATATAATGCTAGATGGTGTGTTATATAGGTTTTGTTCGTCAGAAGATTCAGAGAATGGACAACTGGTAATACCAAAATCTATGCGTAGTATGGTTCTGTTTAATTACCATGACAGCCCTAGAGCCGGTCACTATGGAATCGACAGAACAATAAATAGAATAACGCCACACTTTTATTGGCCGAAAATGAGAGCTGAAATAACAGAATATTGCAAATCATGTATCGAATGCAAGCGCTATAAGCCCACAAACATGAAACCTGTTGGTCTTCTTCAAACTGTATGTAGTAATCGCAGATTTGAAATCATTGCGGTCGATTTATTTGGTCCTTTACCAAAAACACCGCAAGGTAACCAATGGATACTGATTGTTGAGGATTTATGTAGCCGTTGGACAGAATTGTTTCCACTAAATGTCGCCTCAGCCGAAAATTGTGCAGAAATATTATTAAATGAAATTTTTTTAAGATTTGGGATTCCTAGACGATTACATTCAGATAATGGAAGTCAATTTATTTCAGCAGTAATGCAGAAACTGACATACTGTCTTGGCATTCAACAATCATTTACACCCATCTATCACCCGGAAGCTAATCCAGTGGAACGAAAAAATAGAGATTTAAAAGTACAACTATCTATTTGCGTTGGCAAAAGTCACACTACCTGGGACCTAAAATTACCTTCTATAAGATATGCCATGAATACAGCTAAATGTGCAACAACCGGTTTCACTGCTGCCTATTTAACCTTTGGACGTGAGCTTAGATCCGCCTTTGAAGTTCAAAATGATCTAAAAGCAATTGTGAACGCTGAAAACTTTGTACCACAAATAACACCACATCTAATACGACTTGCAGAAACGCTTAAATTGGCAAGAGAAACGGAAGAGCAAATGCAGGATAAAAACAAGCTATAAGCAGATTTGAAACGAAAGCCGCAACAAAATTTAAAAGTTGGAGATAAAGTTTTGATTTCAACGCACATTTTAAGTAAAAAAGATAATAATTTAACTGCGAAATTTGTACCACGAAGAGATGGCCCATACGTAATTATTAACAAAAAGGGATCATCATGTTATACAATTGCAGAAGTGCATAGCCCTAGTGTACCTTTATCAACCTACCACGCCTCAGATTTAACTTTGTATGAAGGAAATATCGAACAACCTGTTTATGCAGTAAAACGCAGAGGACGTCCGAAAAACACTAGAGACAACAATGCTACAACCAACAATGCTACATCCAACAACGCAACAACCAACAACACAGCAACCAACAACACAACAAATAATATAAAAAACAACAGTACAACCAACAAAAACATAATAAATGATACAACAAACACCAACTTAGCAAATAATACAACAACAAACAATTCAACAAATTATACAAGCAACACAAACAAAACTAAAGGTTCTATTACTACAAGATGTATAAACACTACCAAAACCAATGAAACGTATTCAGCAAATAGAAGATCCCAGC
Organism: Gymnocheta viridis; assembly: GCA_956483585.1. Classification (NCBI taxonomy): domain Eukaryota; kingdom Metazoa; phylum Arthropoda; class Insecta; order Diptera; family Tachinidae; genus Gymnocheta; species Gymnocheta viridis. The sequence goes on along the minus strand of OY101442.1, from coordinate 34,633,520 downwards.
GTGAGAAGAAACAACCCGACAGATTTGGAAATTAGTGGCTCATTATTGGGACAATTTCTGAGCCAGAGGGGGAGAGTGTAGCGGAACAACATTTATTTCATTTTATTTTATTTAATTTTGTATACACATGTTACAATTCGTTTAAATTTATTTGATAATGAATAAATAAACGAGTGCATTTATATGATTTTGATCGACTGTTATATATAAAATAACTGTGAGTAATTTATATGTTCATAAACTGTGCTCAATGCATATTGAAATCTCAGTACAACAAATATGTATGTTTAATATTTTGTTAATTCGAAATTAATATCATTGTTCTTTTGTTTATTTTTATATTTTGTCTTTGTCATTTCAATGCAATGTAATACAAAATGCACTCAAAAGCATATCACTCAATTCTCACTTAAAAGGATTAACTGTATTATTTTATACATTCGATTTTCAAACTTAAACTTAGACAAGAAAGACTTTAAAAATAAAAAGACATTCGCATATGATCATCTGACGAGTAAAGTCAGAAATAACAATCAGCGGACTTTTATTAAAACATAATTAAAACACAGTAAGAGGACTCTTTAAGACTTTTATAGTCCGAATTGTCCCTTATTTTAATAACCCAATAAAAGTAATATCCAACTAGGACGTTCATCGTCTGGTTTTGGGTTTACTAATCACATAAATTATAAAATAACTAAATAGAAAGGAAGATTAATTCCTCCTTCCTACATGAGGAAAAAATTATTTCTTCTGCAGACCAGTGTAACCAATCCTGGAGTTTCTTAAAATGAGTAAAAAATTATTTAATCACGCGAAAAATCAACTAAAAGTTTAAATTGATCACTTAATAGTGCGTACTTAAATCAATCTTTCTGTACTTGAACTGAGTAAATCTGGGATTACCGTAGTTTTGAGGGCTCCCCACAAGAAAAGTTCTAAAGGGCAAAAATCGAAGCTCCGAGGCTGCCAATCAACATCGCCAAGACGGCTGACAGCACGGATTCCAAGCTTAGGGCGCCTCCGATCTCTCGTTTGATGAGCTGTGCGACATGGTGTGTCATGCGGCTGAAACCGAAGAGCATCTAAGTTCATATCTTCCATTTCAGGCCATAAAAAAATCCGTGATTGTAACTCTGTAGCGCTTGCCGTTGACTCCAATGGCAGTTGGCTGCCACCCCTCTAAGATTCACATCAAACTGTCACTCTATATGGATGCATTGCCATCTCGACAATGACGCACGGGTTTCCCGTTTTTATTTGTTGCTTTAGCCACAGAGATGAAACCCCAGCACGTTAGAAACGATGATTTTTCGTTCAAATTTAATGTCCGATTGGGGCTTCTCTGTGATGCCCAAACTGATAAGCCTGGGGGCTTTAACTTCTGAGTCAATTGAACCTTGTATGCGAATAAACAGAGATTGTTTTGCAAAATTGAGCATCATGCGGGACCGTGAAATGTTAAGTTGTTAAGATCGATGGCGATTAAACGTTCTTGTATTAAGTTACAAAATTTGACTACTGCAGCCACATTCTCCTCGGTACGGGTCGTTCGATGACAGAGACCATGAGTGGACAGCTAGGTAGCTCTTATGGCCTTAATGGGCTGTCGCGTGAACTGTAAGCTAGTAGATAATTGTAGGAGGACGCTGGGAGAAATCCTAGAGGGCTATGAGGTAAGATTGTGTTGGGTACCGGGTCACTGCAGCATCACCGGCAATAAAATGGCCGTCGAGTTAGCAGGACTGAGCTCAGAAAAGGAGGATCAGGACTGTCTAGAAGCGGTTAGACATCCGAAAGGCTTCTTTTTTGGAAGGAACAGAGAATGGGCTCTGAGCAGAACTAACAGGGCGTGGAGGATCCGAACAGACTGCCGGGTATCGCGTGCACTGTGGCCGGTGCTTAGTAAGTCCGGTTCGGATTCGCTCCTCCTGGGCAGAAGTAAGGTATGCATTAGAACCATGACAGGTGCTATCACGGGCCACTGTCTGATTGACAGGATGGCGATGAGGATAGGATCCGACTTATCGGATATTTGCTGGTTGTGAGAGGACCCTGAGGAGCTGGAGACACTGGAATATATTCTATGTTACTGTCACAGGCTGCAGAACAGCAGGCTGAGGTGCCTAGATAGTAGATTCTTAGGTGTGCGCTCGAGAATCTGACGGAATTCGTAATCGGAATGGTCTGGCTACACAACAGCACACTGAATGGCGCACGTAGGGTAGAATTTGTGCTTAGCAGGGTTGTTCTCTCTCTTCCAATGTTTATCGTCCACTATTTTCTTCATTCTTATGCTTTCACTATTTATTTTTCCTACTCTTTTCTAATATGCTATCACTATTTAAGCCGCCACAATAGATCTATTGGTCTCTGTGGGTTTAACATCACATTAGACTTCTAACCAAGCCTATTGCCCTCTAGCAAGCCAGTCACACGAACTTTTTGCACAAACTTGCGTACAGCACTCGCGGTGGGTGCCAAAAACTTCTTTTTAACAATCTCACAGTTTGGGCAACACAACAGTCACTTAAAAAAAAAACTCAGCAATATTTCCGAGCGTATGTTCAATCATAAAGTGACTTTCTTTGGTTCGCTCAGGCATGATACCAACTGATAGTCAATATTTCGGATAGAAACAATCTATTAGTGTCCAAATATCATATGCTAGATGAAGTAGTTAGCCCGTCGACTGCAAAGCAAATAATAACAAAGAACGTGGGTTCGAGCCCAATTTCAGGCAAGTCAAAACATCCAGTATTTTCCAGATGTACACTACATTTTCATAGTATTTGTTGTTGTTTGTATGTTCAAGCGACGAAGGCATAACATAGTGGTCACTGAACAGCACCGGCAGCAACTGAAAAAGGTCTCTGCTTATGTACATCATAGCGTCCTCCTTCGTCGTCATTGTAACAAAATCGCCGGCGAAGTAAATTAATTAATAAAATGGCTACACATCTTAAACACATTTAATCCGCCTACTTGTCCGCAGCGGCGCTGCAGCACTGATCTAAAAACTAACATAACGCGCAATATCAGAGTTGTAAAACAATTAAGCGCTCTCATTTTCTCACCATCTGTCCTCTCTCACTATCGCTTCCCCGAAGAAGGTAACACACCTACTGGTTGGTAGGTATATTAATTGCCTGATTGTTACTTTTCTTTAAAAAAAATTACTTGTACTTGGATCACTCATTTGTTAGATGCTTCTTAAACATTGTTACATAACAGAAATACAGCAGAGAGATCAAAAATAAACTTGCAAACTAACCAATTATAATAAATACTTGAAAGCAAAATTGCAAAAAATGAAAATAAAGAACGGAATCTCTTTATCTGGTGATGAATCAGTGACAATATCTGCAAACGCCATCTAAATAAAATTCAAACGAACCAAAGCACACTACATAAAGGGCCGACTGACTAAAGAACTAAAGAACTTGCCAGAGACACTTTAGTAACCAGAGAAGAACTTGTGTATGAGCTGTAAGACCTCAGCTAAGCTACGCACACATTCATGATGGTCAATGCCACCACCAACACATATAAATCATAATTTCTGCCACAATCATTTTGATTTCCTTGAACAGCTTTTTAAAGAATGCATTTTATTTATTTCTCTCTGGTATTTTATATAAAAATGCATAAAAGAATTCTTTTAAACTTCTGCTTTCGAAAACAAAAATCCTCTCCACAGTCGCCATTAGTCCTAATGCGATTAATACAGATTTAGTTCATTCATAAAGATAAAGTTATAAATTCAAATTATATTCATAGGAATGATTGATTTAACCGACAAACGAATTCAAGAGCTACAATTTTTCATTCACATTCATTTTTACAACACACAGATACTTCTACTTATTCCACTCAGTGCAAATATCCGTATGGTCAACAAAAACAAAAAAATTATAATAATAAAGTAATAAGAAGTTAAAAATGAAAAATAAAATATTCTTAAATTTCCCTTTTACGTGTCTTTGATCTGATAACAAATGAAATGGAGAAGAGAAAAATTTCTTTAAGAAAATAAACATTGTTTTTCGATTGCTTGAGTTGTAGTCGTTGAATATTTTTGTATGAATAAGAATTCGGTATTTCTATATATCTAATTCTAATGGCAATTACTTTGCTAAATTGATTGCAAATTACGAGCACGCACGTGAATTGGAGTGAAGTAATAAAAAACCTGTGTATTTTTACAAACACAAAGTTTCAATGTGCTGCAATATGTGGTTTCCTCTTCGCAGAATGATACAACCAGCAGCGTTATCATCACCACCCAATAGAACGATTTTTTTCAGCAAAATTTTTCAGCGGACTTATAAAGTTAGTATGTGACATGAAGATTCTCATATTCATTTGCAGATAAAACAGAAATTGTCATTTCAGAATTAGTTTTAGAATTATTTAACCTTTGAAAATGGGAAGTACTCTGTCTCTCTCTCATCGAAAACGGTGTCTGGTGCGTTTTTCGATCTTATAAGGAGCATACAGCTTCAACAAACACGTTACAACGTAATCTATTTTGGGCAATGGATTTTATTTCGCCCCACAGCTTTTATTAGTGGCAGCAACTTCGATATCAACTTGTCGCCTGCATATGTGAGCAGGGCGCCCTTTTCTGCGGCTGCCCTGCGGATTCCACTCGATGCCATTTCTGGTAATGTCGTAAAGTGTGACCGATCCAATTCCATTTTGGTATTTTTATTTCAAACGCAATTGAACCCTGTTGTACTTCTGACCATAAACTACCGTTCGATATTAACCGGGGCCAGAAAATGCCTATTATTCTGCGAAGACATTGATTTATGAACACCTGTAATTTTTGGTTGTCACGGTATGCTGCCTTCTATGTTTTGCAGCCATAAAGCAGCGTTCATTTGACGCTATTGTGTTGGAAATTTTGAGTTTTACTCGTCGTGATAGTGATCTCAGACAGAATAGGCACTGCGACACCTGATGGATATTTTGTGCGATAAATGGTGATGTTGAACTCCAGATGGATTTCAACCAACCAAAAGTTTGCCGGGCTTTCATTATTCGGTTTTGGAGATCTTTGCTAGAACCACCAGTCTTCGTAATGGTACCGCCTGAATAACAGAACGATTGCATATCTTCCAATTCAATGTTGTCGAATTTATGCTGCCTGGAGTGATGAATGCGCCTGGAATGCGTTTTTGTCTTGACGATATTTATTTTCATACCCGTTTTAACTTTGACATCTGATAACAGTTGTAGCTGGACTGTCATATTATCGAAACTATATGATCAGCAAAATCAAGGTCGCTTAAGCTACCACACAGACTTCAAGTAATGCCTCCATCTTCCGCCATCGCTTTAAACATTATAACGTCGCGTACGTTGTTGAAAAGTAGTCCTGACGTACGCCTATGCCGACATTAATTTTATTGCTTAATTTATTCCCATGCAATATTCGACAGCTGGCCTGGTGATATTGGTTTTTTCGAAATCAAAAAAACATAAGTAATGATAAGATTGCCACTCCATTGACTGTTCTGATATAACTCTCAGGATATTCATGTGGTCAATACAATATTTATGTGGCCTAAAACCGGCTTGTTCGTTTCTCAGTGATAGTGTTACTATGCCTGAGATACACTGGTTTATGATATAACTCATAACTTTGATGGCCATGCTGAGTAGGATTATTCGCCGCCAATTGTTGCGATCTTTGCGGTCGCCTCTTTTCGGTATTTTGATAATTACCCCCTCCTTAAGGTCTTTCAGTAGGGTTTCCGTTGTACAGAAGTCAGTGATAAGAGGCAAAATAATTTCTGCACTTGATCGTGGATCAGATAAAATTCGATCCAAGCCAGAAAATTTATTATTTTTAATTAATTTTATTGCATTTATCATCTCACAGACGCTGGGGCATGTTATTAAGATGTCGGAATTTCCATAATGGGATCTACAGTTGCAGTTCAATTGAACATTGTTAGGTGTTGTTGTAATCATTGTTGAGTGAAATTCTTCCCATCAATTTGTTTTTAATAAAACTGTTAATATTTTTGCTACATATTTATGTAAAATATTAATTATGGGAAATAGTGCGATTAAAAATTTAAAATACTAAAATTTTAGCAATTTACATAAAAAGCACCAGATTTAGTTGTTCATTTAGAGATATAACAAGATCACCATGGTCGTTCTTCAGTGCATTTACTGAAGCAGTATATGCATGCGTTTGTTTTTTTAGCTGCTTCATACAAATCGCTACATCGATGGGCATCAGCAGCTATTTGTACCTCCCCTAACACTTCGTTACCACAATTGCGCTGGTCATTCCTAGCACGCTTCTTAACTAAAAGATCTAAAGCACTACGAGTATGTTGTGCATGGAGGTCATTTTACGAGCGTCGGGTTTTTAGCGGTATTTAAAATAAAAATTTATAATTCACAGTTTAAGTAAATAATAAAATCAATAAAAATAACAACAAATAGAATAACATCCTAACAACTCCCACATAACAAAGAATTCAAAAACTTATGGAAAAATATATACATATAAACATTTAAAGAAAACCCATTTAGATAAATTTATGAAAAAAAAATTAAGAAGTATCCTCTTGACACCGGCCAGAGGCAAGGCAAAAGAACGCAACTCTGTTGGGAACGAGTTCCATGAACGAACCACTCGCACAACAAATGAGTGCTCATAAACAGAGTAACAAATACAAGAAATTAATTTTTACTGATTTCTAAGAGAACTGGTGAAAGATATCATCTGAACAATACGTAACGGACTTTGAGATTTAATAATTTTATCCATATTATTAATAGGCTAACAAGTTTTGTTAGATCCCTTTTACGGCCGTAATACCAAAGCGATTTTGGAGAGGTTTATATGTTCTTAAACGGGGTTTTACATATTTAAATCCATTTGAAATTTAGGCAGCTATAAGCGTTTAAAGTTGCTACTAACACACGCACACTTATTACACATGCATTTATCAGCTTCAACTTGAAAAATAAACAAAGTGTGCATGTGTGTGTTTGTCCAATTCGCTTTTGCATAGAAATGAGAAGGAGTTTCAAGTTATTTATTTAGAATGTTTTTTGTATTTTACAGTATGTATTTATGTAAATGTTTAATATTAATTTCTAGAATACGGTCGATTAAGTCGACCGCTGAATACACTGGAAAAGAGAAATAAGTAAGCGAAACTTCAAATAATTCTCAAAAGTAAGATTTAGACATTTTTTTAAGTGGTGAAATACATCAGCTCTTAGTTTAAGACCATAAAGAAATCTAATGATTTTATGCACAATAAATTTGATTTTATTTCTGTTGTCTAAATTACAGCCCGAGTAGATTTCAATGCAAAAGTTAACTTCTGCACAAAGTCAGGCAGACCTTGGAACAAATATCATCAATATGGGGCTCGAAACACAATCTGCCATCAATAATTACACCAAGACACCTCAAACTACTAACAATCTGAACCAATGAGCTACACATCCTCAATTCAAAATCACAGCGATTATTTCTATTAGACCTAAAAATAGGAGCTTTCGTTTTATCCGGATTAACTTTGAGGTAGTTCATTTCCATTCAATTATTTAAATTAGCCAAATCATGTTTTATTCAAACTTGCATGGTATCACAAAATTGGTATTCTCCAGACCAAGACCGTTGAATGTCATCAGCAAATTGTAAAAAAATATAGAAAATATGAAAATTTTTTAGCAACTTTTGAGGCAGCAGATCCAGTTTTTCGGTTTAATTTGTTTCACTTTTTTTCCTAGTCTGTAGCAACAATGTTTCTTAGAGTTACTTCCCAGCACTTGCAAAACCGTTACAAAAAATGCAAAATTTACCACCATAACAAAACATAGAACCAAAACAAAAAATTCTTTGATAGAAAACAAGCATTTTACGGTGATAACTGACAGTGCAAACATGAAAAACTAATTTATTTCATTTTATTTACTCCATACAAATATTCGCAAATTCATGCGATTCACCTTGCTGCTTGCTGTTTGCTGTCTAAGGTCTGACGTAAAAATAAATAAATAAAAAATCCAGCGACAAACTGGGCCGTTGTCTACGACATACAGGAAAAAAAATAACACAAAAAAATGATTGCAGTCGCAATAAAACAGGAAGTTACAGCTAAAACAAAAACAAATATTTAGAACGAACAACCAACTATTCTTGCTGGGACACAACATTAGAATACTAAATGAAAGTGCTTAGGCAACTAACCTTACGAGTCCATGCATAGTTGCAACATACAACATGAGAAAACATGCTACATATGAAGTATAAATAACTGGTAAACAAATTTTGTAACTAAAATTCAGAGAAGACAGAAAAAGCTAAACACAAATTTAATTCACCTGGAGATTTTAACCTGTTGAATTAAATGTTAAATAATTTGAAAATATCTACAAGCATCGTTCGATTGGTTTGATAAAAGATGGACTGGAGAGAAGACATTTCAGTTAGTTACGAGTTGGAATAGTTTTATTTATACACACGATATCTTAAAATTCAGTGATTTATCAGAACGACTTCTTCAGTAACTAGATAAGTAGGTCTGGGCAGTAAATTTTCTTTTGCCAAATAGGCAAATGTGGTCACTGTGATTTAAGATGTTGCTCGCTGAATGAATAAAAAAATTATTTCATTTTACCAACAGAAATCGAATGTTTAATATGAACAATTTTGCTTGATAAAAAAATTCTCGAACAGCGCAATGTTTACTTTGCAAAGTTTTGAGTTTGTGGCCGAGCAGAAAAAAGAGTTGGGATGAATCCTAGCAAATATATTTTGTTCTTCGTTAGACGTGTATGTATTTGGTTGCAAGTTTGATGTGTGTAAAGTTAAATCAAAATTGATCTAGCTGGGAAATTAACTAAAATTTGTAGCGTGCTATTTTTGCAGTTAAAAGAGCACTTTTATACGAGTACATTTAACAGCTTGTAATGTACATCAAGACACAACTAATAATTTTTAATTATAATTCAATTCATTTATTTTGAATGAACAAATAATGACCAATTATGTCTCCGAAAAAAATTATTTATATTACATATTTCTTATTTGTAGAACTCCTAAAATTATAATTATCTTAAGAAATATCTTGGACAATATTTGCCGTTAAATGGTTAGTGTGGAACTGGGGCTGTTCCTAGATTTTGCGTCCTAAATAGTGCTCTGTCAACTGCAAATATAGCACGCTGCAAATGTTGGTTTGTGTCCCTGCTAGTTATATAGCATTTTCATTTTAAATTAAACCTTTTTCAAATTAAACTAAATCTTTTTCAAATTAAACGAAACCTTTTTCAAATGAAACGAAACCTTTTTCAAATGAAACGAAACCTTTTTCGAATTAAACGAAAACTTTTTCAAATTAAAGGAAAACTTTTTCAAACTAACTAAAACATTTTTTGAATTAAATTAAACAACCAAAAAACTAAGAAAGTAAAAAATAGTAAAAAAATAAAATCGTACTAAGAAATGTTATACATGTTCATTTAATCGCATATTAAGTCATATTTAGCGACGTTAGTGAAGAGCTTGTCCACTCGCTGCTTTAGGAATTTGGATGATCATAACATAGTTCGCACAATCATTTCGATTAATTTGTGCGATACTTTTTTCAATGATACTGGTTATATCACTTAATAATGATCGGGTATGAATTTTTAACTTAGAAAATGCCTTCTCTAACGTGTTCAGCATAGAAGAGTAAAGTGTTAAAAACTTTAATGTACATCCACTATTGTCCACCACACCGTTATTAGCAACCAACAACAATTTGTAGCAGCGAATTGACAGTAACGGCTCAAAAAAAATTGCGAAGCAAAAAAATTCCTACAAAGTTAAAAAAGGTTTAATTTAACTTCAAAAATGTTTTACTAAATTTGAATGTAGTTTCGTTTAATTTTAATGTAGTTTCGTTTAATTTGAAAAAGTTTTCGTTTAGTTTGAAAAAGGTTTCATTTAGTTTGAAAAAGTTTTCGTTCAATTTGAAAAAGGTTTCGTTTAATTTGAAAAATGTTTCGTTTAATTTGAAAAAAGGTTTCGCTTAATGTGAAAATGGTTTAATTTAAACTGAAACTGCTTTATTTAAATTTAACTTCACACACGTGCAAGTTTGTGTGTTTGGTTTGCACATGGATCCAACAAAAGAACACTAAATTTGTCAAAGTAAACTTTGCTTCTGCAGTAGTAAAAGAAAGTTTAAAGGAAAATTGTAAAGCCGTTGCCAAAGTAAATTTTGCGAGTGCAAACACGATCTAAGTAACACAACTTACAGTAAAGTTTTTTTCAAGTATTGCAACAGCAAATAATATCTTGTCGTCAACATTGAACGTCATGAAATTTGTCCAACCCATATCCCCCACGAAAATATCTTGGCAATCAGATTAAGATTTCTGACTACTAATTGTCTTAAGGGAGCATAAAATCTATAAAATCCATTCATTTTTTATTGCCCAGGTATGTCCAGTAGACTGGAATTCAGATTCTTCCTTTAAAGAATATTATAGTTTTTGTGTTGTGTGCGTCAGAAAGTATAGTTTCGATACATGTTTGTGTTAAATGTTTGTTGTTTTGTAAAAACAATAGAATTAGATGCATTAGTTAACATTGTAACATAGCTCTGTTAATGCGAATGGTTTGTTTCTAGGGTTATAAATTTCGAAATTTATCTTCACTCACGTATGTAATTATCAATGACATCAAAAGTATGAAAATGGAAAGGCTGCCGGTTGTGATAATATTCCAGCGGAAGTGTAAAAATTAATCCCCAACAGTTTGCTGTAATACTGCAACCACTTTTTTTATAAAATCTGGTTATCGCATACATTTCCCAGAGATTGGCTACAAGGAACAATAACTAAACTGCATAAAAAAGGTGATGCTACAGACTGTAATAACTGGAGAGGCATAATTATTGTCCCATGCATTATACAAATTTTTATAAAAATTATACTTGAACGTATGGTTGAACAAATTGATGCCTAGCGCCGTAGTGAACAATCGTTCTTTCGTGCAGGACCGTCGTGTATCGACCAAATCAACACTCTGAGAGTTATTATTGATCAGTCGATGAAAATGAGATCCCCATTATACATCCTTTTTGTCGACTACAAAAAATTTTTCGACTCAATCAACAGGGATGTATTTGGCCGAATTAAGGAACATATCGTCATATGAAGTCATAAAAGCCCTACATTATATTAAAACAATTTTACAGGACAAAGCACAAAACTCTCTAATATAAAAAGTTAACCAACATTTTTAAAAATTTTTTCAGTTTAAGCTTATTCATGATCAAGGAATTAGTAAAATTTAAATATGTAAAATTTTTCAGCTACTCGTACATATATTTTGATATGGTGCATCATAATCAATCAAGTCGATTTTAAATTTTTTGTAACTTAGTCCATTTTTTAAATCATATGACAATATTACCTCAATAAAACGCAGCAGCTATGAGGGTTTCAATAACACAGTTCTTCACGATGGTAAGATGTCTACACCATTTAAATCCATTTCAGGTGTTGGATATGCTTGCCTGCTCTCACAGCTGTTATTATTGGTTTTAGTAAATGCGGTATAAAGACTTGCAACCGAAAATACGCGCCTAGAGGTATTACGTAGAAGCCAGTTCATTCCAACGAGAGGTTGGAGTCCCTTGATTATGCAAACGATAAGTGTGAGTTCGCTCACAGGCGTTCTGATATGCAAAACAAACTGAACGATTTAGCTAATGAGTTCTTGAAAGTAAAACTGAAAATTAACATTGCCAAAGATATGAGAGAAAAGGACATATCTACTGAACCTATTACTCTTAAGGGAAACGTAATAGAAAGGCGGATTGTATGGTTAAAGAAGAAGGAGGTATTGCCTGTGTTAGTAGCAAATTTAAACGCTAAATATCGAACAGATTTCAAAAAAATTAAAATCGTGCACATCTATGTAAAAGCCCCATTTAAAAATACATAAATCTTTCCGAAATCGGTTAAGTACTGTGGCCGTAAAAGGGAACTAATAAAACGTGTTTGTCTATTAATAATATGTATAGATACTTAGATATAGCACAACAACATAAATTAAAATCTTGAAGACGTGCGTTATCGCTGTTCTTCTGTATGGGTGTGAAATGTGGTATATCACGGATATAATATAAAACGAATTGCGTATTTTTGTCAACAGGTGCCTACGCTAAATATTTAAAATATTTTGGCCGAATAGAATGTCCAACGAGCAGCTATGGAAGCGATCAAGCTTTGGAGATGTCAACGTAAAAACAACGCAGTCGAAAGCTTGGGTGAATTGGGTACACACTACGTAAATCGCTCACAGAAGTACGCTGCCAAGCCCTTATGGGCAATCCCCAAGGCTCAGGGAGACCCGGACGTCCAAACACAATTTGGAGAAGATTTACATATTGAACGAAATCAATCAAGCGTCTCCGACAATAGAAAATACAGCAATATCGGTGAACTTCGTGAAGCAGAGTCACGAAGGCAAAGATGGAAATTATTTATAGACAGCCTTTGCGCAGTATATAGGCAACTCTTGGGGAGCCCCCGTAGACTAGTATATAGCGTACTACACTATTAGTCGAGGGGTCGCAGGTTCGATTCCTGCTTAGACCCTGGGTGTTTCTGCAGACAAGCCAAAATGGCTTCGCGGTTTGTGTTTGTTCTTTAAAAAAAAAAAAAAAAAAAAACAAGAATAAGGCTAATTATTATTATTATTATTAAATAAACACTTGCAAAAGTTGCAGAAATGTGTAGCAGCACTGTCAATCGTTTGACGAAATAAACTATTGACGGTCAAATATGCTGCAAAACTTTTAATATTGCTGTTTAGTTCTGTTATTTTTTTTAATGAATTAATTTCTCTCTCTCGAGTAACTTCTGCTTGCAGCTAAGCTGCATTCGTGTGATATCTCCAAAATCAACAAACGATATTTAATAACTCTAACAACAAGTTTAATTTAAATATTGTTAGTTTTTAGCCAAAAACGGTATGAAAATTTGCGGTAAAATCTAACTAAATACATTTATTACCCCAGAGCCATGATCTCACCAAAAATAAAGCATTGCCTTCATTTTTCACGCATCACCATCATCATCATCGACACTCTTCACGTCATTATCAAAAGCATAAATAAAAATACACAAGGTATCGTGAAATTTATACAAAGACGATCGATATAGTGTGTGTGTGCTGCACATACCGCCAATATGTCCAAATCAATGATGCATGATGATGATACATGTGCTGTTGCCGGAGATTTTTTAAAGTATTATTTTTTGTTTATAAACCATCATAAACAATTTTGGCATAACATCTATCAAGGCATCTAATGCATAAGTGTGAACGATCGCCATAAGACTGACTGGACACGTACAACGTGCATATTTCGTACAAGATTCCATCCAGTAACTGCATGCCACATTAATAAAAGTACATACAGGGGAGTAAATACTTATGTTAAAACTATGAGTATGTGCGTCATGTGTGTCGGTCGTCCGTCCGTTTGGTGCAACAACACCTCTTTTTTGTGATTATTTCAAAGAATTGTAATGTTTACCTTTTGGCTTGTTAAAAACCTTGTTTGTTGAAAGCCCCAAACAAAAAAGAAAAACAAAAAGCAAACAAAAAACCAAAACAATATGCCATGTTTGCAAATAAGAAAACAAACTAAAGAAATTTAGCGCCTTCGTCTAACACTTAACCAAATTAAACTGCTGCCATCTTCATTGCAGTCAAGCAGACTTCTTTAAATTGCGGGTTCATAAATAATAAATAAATACAAAATTTAAAGGCGATTTGTTTTTGGCGATTATTTTCACTTGTTTATAGACATTTTCATCTTATTTTTTTCTTTGGTAATATTTTTACATTTTTATTACCTTCGAGGGTTCTCGTGTAGCTCCTCAAATGTTAAACGCAACATTATTAACTGGTTAAACCAGCCAGCCCTTTGCTATATTTCTTATTTTGCTGTCCCAGACATTATAAAGTTGTTACAATTTCTTTTGCCAAATCTTTAAATCTTTTTTAGATTTATGTCCTCTCGTTCCCAGCGTTCCTTTTCTAATTTTTATTTGATTTTTATTTTATTGCAGGAAAAATTGAACTTGCAATCATGCAACACTTTTCATTAGACTATTTTTCATTTATTTTTGCCTTTGAAACTTATGTATGTAAATGTTACTTACATAAGTCTTTTTCAATATTTCATTTGTGTGTTTCTTTTATTATTTTTCGAACAGGCATAATTATGTAAATTTTTTACGTGTAATGAACGTTTAAAAATGGTTTCTTTCGATTTTTTCAAGATGCAAAAAAGAAGATTTGCATCTTTGCCGCTTTATTTGAAAGTGAAAAATGTTAAGCTATTTTTTCTAGTTTTCGTTTTAGTAAAACTAAGAGATGTCTGAGTTTTAATATTGACATGTGGACATTAAGGCAACTAACAGTTTATGGTGCACAAATAATAGCAAACTTTTGCAATTACCAGTATCAGGATTTTCCTTAAAGAGCTGAATAAAATCCTGTAGCTAATTTAATATTTGTGGTCGCAGTTCTCATCATTATAATCCTCTTGTTATCAAGATTTGTAGATCAGAACATACTATGGCTGATCCTTTCACGAGATTATGCCGTCAATATAATTATTTGTCTGAACTTGTTGGTTTTACTTTAAATTCTAATCCTTGGGCTACTATTTATATTTAGGGAATAATAACTAACATCTTTGAATGAAAATGGCTTTTATGTTTTTCAAAATATTCCTTTGATGATGAATATACTTTTGCATTCGTTCAAACCATTTGTTATAATAACCTTCTCTAAAAATTTCCATTTTTTTGTCAAATTTATTTTCTGAACTCGCTGTAAACAAAACAAACAGCATTTGTACATTAAACGTTGTGGGTACGTTTATGCTAAAAAAAAATTTCAAAGTTTATTATGTTGTTGACAGATTTTAGCTATTGACATTAATGTTACCGAATTCCCGAAATATAAATAGCTGCCCTCGTATTATAATGCATAATTTCATTGTTTTTCTCAATTCGCAACTTATAAACCGTTATTATAACTAAAGAATTTAATATAATTTTAAGAAAATCAATATGTACATCCGCTACTCGCAGCAATACTTTTGTTAATAATGTCAACAATTAGAGTAAAGTTAAATTAACAATTGTGAAATGAATTCAGTATAACTAATAAATAAACTAATGCGTTTGTTACCTAGCGCCTGCTGTATTAAGGAATTTGAAACCCTTTGTCGAACAAGAACTATTGTAATACCTAATTATAAGTCAAATCAAACAACTGTTCAACATCCTCGTTTAATGTTAAACAGACACACGTTACACAAGTTGCAATCGCTTTCGTATGCGCCTAGCAAATATGTAAGTATGACTTCATCCTCATGTTTTGAATTTATCATTCTAACACCCAAAAATTGTGAACACAAGATACAGACTGTGCCCGAAGAAAACTTATGGAAAATACAATACTTTTTACACGCAAGACAAAAAACATGATTGGACCAACCATAATGTAAGATCAACATAATACGATTGAAATATATGGTTGCTGTCACATCATGTGATTATAAAAAAATACATACAAAATATTTAATTCTGCTCTAACTTAATGACAATATTATGTCACATAAACATCATATTGATAAAAGCTATCAGATTTTCGACAGGCCTAATCATATTATAAGGAAATATTAACATAATTTTGTCGTACATAATCTTTAATCTAATTTTGTCGTATTAAATCTGTTTAAACCAGACTTTTTTTCTACCTTGCATTTGAATACATTTCTGAAACAATTACCTTTATATTTTTTATAAAACATACATTTTTTATATTTTTATAAAATGAATACCTTTACATGAGATAAAACCAACGTGTAACAATGGGTTAATTTAACGTTAATTAGTGATGGTAAAATTTTAATATTGATAGTGGTAAAACAGTGTTTACTGTAAAAACAAATAATAATACAAATAACTCTTGTATGCTTTTTCTAGTCATTATTTGTATAAATACAAATTTGAAATCTGTTTCTGTTCTGCCGTGTAAGTTGAAATTAATTGGTGTTAAAATTGTCCCTTGTTGCTTTGGAATATTGTCCCATGTCCAATTCTTTCTGACTAAAAATGTTACGAACTTTATTATTTCTGTTTAACTTTAGCCAAAAATAATAATCACTTTGGATTAAAAAAACCACTAACAACAAAATTGTTCGAAAAGATTCACATTAAATAGAATACCTTTATAATTTTATAAAACATATTTCCTTATATTTTTGAACAAACACCCTTTATATTTTGAATTGTATTATATCTTATTATTAACTTTATAATGAATTTGTACTAAAAATAAGTTAATTGTTAGTAGCTCTATCCTTCTCTTTATTATTGCGAACTATCACTTTCCAATCGGGTGATTGCGCCAAAATATTTCATAATAGAGCCTATTCACGTTGACGTTGTTGTTTGAAAACGTAATGAAAACGACAGTTTGGCATCGCCGTTGGTGTTATTAACATTTATCGAAAATATATCGGTATTCTCCATTTTGCAACGAAGATAGTAACGACAAAGAAACATTCTTTCTCTGTCGTCGCCATTCTTAGCATCGAAGTTGAAACGAGTATAAGAAAATAAGTAAATAATGAAAATACCGACAGTATTTACTATTATTTACAATCATTGCATTTATGCTGAAGGAGGATACTTTGCTATTGTAATACAAATATTGAGAGCTTTTGCAGGGACCAATTATTTTAATATGTGTTCCGTCCACACATCCTATCACTCCAGGAAAACCAATTCGTTCATGAAAAAATCTTTTGCACTCCATTATTTCAACTTCCGACATCTCAAATTTAATCCAGTTATTGTAAATTATAGTATTCATGGCGTCCAAAGCTTCGGATAAAATTTTACTAACCGTGGGTTGAGCCAACGAAAAATTAAAATCATTTCCAACGCTAAGTTTTGATATGACCTTGCGCAAAAAATCGCAGAGCAGTTGCCAGTTTTATTGTTGGCGTAATTGCAGACTTTCGCATGTTGGATTTTAGTTTTGGACGGATTTGTTCCAAGACGTATTGAAAGGAAGTTTTATTCAGTCTGAATGTGTTCACAAATCTTAAGGAATAAATGTATTTAGAAATGATTTTATAAAAATAACGTTTCTTACATTGAATCTGGTACGTTCTGTCGTAAAATCTTCCGATGTATATTTATCTTCATTATTTCCTTTCTTCATTGTGAACTTGAAAAATAAAATTCGATGCTCGCCATTCGTTGACTTTTCGTTTAAAATAATAAAACTATTCAAAATTTGCAATAAAGTAAAAATTAACAACGTAAAATATTGCAGTGACTGCTACCAACATTTATTTGTGTTTTCGATAACTTTTCTTCTTCGTTTCAATATATTTATAGAATGCCAATTTAGGAACGAAGCGACAATAATAACGACAACGATATAGAAACGACAACACCAACGGGAATAGGCCCGAATGACTTGTAAATTGTGCTATTAGACTATTAACACTGTAACCTGCAACACAACAAGATCGCATTACTCACTCACATTATTAAATAAAAGGACTACCTACATACAGATGTATGTAAGTTAAAGTTTTGGAAACGTTTGTAGTTTTATTTCTATAAAGATCCAGGAATTTCCTCCTGCACCAAGGGTTTCAAATAATCTGCCAGCTCCCGGTTTGTATCCCATAAGCCGCTCCTAGACGAGTTCCTAATCCTAATCCTAGTATGTACCTACTACAATTGGGTTAATTTGATAGTTAATGGAAATTTGTATGTGGACATTAACTTCCCACGTCCATACAAATTTAATCAATAACATTGTTAGAAAAAGTCATGCAGCAGAAATCGGTTACAATGAACTTCCCGGGACTGGGGACCTTTTGGTCGTTATAACCAGCTAAATATTTAGATTTTTTCAAGAAATGAGATATGAAAATTCTGCTTATTTGTTTTTGTTATTTCAGATTCGAATTCGAGAATATTCGCCTATTTTTCTTATTCGTAATTTTATTCGCCAAATTGTTGCAAATATTTCGCGAACATTAACAGGAAATTAATAATATTCTTTTAACATATTAAAAAGCCCATTCAATTATGTATCACTTTAATATAATTCTTTTACAACTAACTTACTTATTATGTCAAATTAAATCTTTTTTCTTCATATATATCCTTTGTTGCAACATAGTCATATCTCAAAAAAAGTGATTTTTGGCAAGTCGTGCGATTTGGTAAATTTTATGAAAATTTTCATAAAATTATAGTTTTTGTGAGATCATAGTAGTATTTATTGTTAAACTGCAGCAATGATGATAATATTTGAACTTGTTCTTCATTCGTTAACATTTTATATTCACTTTTTCTATTTTTAAAACAACGAAAGCAAAGTATTTTTTATATAAATGGAGTTCATGTATAAACACAAAATAACAAAGAAATGTTTGTGCAACATTATTGTTGAATAGTGCGGCAACTAAAACACCATTTCGAAGCGATTTTTTAAAGTCGGTCAGAGTTATGTTAAATTTTCCTGTGAATGAATCGTGCGATCGTGAAGGATAGTGAATCAGGGCCTTAAATAGTGCGTTTTGTTGGCACGTTGTTTCTTCAAAAAATGTCACGTAACTTTCTCATCGTCACAGTAATCGATGATTGATTTTGATAAAATGTTTTAACGTTAAAACACGTTGGCTTATCGAATACTTTTCCATTATAAATTTGCCACGTGTCTGCTTCACGACTGCCAAATATGAACTGTCAAGATTAATGTTTACCAAAATGGCGGCAACCCCAAGTATACGCGTTATGTAACCAATATTTAGTTTGATGCGAATATTATATGATAAAAACTTGTAACAATGTCAAGTTTCAAAATTATCATATAATTTTTGTGTGTAATTTTCGCGTTATTTTTCTAGTCACATTTGCAATAATTAATTTTTTACATTCGTTTAACATTGACAGCTAGACTGAATTTATTCCATTTTTAATAATTTGTTTGAACAAACTAGATTTTTCAATTGTTTTTTTTTCTTTTACTTCTTACAAAACTAGACAACTTTCTTCGCGCACATTCTTCAGACTCTAACATATTATTTTCATGTTATTCAAATAATGTTTAAGTCTCAAAAACAACTTGTCACATTGTTAAACATTGAAATAAATAGATACTAAAAAGGAAAAAAATATATGTTTACACCAACTTGATACACCCTTTTTATAATGCATTCAATTCATTCATTCTTTGTTACTCTGAAGTTTTCAAACGTTAAGGATGACTTATGCACAATGAAAACCTCATCATTAGGCCATCAACAAAAGGCTGGCTGTCGCGCAGAAGTCTAAAGATACACGAGCAGCATGCAGCAATCAACAGATGAACGGAGGGGCGGACGGACGGACGGACGTAGGGCGTGCAAGCAGGCAAAAAGTTACGCACGCATCAAATGTGTAGCAATTGAGTTGAAAATGATTGGGTTCATGTATGAATGTCGTCTTCCTTTGAATTGATAGATAGATACCAACTAACTAATACAAAATATAAACAGACATAACATCTTTGACTTTGTCTATGAATTTGAAATACATTTACATTTATATTTAGTATGTACTTGGAGAACAAATCTATAGAGCCCCACTAACACTTCTTTGGAAGCACTAAATCTTGAAAGAGTACACGAAGAAGCAGATAGATAGATGTTGGAGCTATTGCAGCATTTTTAGACAATTTTCCCATAAATTTTGAATGTTAAATTCTAAGTAATCGACAGGGTATGAAATGTTATTGCCTCATACGAATATTATTGGAAAGCCGCGTGTGCGAGTTGTTTTGACACCTAACATCCGCATCTAGTATTCAAGTGAATTTATTTCCATCGAGCCTCTTCAACCGTACAAACATTCGTTCAATTATTTGTCTGACTTCTATAGAGTTTGCTTTGCTGGTGTTATTGTTGCATTTTAAGCGGTGTTTATTAAATAAATATGATCTCGAATTCATGTTGTATGAGAAAAAATAAAAAATATGTCTTGAATATTTCCCAAAGGGCGGGAAAGTGTTACATTTAACGTTAAAGGCAGCATAATTATTTATGTACGTACGTACCGGTTGGTTCAAATACAAGTACTTTTTTAAAAATTAAATTGAATGAACTAAATTTAAATTTTTTTGTTAAATTTGGAACATGATTTCATTCATGTGACTACGGCCGCTGGCCTCACAGTAGCTTATTTGTTCAGTCCAATTTGCCAAGATTTGATTGACGGTCTCTGGTTATATCTCACGAATGTCTCGGACGATATTAGCCTCAAGGGTGTTCATCAGCTGTTCGCATGCATCGGCCTATAACGACACCCCACAGAAAAAGTCCTAACAGGAGGAATCACAGCTCAGAGGCGGCCAATTGGCATCGGCAAGTCGGCTGATAACACGATTTTGGGATGATTCGACTTCCGATTATATGTTTGCAATATTTCCCAACGTTGTTCAAGAATAAAACGATTTATATCCGCGGATTCATGATACTGTGTGTTAATCAATATTTCGGACAGAAAAAAATAACTCAGAAGATTCAAAGAGATACTTGTATTTGGACCAGCCGGTATAACAAAATGAAAAAAAAAAATAAACAAAGCATATTGTGCATGATGAATAAAATATTAATGTGAGCAATTGGGGTTCAATTCTCATAAGTTTTTAAGTTAATCTCGAATGAAGCCACCACCTCTTTGCCATCATTCTTGAGCACAATAAATAAAATGCTACCAGATGCCAAATTTCAAATATTCCTTTTATCTTAATTAAATTAAAATTTTTGTATTTACAGAACTTGTGTATGGAAATATGAATTTATTATATCTGTTCTTTAAACCATATTACATATATATAAATTTATACCAATGTAACCCTGGACTTCAGTGATTTTGGCATCATGTAGCGCTTGTTTTATGGAGGGCAGTGGGCAGTGAGCAATTTAGAGATCGTCTCAACTTAATTATTTCTTAATGTTTTCATTAAATATGAGCATATCTGAGCGGTCGGCTTTTTTAGAATTAAAGAATGTGCGATTGTATAGAGATGACATTCTTTACGACTCATAGTGTCCTACCACTGACAAGCTTTGCTCAATTTTTTTATATTGAATCTACATAAACAGAAAAAACTCGTCATCAAAGAAAATTAAAAATGTTTTATTTCAAGCAGAATTAGTTTGTACATTCTGTTCAGTTACGAATCAGCTGTTTAATTGAAAATCTGTATGAGTGGTTTGTTGTTACTTTTTTCATTGTGCTCTGTGGAAGACTATTCTGTAGAAAATAGAATAGAACGTTAAGTGACAGTTTGTTGTGGTGCAAAATATTAAAAAAAATTTTTGTTAAAAGTCGGAAAATTTTGTTTTAATTCAAGATTTTGTAAAGCTTTATGTGTATATTTTTTGAAATAAAAAACAATGGAAGATGGAAAGCTAAATATTTAAGTCGAAGAGTCGGTAGTGGCACAACGTTTAGACATCGTTGGCATTTGATGATCCAGCTAGAGTTTGTGACACCTCATATAACTCTGCGTCCGTAGGTTTTAATTTAATTAATTTGATTCCATTTATATGCACAATCGTTTATATTTACGAACATGAAACACATTCAAATCTTTTTATCTTTTAGCGAGCATTCTATGGCAAATCGTGTTGAAGAAAATGAGTGTACATCCAATGACAAGAGTTTCAAATTAGTTCAACCCTTGACACCTGGGTCGCCAATACAAAACACTAGTTTTTTGGATACAGAAGTAGAACAATTAGAAAGCCAAGAGTCGTTATTGCTGACCACATCAACACATTTAAGAAAATTAAAGCCGCTTTCTGCAAACTAAAAGCAATTGCTGATAGTGACGAATTGTTTGTGGAAGCAGTACAAACTTTTAAAGAGTTCTGTAAAGCACATGCATCGCTCACATCCGAAAGTTCAGAGTCAGAATCAAACAAAATACTATTTTTTTATTTATTAATTTGTTTCTTTTTGTTTATTAAGAACAACTTTAAGAAAAATTTTTGTTAACAATTCCAATGTTTTTCTTTTGTTTTTCAAAACAGCCGATTCCTTTTACAGAACAAGTTATTCAAAAATATTTCCTACAGAAAAGAACGGTACAGAACGGCAACGAAAAGTTAAAACTAATGAGGCCTTTATTCAATCATATTTTTCGTACTCAATTATCAATATTGACATACCGATGGTAATGCGTTGACAACACGTAACTGATTTTTACAACGAAATTAACGATTAAAACATATTATAATTAGACTGAAAGCTTTACAAACCACGAAATAAAATAGCTTTAAATTAATTATTTAATTTTTTTCATTTTTTCATTTGTTTCAACAATTTAATTATAAAGTAAGCTTTCTCTTCAGTACGTTATTACTCTAAGATAAGTCCATAATATGGTAGCATTTTTTGAAGTTAAAACATGCACGACGAAAAGAATCATTATTAGCATATACAGAACGGTAGTATTTTAATGCCAAGAGTTCAAAATTGCGGGTCGGTCGATCTTACAGGAACATTGAAGTTTAGTTAACTAAGTAAGAACTCTGAATCAACATCATCAAGAATCAGACCCAGAACAAATAAAGCACTCAGTATCAATCGTCGACTTTTTAGAGTTGGCAATTTTATCAGATCAAGTCTGCTATGATACGGCGATAAGATATAAATAAGATTTCCAACTAAGGCCAGGGAGACAAAAAATTAACAGCCTGTTCATCGAACACAATTACCTTAAAGAATGAAAAAAATATCAACTTTTTCCCTGTTTGGGTCCATACAACGCGAATGTCAAGTTCAGTAACAAAACACGTAACAACTGGCACATTTTTTTGGTCTGTTTATCGCGTTTTTCAATGTCAAACAGCTGAATAGACTATTTTACTCGCTGTGGAAAAATATAATTAGACAAACTAAATAAAAACTTTAAAAAATATATAAACAAAATTGTTCAAAATGTTAATTTATGTTATTTGTTACACGTTAACGAGTCGCCCAGTTTCATTTTATTTTTGACGCGTTCCATGAACAGGCAGTAAAAATTTTCTGTGTACCGATTCAATACTATTAATATGAATAGAATAACAAGGATCCCAAACATTTAATCCATACTCAAGAATTGGTCGAACAAGAGAAGTATATAAAACTTTCGTAATACAAGGATCTAGAAATTACTTTGACCAGCGTTTCATGAATCCAAGTACACCATAGACTTTATTTACCATTATAGAAATGTGATCACGAAAGTTGAGCCTATGATCTAACAGTATGCCAAGATCCAATATGGCTTGAACTTTATTTAATATAATAAGAAGTCTCGATCGGATTGTGTCTGAAAAATGACATGTGCTTACATTTCAAGATATTTAAATTCAATAAATTTAATCTGCAACATTGATGAAAATTCCAAAAGTCGGCACTTAATAAAGTATGTACATTAATATCGAAAAGAGTTAAAAAATTTTAACATAATCGGTGTACATCCGTAATTTAGAATGCAAAACAACAGTAGGAAGATCATTGAGGAATAAAGTGACCAATGTCAAATAGAACGTCATGCATCGATTGCTTTGATTGTTCTTAATGTTTGTTTCTCACATAGTTCCACTGTTCGTTTTACCGTCTCTTGAATTTTTGCCTCACATTTCAGTTTTTTTTAAATAAGCCGCGTAAGTAAGTTGTGTTTTCAATTGTGTTTCAAAGTACTAATCGTGAACATATAGTGAAGTGGGCATATTTTTATTAAAAAAAATGTATAACCTTTTAAGCCAATTGAAGTCATTTGATGCAAAAAAAACCGTTTGGGTAACAGTTTTACCGAGATGCATCCATTGCGCGTGTCCTAAAAATCCTTGAAGGTTATAAAAATGATGAACCATAAACATTGATTATGATTTCATATGATATAGAAACCATATTAGTGCTGGCAAAGTATTGAGTAGTGGGTACCGAGTATCGAATATTTCCTTTTTTTTTTTTTTGGTTACTAAATACTCAAAAGTAGTTACTCGATACTTTCAGAGTTGTATTTTTAAGCAAGTTGAGTGGCTAAAATAGTGGATAAAAATGCATCACTGTATAAAAAGACAACAAGTAGTAAGATGCTTCAATCAAATCAAAATTAAATTTTTTTTTTTGAGAACAATTAAATTATTTCTTAAGTTGTTGTTACCGTTAAATTAAAAGTTAGCTTTACATTTATTTTTTATTTAATAATAAAAGACATACAAAACCAATAATAGTTGAAGATCTATATTTAATTTTTGAAGAAACTACTTCAATTTGCAGATAAAAAGTATGCGTTACAAATTCAAAAAATTCGTTATTGAGTACCCAAATGAAAAGTATTGAATATTATTGAGTAATGAAAATTAGTAGAATTTGCAGGCACTAAACTATATATTCCAAAAATTATGAAAAAATTTCCGGTAGCTTAGCGTCAGGTCTGCGTTTCCAGAAAAATAATAAAAACTTATTAACGAGGTGTCAACGTGTGACCATCAATATATAGAATCACAGAAAAAATCGTCAACCACAGAAAATTTGTCAAGTTTTGTTTTGTGTATATGGGAGGATCTCTACACAAGCAAAATAAAGCAGCTTCCCCTGAAAGCTCAAGACTTGACGAGTCAAACCTGACGTGTGTTATCCGGGTCTAAGATCCTGTAATTGTGCTCCGAAAGTAATGTAAATTTGGATCATCTAATATTTTTTTTGTATATAATGTTGAAATTTTAGACTCAATTTCCGAAGAAAATTTTTTGGACACACGATAACTTCGGGACCACAATATGTCACCCACTGGCAAATATATCAGAGATCTCATCATAAAATTAATGTTTTCGTCATATAAATAGATCGTGTGTTGAATAATGCCTCTAAAGAAATACTGCCTATTAATTTCAATGTAGAAAAATCGATATCGAATGTCCATAATATATATTCTCTGATTCAGCAGAACGCATTGCTTGAATAGATGTCATCCGCTGAAGACTGGGTGGGAGGTTAATCTCTATTGCGATGCGAAAACAATTTTAGGGTACCAATAGTTAGATTTTGTACCATTTTTCTTTCGTATCACAATAGAGAGTAACCCCAGCTGATCAGATATTACTATTTAGCTACCACTGGACACGCGAAAGAATGATAAATATATTGTTCCATTCCCATTAACACTTCTTGTCAAAAACTCTGCAATCTGGCAAGTCGGCGCTTGTATTAAATTTATGCAGCTAAAAATATTTCATCCCACAATCATAAGCGTAAACATGTGGGTATTTATAGTGCAGGAATAAAATTTGAAGAAATCATAATTTATAGTAAATCAGTTTAAAGATTTATAAACCATTTAACAATACGAAACTAAAACAGAAATTAAAACACAAACGAAGTTAAATATTAAAAGTGAACTCAAAACAAACAGCATTTCATTCGATTGACTTTTACCCCCCATCTATTATTTGTCTAAGTTTTAAGGAGTCTGCTTTGTGGCATCAATTAGTTGACATATGATCTTTTAAACTTGAAGAGCATTAATAAATTAATAATTAAATGTATCCATACATTCATTGGCATTGTTTTTGTACCACTTTGGATGACTGTGAACTTGAACTTATTTGTCTCATCAACATCATCATCATCTTCACCATAATCATTTTAATAGGATTTTCTGTCTAAGTTCGTAATGTGAAACATGATCTCTGCCACTTAAAGACGTCAGATTGTTTCTTTCATTCAGAGATTGCAGTTGAGATTGAGGCTGATTTCAAAATTTGTTAAATGCTACTTAATGCTTTAACCAGACAACATTGTGTCATTTTGGAAGGCATTTGAAGATAAATTTGGCTTTTTTTAGAATTCATCTCAAGTTATTTGTAGCATTTTCACTTTTCATTAAATAGCACGTACGTGCAATATCGAGCTCTTTTAAAGCTTTTAATATTCAAAATGCGCCTGTCAAACATAATTAATTTCAATGTCAAACTTTTTATTTGCTGTAACAAGAATCATACCAGGGATTATTATTTAATAATATAAACTCGTGTATACCTAAAATTAATTTGAATAAAGCGCACTATTCGCTAAAACAATTCCTTGTGTTTTCTATTTTAGCACATTTTTTCATTGCAATTGTAATTGCACATGTTTTGATTTAACTAGAAACCAATTTTATTTTTATTAAAGCAACACCATGTTACAAAATATGTAAAAATTACTCCACGACTAAAAAGTAAAAAACTATAACAAAATCTTCTATAGTGTAGAAATGTTAAAATAAATATAAATACAAATATTGTGCTGTTTTCTATTTCCTTAGTTTATTATTAGTTTATTTCATTTGACAATGTAGTCGGGTAAAACTAAAATTATTTTTTACTATGAGTTTAATATTATTTTACTATCATATGATAAAATTAGATTGTTCAACATAAAATTTGTGTTTCAAATGTCTTATTTATACAAAAGAAGACACATTAACTGTTCACTTGTTCTTTTTTTCATATAAAATCACAAACACGTTTATTATTCAACATTCGATTTTTGAATTTCGTGATTTTAAGTTTGCCAAGTGATTTCGGACCTGTTTCAATCATTTGATTGATAATGGATTCGGGTAAAACTAAAATTGTTTTGTAAATGTTAAAACTTCTGAAAAGTGAGTGAAAAATAATAAAAACTCTTACAACGTTTTAGAAGGTGTTTTTGTTATATCCAAATTATTATTTCAAGAACAATTGAAGTAAATATACTTTGACATTAGAAATCGTCATAGAATTCAGTATATACTCACGACGATGTTTTAGTATAATATGGGAAAACTTGTTCAGCCGCAGTTCAATTTTATTACTTTTGATAACTTTTCGTTATACATGAGGCTATTAATATATTTTTGTGTATATAATTTCGAATCGTTTTATGTATGACAATACATATATATTTTTGAATACCTTTAAACTAAAAATTAAAGTAAAAAGAAATCCAGTTCAAGATATTCAAACTAACAAATACCAAATTATCGAGGGTTTACTGTATATCCCATATGGTCTAGTGGCTAGGATATCTGGCTTTCACCCAGAAGGCCCGGGTTCGATTCCCGGTATGGGAAGTTTTTTTTTACTATAAACTCAAAAACAAAAACAACATTTCAAATTTTGTTTTCGTTTTAAATGTATTTATACAATTTTCTTTCGATATCAGCGAACAGGCAGTCAGGGCTGGGCAGTATTTGAAATACATATGTATATTTGAAATACAAATACGTATTTTGTATTTGTATTTTAAATACATGTCTTGCAAGTATTTTGTATTTTAAATGCATACAAAAAATGGCAGTATTTCTCTGTATGATTCTATAGCAAAACTTATGAAAAGTAAATCCAAATTAAATGAATTATTTGGTAAGTTGCGTAAGGAGAGCACTTTCGCGGTTATAGAACTAGAATATTTAGAGGAATTCATTAAAGTTTTGAAACCTATTGCCACTGCTTTAGATTACCTTCAGGTTTCAGATTATTTTGCCTTCATGTTATCATCCTGGTTATAAGATGCGTTGGCTGCCAGAAAACATCACGACAGAAGCAAGGCATCACGACAAAAGAATCCAAAATCTTGCAATTTATACTCTGGAGGAAAATTATAAAGAACTTAAAATGACACCTAGAGTAGAAGCACCAGTAAAGAAGACGATGATTTTGTTGTTTTCGTAGATAGGGACGCTGGTGAATCTAGGACATCACATTTGGAATTGTAATTTCTCAGTTTCCTCAGTGCCAAGAGCAAAGCCATTATCACTCTTGACAGCTATCCAAATATAAAAAAGAGTATTCATAGAATTGAATAGAAGTTTGTGCTCATCAGGACCTGTAGAAAGATTATTTTCTTCAGCAGGTTTTATTTATTCTCCAACAAGAAACAGTTTGTCTGATGCTACATTCAAAAATCTGATATTTATGAAAGGAAACAATTGTTTTGTTGATTAGTTTTGTCGAATGTTTTTTTTTGGTTTGAATAAAAATGGTGTATTTTGTATTTTAAATACATACATGACGTGGAAGTATTTTGTATTTTAAATAGAAACATGATGTGTCATTATTTTGTATTTTAAACACCGCAAACCATGTATTTAGCCCAACTATGCAGGCAGTTAGGTAAATTTTTATGAAATAGTTTGTATTCGCATGTGCTCAAGTTTAAAAAATTCAAGACGTTCAAACTAACAATTACCAAACTATCGGGAGCTTACTGTATATCCCATATGGTCTAGTGGCTAGGATATCTGGCTTTCACCCAGAAGGCCCGGGTTCGATTCCCGGTATGGGAAGTTTTTTTTTACTATAAAGTCAAATTATACAGAAGAAAAACGACAAGTATAGACGTGATTAATAAGTAGCCCGAATCCCATAATTTAACAGAAATAAAACGATTAGTTAGTTACAACTTGATAACAGAAAGTCAACTATCATGGGCCTTTTGTTTTTTGCTATATTTTGATATAAATGGCTTTTTTAATGACTCTTAGGAATTTTTCGTTCAATAAATTGCAAACATACGAACGCCACATTTTGGCCTAAGTCTCTATGCGTCCTCAAAAATCTTGGATAGAATATTAAAAAAATATTCTCGTATTAGAATTCGTATAGAATACTCGAAATAAAGCTCGAAATAAAAGGTTAATGTTAGGAGATTTCGAGAGAAATATTAAAGAATGAGGTTGGAGAGAGATTGTTAACTAGAAATTTTAAAACAAACATTTTCGCGCTATGCCCCAGGAGCCGAGTGATTTTCGTTATTTTCACATACACAGCACGATAGTTACGATAGTTAAAGAAACTCACTAGAAAGAGTGTAAAAAAACAATTATTTCATTCATTTATATGCTGGCTTTCAAGTAAGCATGTCGTTGTCGCTTTTTTTATGATCAAACAAAACAAAAACACATTGTCCTTCTTTCAGCATTTTAAATATTTTCAGTACACTTTGAATATTTTTGCATTATTCTATTCGTATATTAAAATGTGGAGAGTAGAGTGGGAACAAAAAATGTTTTTTCTTTAAGTATATTTAATGACACGAATGCCTTTTATGCAATCAGAAAAAATATTGTTCAACACATGTATGTATGTAGCACGGACTTTCTCCCAGTGCATTCACGTAACACACACATTTTTAAGCTTTGGGTCTTTGTGAGAGGACCACTGTCTTCAAATAACAATTACATGAATGAAGATCAAATAGGCTGTGATAGTCGATTTTTGTGATGTAAAGTTGATGAACAAAAGCAGTTTGACGATATGGAAGCGAAGCTGTAAAATATACTAAAACGGCTCTAAAACTAACGCAGTCTATTGCACCATTTCTAAGAAAGAAAAATTCATTAACATGCCAGCAAAAAAATAGTTAGTTTCTGGAAGCAGTAAAAATTTTGCACGTTTTCTAAATGCGCTGTTTTGGGGCGCTTCCGATCATGTGCAAAAAGAAGGCAGAGAT
Source organism: Gymnocheta viridis (assembly GCA_956483585.1). Classification (NCBI taxonomy): domain Eukaryota; kingdom Metazoa; phylum Arthropoda; class Insecta; order Diptera; family Tachinidae; genus Gymnocheta; species Gymnocheta viridis. The sequence continues at coordinate 34,603,898 of OY101442.1, read as the reverse complement.
CTCTCCATTTATTTTTAAGCTCAAAACAGTTTAAGGACTCACTTTTGGAATGAAAGAGAGAGGGACTAAAATTATGTAATTACATTTTTGGTTATCTAACGATTTTATATAAACAACAGCGAAGTTTACGGATGATACAATTGGATGAGGCAGTAAGGACGAAGAGGCACGATTCCATCTAATTTTTTGGTGAATTGAATGAAGCGCAGTATTATTGTAAAAAAGAGAGCTCTCAAATGCGGCATCGCGAATAAAAGTCATGCTTTATCAAAGCGTATTCCGAAAGAGGAGCTACAACAACAACCAACTCCACTCGCTTAGAAATCTGCCTCGAGAGAAGCTTTGGTGTTTGCTGGGCAGCTTCGGGAAAAGCAGTAGTTATTACTGAAATAGTTAAATTAAAGGTTCAAAATTTAAATGAAAACGGCACACAGAGAAGTATTTGTGCCAAAAACCTGTCCAAAAAGGCAAAAATAAACTTAAAGAAATATTAAAAACTAAGTACGCAGATCGATACACAACAAAATTTTACATCATATTGTAAATTTTTAACACTTTATGTTGCGATTTGCAGCTCTGACACACTGCTGAAGTCAGGAAAGTGAAGAAAATTACATGCGCTTTTAATTTTTTTTTCAGTTTCAAGATGTTTGTATATGATATTTTTTTGTGGCTAAACGAATAAAGGTATTACATTGATTTTTTCACTGAAAGATTTGTTCAAAAGCTATTTTAGGTACACATTTAAGAAAGAAATTATCTTGAATATTAATGTTGAAACAATTCGTTTAAAAATTAAAAAATATATACTTTTTTGCAAGAAAAGAGAACAAGGTTTTTAAAAGTGAAGGAACCATGAATAAATGAGTAAATTATGTTTTGTACCACAATAAAACTTAGAATTTCTCATTTTAGATCAAAAAAAATGTTTACACAAGTTTGCGCCATTATGTTTAACGATTTTTTTAAATTTTCAAATTTAATTTTTTTTGCTCATCAGGCACTTCTTCATAATTTTTTGTGTCTGTTGTATTATTGATTTTAAATGTTATTCACGTCACTTTTAATACTTCACATGTGATTATCTGCGTTCTATACAACATTATTTGTTAGAAAAATATTTGTACATATATACCTAAAAATAAAAATAGAAAACATTGGCACATAAAAAATGCACGGGGGGAAAAAATGATGGGGACATATGACAATGATTTCGACGTTTTTAATTACTATAAATTTTTTGTTATTAAGTATTAAATAATATAAGATAAATATTTTTAAAAAACCGACAAAAATCTGCCACAAGATTTGTTGCGTTGACAACTGTCGTAAAATGAGCACCAAAGGTTTCCTTTGGAGCTCAGAGTGTTTGTATATATATTTTTTTTGTTTTTGGTTTTAGCCCAGGTAGAAACACCATGTGCTAATATAAACTAAAGTAAATCTTAGTAGAAACACTAAGACTGGTTGATCAATCAAGAAAGTAAGTTTTGTTTGACTTAAAAATGATTGACGATTTTCTTTATTTTTAATTTCTTATATACTAAATTGTCTTACAATAAATTTATTAAAATTTCTTAGTAAGTAAATAGCCAAGTTTTGCATAATTGCTGAACCTTACAAATTACAAATTTAATATTAATTTCTGTTTTGTCAACAACAAGTTCATTAACCAGAACTTAATACTAAAATCTAGAATAAAAATGTTTAGTCAACAATAATAAAATGTTTAGGTAATTGAACTTAAAACATAAGTAAAGTAAAATGTTTAGTCGACAACAACGGTTATTAAACTTAAAAAAGTAAAATAAAATCAATCTTTCAATTAAAAAAACACGTTTAATAATTTTGGCCAGCTTTTTGGCTCAAATACACCTCTGTGCGGCAGGTCCAATAATGGAACGTTTTTATATGAATATAGAAATCTAACGAAAATGTTAACTTTTTCATTTAAAACTTGGTCTTCGCTAATTAGGATATGTGATCAGTAATGTCTCTCATTGGCTGACAATAAAAGTTTTTAATACGACAAAACAAAAAATTAAAATAAAACTAGTTTCAATTTATCAAAAATTTCTGAAATAAAAACTAACACACGAAATGGGTAAACTCAGATTTTTACTTGAACCAAACAATTCCTTTCAACTTAAAGTAAATTAAAATGTTGATTAAAGCGTTTATTTGAATTTTTATTTTGTATTGTCTTCCAGTTCAATTTCAATAATTATAAATCGATTTACTAACTGCGTGACCAACGATATCGAACGAATTCTATCTTTTGTACAACATTTACATGAAAAGAAAATTCTAAAATTTTGTTTTTATTTTAAATGTAATTGAACGAAAAAATGAATTTGTTCGACATCTTGTGCCATTTTTGTGTCAACCGTCAACAAAGTCTTGGAAACTTGGACTGACAGGCGGCAATCACATGAAGGAAATTGTGTTATATAAATAATGGGAGCGAGATGAAATTTTTCATGAGGACTGATTAAGCAATTTTAATAATGTGGTTTCTTGTGAAGTTTTATTCAGAGAGCGATATTTATTACCACTTTAAGAAAAAATATAATGAAATCGTTTCATTGATTCTATGAAGCAAATTGTACATTTTTGAAATTAATTTCTGAAATGTTTCTCATTAATTTTACTGTGTTCTCACCAGTGTTGCCAGCGAATTTTCGTGAAAGGTACATTTTATTTTCCAAAAAGATACATTTTGAAAAAAATTTTTAAATCCATTTTTAACGTTTAACATTTAACATTTATTTAACGAATATTGTAAAGAAAATAATATCATATACATTCATTTTTAAATTTATTTAAGTCATAAATATTAGGTGAGAAATTTTTCAAAATACAGTAAGCAAACTTCAAAATTAATTATATATAACTACCTTTGGATGTTATCAAAACAAATTCATTTTTGTAAAAATTTATATACGATTTAAGGCGTTTATACTAAGGCGATTATATCAAAAAGTTCATATAAATTTTTTTTAAATAAAAAAAGATGTTCATATTTAATCAGAAAAACTTCGCACTACATGTAATCATCGATTTAGGTGGATCGTATGTTGAAACGTCCTTAATGTTTTCTTTCATTATTAGTAAAGCTGCTTTTGTATTAGTATTGAGTCGGTTACGATGATCAGTCTTAATTAATAAGCTTTAGCTGGCTAAAAAATTTTTTTACAACAGTTAAATCCTTCTCTTTAAAAGATTGAGCTTCCTTTAAATTAAACATATTTATAATATTAAATATTTCATCGGTAAATACGAATTTTAAATTTATTTGTTTTAATTTCTTATGCTGATCTTCTATTAGGGTAGCCAGCGAAGTAAAAAATGTCATCTTAACATACACAAGAATAAGCAGACGGCAGAAGAACTTAGAAAACTTAACAACAAAATACATGTTATTTTTGTATTTAGTTGTCACTGTTTTTTAGTATTCATAACGAAATGATAACTTTAAAGAGACGGAAAATTTAATATTGTATTTTTCTATATTTTGCGTACAGATTCAAAAGGTACGAAAAATGTCAGAATTATACATAGTACCTGAAGTCATGAAAAGATACGAAAAATGTATCTTTCGTATTTTAATGGCATCACTGGTTCTCACCTCAATTGTTCCCTCTACTTTTCCGTTCTGTGTGATGAGTTAATCTTATTAATCTAGAACATTAGATTAAAGTTAAATTTTTTTGTTGTTTTATAAAACTTGAAGTTAAATACTCAACAGCAGTTTTTTGTCAAAGACGACATCCAGAAGAGATTCTTTCGTTCTCTTTTGAATTTTCATTTACACGCTGTCATTTATAAATTTAAATTGGTAATTATATTTCTCAAACGATTGTTATGCGATACCAAACAGCTGACACAGTTTGTTCAAAAGTGTCAGTTCAGGATCTAAAAGATAATTAACTCAGCTTCTCTAGTGGTTCGTTATCGCAGTTTAGACGGTATTAATTAACCTTGATTAGCATATCGAATACTCTAATTTATATGGCGCCCACTCTAAATGAATTGTGGCTTAATTTTAATACGATAATTATTCATTGATTAAGTGATTAATTTTAAAAAGCAAAAATTGTTTGTGTTTCAAAGAGTATGTGTGTGTGTGTGTGTGTGTAAGCAATCGTATGGAGGTGTTGTTAGAAGGTGGAAATTGCAATAAATTGTGACAACTTGTAGACAGAATGTAATAAATTACCAATTAATGCAGGCAGTATAGAACGATAAATCATGTATTTGGTATTAAATTTAATAAATAAACAAATCAAATTAATAGTAATAATAACTCTGTTTTAAAGCCCTTGTTAATGGTCTTTCCAGCCAGATTAAATACTAACAAACAACTGACTAAACAACTACTAAATGTTAAGTAAAGAATTGTTGCATTTGTTTTCAACATTAAACGCTTGCATTAGCTGAACAAAATATAATCAATATTAATTAGCAACTAATCATAATTTCTAATAACTGACACAAGCAGACAACAATATATGCAAATCTAACACGCAACACATTGATTTGTATTCGATTTTCTTCTTCGTTCCGCACGCTCCAGATGTAGACCTTTACTAGCCTCCACTTGCCACTCTTAACTCGATTAATCTCGTATACTTTAATTAATTAACCAGGGAAAGTAGAGAAAAATATTTATTCACTGCAAACAAAGTGCATATTTTGCAAAAGAATTTACACGTACAACAATGTGTATGACAAGTTTAATTTTCTATAACGTGAGCTGCTTCCATTGTGAGTGAGAGTTGCTGGTTGTTGTTGTTGTAACTCCAGCTTCGAAATACGTTTCCAGAAGGTATGATTTTTCATCGAGATGTCTCATTTTGAGAGCTGTATTTTTTTATATAATAAAGTTCGTGCAAAGGTTCGTGAGAGTGACAACAACCATGGTTCACGCCACCGCAAGGTGTGAATCATGACTTTTGAACTGACATCATTGTCCCATTTTTTCTGAAAATGCTTCTGTTTAATGTTTGGTTTCAGCAAGATGGCGCTCCAAGTCACATATCTCATCAGACAAACGATCTTTTGCGCACTAAGTTCGGTAAACGTATTATCACCCGTCTTGATGATGTCGTTTGGCCACCTCAAAACTGCGATTTAGCTCCTTTAGATTTTATTCTTATTATTTTCATCTTCCCATAAATCATATTTAGTCTCTTGTTTCTTTGGAATATTTAAGCAAAATTTAAAAAAAAATTTCCTTACCGTGTGATCTCTGGAAGAGGCATTCACAACACCTTCAGACTGCTTTCTTTGGGACTACGTGAAATATAATAACCCACAATAGAAACAAGACCTCAAAAATAAAATTCATGAAGTTATCGAGGACATACAGCTGTAAATGTATGAATTCGTAATGGAAAATTTCATGAAAAGATTATGGTCCTGCAACCGTAGCCGTGGCGGTCATTTGGCAGATATTGTTTACCATTATTAGTGACATACCTTCCTTTTTAAAATTAAGTAAACATCCGATGATTTCTCTTAAAAGTACTCCCCTTCGGAAAATGTTTTACACATTGTCCTGAAAATACCTGTCCTATGACTGGTGAAAATAGGAATGGTACAAAAAGTTCCTGAGTCGTGTCTGGTGAAAAGGGAACGTTTCACAAAACTAGAACAAAAGTACCTACAAAATTCCCTCACGCCAAAAAATTGTACGTATTTTTTTCTATTTTCTTTTATTATTTATGGTGATTAATGTAATCTACATTAATTAAGGATATTATAATCTGATTAAAATAATAATGAATTTGTTGATTTGGACCAAACAAATTTTTAGAAAATTATATTAATCTAAGCCGAAGTTATACCCATTGAAAAGCTAATAGGATACATATAGGGTACATTCTGCTCTGGGATACTTCTATTGCCGATTTTTAAGAAACCATAACAGGTACTAAGGATACTACAACAGGACAAGTACGTAAAGGTTAGACCTATAACCTGTCACCGAATATCTTAATTATGTCAATTGACCCCCTCCAAAGACAATACCATGTAAAAGTTACCGGTACCTCTCATATAAAGTTCCGGAAGTCGAACCGGTTGCTAGTCCCTACACTCACAATATTATTGCAGTAACGGACTGTACGTTATTCAAGAAGTAATCCGTTCAGTCATTTTTAAAAGAATAACCATTTAAAGTTGTAAGCAATTTTATTTTTAACTGATTCTAACATTCATTCAAAAAACTAAGGACATATTAATACGGATTTTCGGTTACATTTAATATTATCCGTTGTTTTCAATTGATGTTTTTTTCTTTGCTGCTTTATTTGAATTGTTTGAGATTTCCTCTCCTATTTTTACGGACTTAAGTCAATTAATTTTTTAACATTAAAAATTAAATGAACTTTTGGTTCAATTTAAATGAAAAATGGGTAGACTGGATTTTAATTAACCTTTCATTTGTTTGAAATTACAATTTCAGTTAATTTTACGTACAGAATATTTTGAGTGTAGGAACCAATCACGTATCCTGTGACAGGTTCTTTTCCCTCTATAGTCGTTTCTTTTTACATATCAATATGGAACCTCTTATTGAAAGATCCTATAAATGGCGCAAGATGGCCCAGCAATTGTCACCCGATATTCTTTGACTTTAATTTGTTATATACGTTTTTGTTGCACCTTTTTCTTTATATATATGAGCGCTTCAAAAGTCTGAGGTTGGTTGAAGCAATAAAGGCATCAAAATAGAAAGTCATCTTACAACAAATCATTGAAAATTTAAAGATGAATTTGAAGTAATAAAAAATAATAAAAAAAAAATCTTGCATTCACTAATACCGTTTGTTTAATACACTGAAAATGTTTTACAAATATTGTAGGAGAAGGACAGTATATAAGCGACCTTTGGGTCACAAAGCTGTTGATAAGCAGAATTGGAGCATTCAAATGAACCTGTCTAGAACCTGTCACCGAGTATCTTTATTATGTCAATTGACCACAATCCAATGACCATACCATGTAAAAGTTACCGGAACCTCTCATATAAAGTTCCGTAAATCGAACCGTTTGCTAGTCCCTGGGAATCAGTCACGTGACGCATCCTGTGGCAAATTCTTTTCCCTCAAGGATAATGTTGAAACTTTAGACTCAATTTCCCTAAGAAAATTTTTTTGAAGATAGATACGTGAAGATAAATTCGGGACGACGATTTTTGGGATCGTGGAATCAGTAGTTCATCCGTTCATATGCCTTAACAAATAATAATGCACAGAATTTTACATTTACCAGTGAGCGGTAGAAAGACACGATTGTGATGCTAGAAATTTTCACAGAATTCTTACAATATGGCCGCTTTCCTTAGAAATAATTGCATAATTTAATGTTATAAGTGTAACAACAACTTGTGTGATTATCAAATTATTTGTGCTTGCATGTGTACTCGTATCAATTTACAAACACCATCCAAGAATGATTGTCGACTTTTCAATTAATAAAAGCGATGACGTTATTAATGGCTGTTTAACAGAGAAGAAAACCCCTGACATAGACACTGTTCCGAAAGTTCAGCATGTGACAACATGCGGATAACAATGGCGGCAACATCAGCGAACAACTTTAATATCGACGCCAATAATGACATTTTGACATTTAAAATTGAGCCGCTGGCAAATTACTACGAGTTGTAGATGTTTGTTAGAAATGTCTTTAATGTAAACATTGGTTTATTGAATGACTCTGCCATCCAGTCACACTTAACAATATGGCAAGTGCTAAATTGTTCACTAAAACACTCAGCAGCTTTGTAATAAATCTGAGCCATTGAAATATGGTTGGTTGGTTGTTCTAACAAAAATCTCTGTTGTAAGCAAATGTCATTTGTATTTAATTTCAACAAGTTATTCAAGTTGTTGTATCCACTGTAGAAATTTACTGTGGCTGGCGCCAATTCAAATTGCTGATCTTGTTTAGTTGTTTGTTCACTGTCATCGATGAAAACAATTGTTACGTGAAATGATGTTGTTGTTGCGAGCATTACTTCCTTCAACTTATATCGGTTTCGTGCGAATAATTAATTTTATTTCATTTTATTTAATTTAACTATGAACGGATTAGTTGTTATTATTTGTTTATACTCGTATGGGCAAATGTACAAATGTATGCCGGTATTTTGTTATTGAATTTACGTTAATTAGGATCACTAATTAATAATGGACTTAATGAAATCTTATTAAAATTTACATTGGAATTAGAGGAATTTAAATGTTTTGCAAAATGATGACAGATGACAAATGACATTAACCAAGATTAATGACAAAAATATATAAAATGCAAAACATTACATTTATAACTGATTATTATTATTGTTATTACTAATATTTATATCTTAGGTTTTGTTAATCTGGCCGGCCATAAAGATTTCGCATAGACCGTGTTCGTCCTTAGCGTTACCACAATGTACGATAAACAATAAATGAAAAAGTTAGTTCGATGTGATGATACTAAGAGTACTCCACACTCTCTTGACGAATGCTAGGAGTCTCATTAGTTAAATTCCAGAGATTTTCCCAAGATTTTGGTTATAATGATCACCCAGACAGTTCGCTCTGGAGCATATGACTGCCAGATAGTAGGAAAGTATGTGCTCTAACGTCTCTTTTTCTCCTGGTATCTCACAGAATCTGCAGTCGTCACTATACAGTTGAACCGCCTTTTTGGCGTATACTGCCTTCCAACAGTGATTCGTTATAAAACCTACCAGAAGCCTACAGTCTTTTCTCGATAGCGATAGAAGAATTTTAGTCAATTTTGGATCATTGGATACTTAGCACGTTTCGGTGTTTCGCTAAACAGCCTCAGATTTCCTCGGTATAGTAGAGTCTATATCTCTCTTAATATTACGAATCGGAATGTCTGTCAAGCTGTTATAAGGTAATTGTTGCCCTGGTGTCCATGAACCCAGTAGATATGTACTCTTCTGTTGGTACACAGTCTGTGTCATGAGTCCTTGCAACTTTGAACGATCGAAGAGTAAGTATATTCAGCAGATATCGTCCTGATTGTCGCCTGACTCTCTATAAAGAAGTTTATATGTGAGATTATTTATATCTTAATAATCATACTTGTCTAGTTGGCCAGACTGTCGCTTGCGACATTGTCGTCGAGGATTCTTGCACGGCTTGAGCTCTGTCTACTACATTTTCTAAGCGATAATTTAGAGGAAATTGTTTTTCATGGCAGTATGAGCGATAAAATCTTGCATTGTGTCCCCTCTTTTGAACACTTTTGATGACAACGCCAGCGGCTGTGTCTTAAACTTTGTATTCTATCAAATATTGTTTACGAATATATGAGTGATGTGGTCAGTTATATTGTCTTCTAATAAACATTTTAAGCGACAATGTCTTAAGTGCTGTTTTAATAAAAATCGTTAAACGTCTTTATAGTGTTCTACGTCTTGTACGATTTCTTATATCATACTTTGCTTATGACAAGATGAGCGAGAAAGTATTGTTTTCAATCCAACACAAGAATATATTGATTATCTTGATATTTTAGAAGTGCTGGAGATGGAGGAAAAACTAACTAAATCGGCTTTTTAAAAAGTCCAGAATAAGCTAAATCGTCCAAAAATAAAAGCCAACAAAATATGCTAAAGTATTTTTATTCACATTTCAACGTTTTATTTATTATTAATAAAAAATGCAAAAAACATATTGAAAGTTATTTAAAAAAAATTCACTTCAAGTACATAAACATAGAAACAAAAAAACGAATAAAAGTCTTCATATTTTTAAATTCATATAAGTCAATATATAGCATAAATATCAGGAGGCAAATTACGGCATTCGATATCGAACGAAATCCCATAAAAAATTTTTCGAATTTGTATGGAAATTTCGTTTGATATCGAATGCCGTAATTTGCCATCAGGTATTTCTTTTGATTTCAATTCAGTATTGGATCAAAAATATAACAGAACATTTGTATTTAAGAACGATATAATAATTAATGCATCATTATTTAAATAAAAAATATATATATTTAATATATTATATACTTTTATGTGCGAACAGGCGTCGTAATTTTCTCATCGTCACTAGGATCGGAACTATCATTTGCATAAATGTCACGAGGGTCTAGTAATTTTATTAAATCACCGGGAATTACTAAATTATGACAATATTTCCGTAACTTTTTTTAAAGATCATTCAATGTATAATAAAGAATTAAGCATTTTAATTCTAGTACGATTTCTTTCTACAGTTTTAATTATTTTCATGGAAGTAAAAAGTTTTTCAACCACAACGTTACTGAAAGTAATACTACGGGACGTAATAATACTAAGATGTTTTATTTTCCCTCCATTTTATCAGTTGTCATGACTCAACCTGTAACTTCATTGAAATTATTAAAATTCACTAAAAAATATGGTGAAAATTTCTCGATTACAGTTCGTTGTCGTAAAGCACTTTCTCGGTGAGCAATTGTAAAACTTGTGGATAAGTTTGAGCATTTGGGATATTGATGTGAAAAATTAAACTCGTATACGTCGCTCAACTGAGAATATTGCTGTTGTAGTCAGTCCACAGTTTTGGGGAAAACCCAGGATTGTGCATTTCTCATTGATCATTTGGAATTGGACATTCCAAAAGCGACTTAAACCATATTTTGAATAAACATATTGATGGATGATGGACGACGTATATTTTCAACAAGCTGTCGCTATGTGCCACACTAGTGATGATACCATCGCTCTTTAACGTGAAAAGTTTCCCGACCGTGTGAGTTCTCGAAAAGGCGAGCACAATTGTCCACCGATATCTTATAATTAAAACCCTATTTTATTTGGGGCTACGTAAAAGATATGTTCTATGCTAATGGCCCACAATCGATTCAAGACCTAAAAGATGGACTTGTGAAGTTATCCGGGAAATTCATGAAAAGAATATATATATTTCTGCAAGCGTGGCAGTGGCGGCTATTTGGTTGATATTGTTTTCTTGACAATTGATAAAACATCCGAGGATTTCGCTCAAAAAATATTACTTTTTTACATATCTAATTTAAACCTCTTACCTCAGTTAACACAAAGTTTAGTTATGCTAGTTTTATTTGTTAGTCAAAACTTAATTTTAAACTGATAGTTAAACATTTTCGTTAACAATAAAAACATTTAGTTAACTTGCTTTTATGTACTACTAATGTGAATCACATCAACAATTTATTTTTGAGAAATGCACAAAAATTTGCCATTTTAAGATGAAAAAAGCTTCAATCACCTATTTTTTACAATTTGTGAAAATTTTATTTATTTATTAGTACATATTCTACAAAGTAAATTTGCAGGATATGGTTGCACAAAAATGGCGCATAATTTTATGCCAGTTGAGAAATCAAACTCAAAAAATATTTCAGTTAATTGTAAATAAAAGTTAAAACTGAACAGCGCTTTGTGTTCATGAATTTTTGCTAACTAAAGTTCAAATTTCGAGTTTAGTGTTAACTTCAAGTTAATATTTTTATTGTTAACGGCCCTTAATGGAAGACTCTATAGATAGCTAAATACTAGATTAACTAAATCAAGAATTGATTTCTTTTTTGCAGCGCATTCATAAATTGTCGCACCGCCACCCAGAACGCAGCTGTTGACTCAGCATTTGTCCATTTCTCACTTAAAAGTTTTCGGCATTGGATTTCAATCAATATAATTTTGTCTTCAGTGTACTTACATTGGCACATTGGCTTTTATGGGTTCAGTAGAAAATAAAAATTTAGCCTTTTTAAGGCTAAATCTAAAATAAAAAAGGCTAAAAGCCACGAAGGTAAAAGGAAAAATTCGAGGCAAAAAGACAAGAAAAATTGTGAAATACATTTAAAACCAAAACAAAATAATGATTTGTTCTTAACATACAAAAACAAAATTGTTTTTGTTTTAAATGTAATTTCACAAAAGAACGATATCGTTCGAAATCGTGGGCCAGGTAGTAAATCTAGCCTCGAAAAGGATAACCTGGCATCACTGCTGGCTGGTAAGCGCGTTGATTTATAAACATGTAATAAATTATGGATGGCACATATTCGTATTCTTGTCTATACATCAACAAAAAAAAAGATTTAATTACGAATTTTATATTTGACAAATCCGTTCTCAATTGATGACATGAATTTTCTTTTTTCGTTGACAACTAAACAGATGACATTATCCGCTTTGTAGACATTGACAACAAGCTGAGCGACAATGTCGATCATTTGGTCTTGTGAGAAATCGCGATCAATTAATTACGTTGTGAGTGTTTTTTCATATTCTCTATCACAACTAAAAGGAGCAAAAAAATTTTTTTAATTCGCCAAAAACCTGAAGAATCAGTTTAAAATTGCATGTCCGGAAGTTTGTTCAATTATTCATGCGGCATGCTGTCAAAATGCATATAAAACAAGTACGAGTGCTATATTTGGTTGTGCCGAATCTTATTATATACCCTTCACCAACCAATGGAGTAAGAAAAGTATTTAGCGATGCATTTTATTGTATCTTTTATTTGGCCGTTTAAAATTTTAAATTTGAACTGCCGAGTATCTAAATATGGTAATTTATAATTTAATAATAAGAAAGGGTAATAACTTATTAGTAGATTGGTACATCATCGGGGAGAATAATTAACTATTACTCTAAACATCCTAAAAGTGTTATTATTAATACGACAAAAAATCTCATTGATAGAGTACTGAATATAAGTGACATTGAATTTCATAGGAAGAATGTGGGGAGAATTAGAAATATATTGGAAGATACTGACTTCCCTAATCAACTTTCTAATAAATTGATTAGACAATACAAAAGACAGAGGATAAATAGTACGACCACTGGGAATGAACCAAAAAATTATAAGTCTTTGACTTATGTACCGATAATTTCTGAAAGGTTGGAGAATTCTAAAATCTACGATTTTAATAATTATAGGATGGCTCATAAGACATATAATACATTAGGAAGTTTTTCAGTAAAATGAAGGATAAGACGGAAATATTAGACAGATTTAATGTAGTTTACAGAATAACATGTAAGGGAAATAACAAATAAAATATATATAGGTACTACTAAAATAAACTAAAAACCAGATTAACCGGACATAAATCTGATCAAAAATACAAATACAGATCAACTCAGAAAACTGCATTAACATCACATTGTACAATGTTTCAGCACACAGCAGATTTTGAAAACGCAACAGTTTTGAACACAGAAACAAACTACAAACGTCGTTTCATGCTAGAAATGTTACAGACTATAAATACACCAACAGAACAAAGAATTAACTTTAAAATGGATTCGGAAAATGAAGCTCAAAATTTAATTTAATTTATGAAAATAAAACAGGAAATTTAATATTTTTTATGGCTTTGTAATAGATTTAAGTAATTTTGTATTTTTGTGTAATTGAATTATCAAATTTTTTTGACAATTTTTTTATTATTTTTTCAAACAAATTTAGAATAAGTTTTTATTGGTTTGTGAAAACAATAACTGTTATTATTAATTTTTAATTAAATATATCCCTGAAGAAGCTTTCCATTGAGAAAGCGAAATATCGGATTAAATAAATCATTTATATTTATTTTCGGGACCTAAAGCTTGAATAAATTATTTAATAAAATTTAAAAAAAAGGTCGAATAAATCAGAATAATTTTATTTAATATTATTATTAAAATGTTTTATTCACGAATCTTATTAGTTAAATAAGGTACAATGTTATGAGATTTCACTTAAGCGTATTAAATTAAATCTAATAATTGAATAAGGAAACTATTAATAATACCGTTTTGAAGAAAGTTTGTCACGAAAACCTCTTACAAAGTTTGTAAATGTCATAATTAAATTTGGTAACACAATCGCTAGTAAGACTATTTTTAACAAAAGATTCTCAGCGACTGTCTAGTAAATTTCTTATTGTTTCAAAATTAGACAGTCTGGATTTTTCATTGAATGACAGCGTCAGATCATTGGCAAACGCGTTTAACTTTTTATGTTTAAATCTATTGTGTAGTAAGTCCGCGGCGAATCTGGGGGGAAGATTATAAATTATTTTGAAATTTTTGTTTTGAATAACCTGAAGCCTTTTTGTATCTGTCTTAGCAGTTTTGTTAAACCAGGCTGGACTGTCGTAAGTCATTATCGGTCGAATACACATACAATACAAAAATAACTTATTTACCTAGACATCTTATTAAGTATGGGGTATAGAGCACGTCCATACTTTATAGCTTTATCACAGATGTAATTCACATGTTGTTTGAATTTAAGTTTTTTTATCTAAAGTGATACCTAGATATATAATATCATCTTTGATGGGGATTACGTTTCCCCGACAGTACAAAAGTTTAGTAGGAATACGTTTTGGTGATTTATTATATGGGAATATTATGGCCTGCGTTTTATTATCATTTACTTTTATTTTCAACTTATTAAAATATTTTTAGCTTGTGGTAAGGCTCTCTTGCATTCTCTTGATTATTGCATTTGAAAGTTTTCCACTGCATATAAAAGCACTGTCATCAGCAAGCAGATTTTTGTGCACCTAAACATCAGACGTATATAAGGAGTAGCAACTAGTGGTTCTTTAACTGTAAGAAATTCAATTGCAATTTGTAAAAAATTGTGATGTCAATTAACAGCCTCGGAGATGTGATTTGAGGCCTTTGGATTATTTTCTGTGGGTGAGCCATTAAGGATAAATGTTACGTTGAAGCGTTGAAAGCTGAAATCGAAGTTGCCACTGAAGAATTGCGAGCCGAAACAATCGAAAATGTATTGAAAAATTGAAATGATCGATGGGGTACTGTCGAGCCAGTCGTGGTAGTCATATGAATGATATTCTGTTCCATTCTTAAATGACAAAATGCAACCTTTGCAATAAAACCAGACATTTAAAAAAAATAATCAGTTCATCCTTAGTGAGAACAGTTGCTTGAATACTTAGTACGTATTTCTATTTGTTTCTAAGAAAACGGTCATGAAAAACTAAAACATGGCAAACAATTTCGTTTTTTTCACTATATCTCCGATATTCATGGACCGATTTCACTGATTTTCATTAGCATTCAGAGAAATTCCAACATCATTTAGGACTATAAGTTATCTGGGGTTTTCAGAAAATCAATTACAGTATCGGACATACTTTCCCTATCCCGAATATATATATATGTACTTTATAGGGAAGGATATCCCATTTCCACGTTTTTTTTTTCATGAGAAAATATTGAAGAAGACATAAACTGTTCAGTTGGACAAAGCGTATGAAATGAATCTGCAATATTTTATTTTAACATGGGAAATAATATGAGCGGCACTTATTTCGCGTGGAATATTCAAGAACAGCCGAACCGTTTTAAAGGAAATTACACCCATCTTCAGGGCCAATTCGGGTATTATTTAATATTAAATTACGTAAATAATTCGGGGTGTTTTACATATTATGGAGTCCAAATTTTACCTAACAACTGTGTAAGCGACCCTTGTTAATTTCCTAAATTTTAATTAAAAACCTGTAAATTTTCCATAAACTAAAAACTGTTAATTATGTACTACATTATATCAAACTTTGATAAGAAAATCTGTTTAAATTAATACAAGAAGGCTTAAAATACTATTAAATAATTAACATAATAAACTGTCATATAATCAGAGAAATCTGCCATTCATAATTATGTGAAATCTTTAACAATGTCTTGCAAAACACCAACTCTATGTTTGTAAATAAATTAATGTCTAATAAAATTCTAGCATTACATGTTACTTAACTTGAAGACCTCTTAAAAGTCAGACTAAATAAAGTAAAAATTTATATTCACATCTGTCAAAATTCCATTTAACAATGACATAAACTTAAAAATGTATTTGTGTGTAACTAAAATTATGATGGATGCATGACCTCAATATCAATTTAAAACTTAGATTGCTTTTTTACTTACTCGTCTTTTACAAAACAACTCCTCCAAAGGCAGAAGATAGATTTTTCAAAAACAAAAACCAACGTACGTGCCGCGCTCTATTCATTTCTTATCCATTCGATGCGATTTAATTGCGATGCTTTTCATTAGAAAATTTAGTGCAACAAATCGTTTTTAATTATTTACATAGATAAATAAAATATAAAAGACAATAAGATGCAACGAATACAATTGAAGCAAACTATAGACACAATTTTAATGAAAATGTTTATGGGAATTAATCGGAAAGAGTGTTTTATTTACACTTCCATACATGCGGAAAGAATACAGGAGAGGAGGGTACGTACGGTACGTTTCAATTTTACATAACACAACATTGAGATTAAACTCAAGTTACTTGGAGAATAAGAATTGCTTGGAAAATTCATTCAACTGATGAAAGCAGGCATCGTGTCATTAACAAAATAAATGCAACAATGACAACAAATATACATGAATACAATTTAAAATTTCCAATTTTTTTCCATACAGAAATACGTACATAAATGTACATACATACGAGTACATAAAAGTAATATACAGTTAGAAAAATGTGGCATCTAATAAAAAGTCTGCCGTCTGCACGCATATCCATTCAACTTGACAACAGGCGAAATTCACAAGTCGGTACAGACAGACAACAGTGTGGACGGACACATGAATACTCATCTAAAACAACAGATGTGACAACCACGATTAGAGCGGCTGTCAAATATCTTGTCGTCAATCAGTCATCAACAGCAAGTAAAGTATTAAAAATAGTCTCGGTTTGGCATGAATCTAATGAACGAACGCATTGCTGGAGGAGAGTTGGATGCACTTGAAGTTGGTTGGTTCAGTTTGTATCTTGTTTCTGTTCCCTAAAATGCAATCAAAGTTTTATAATAGCAGACTGCTACACTAAGAGAAAGAGTTAAACGAAACATTTTTTCTGTTCACAATTTAGCATTAATCTTATCTTGGACGCTCGATAAGCCCTAAACAATTACTGAACAGGTAGTTCTCGCCCACAGCGTTAGCGGTTGCCGTCCCACCATATCTGCACTCCTCCCAGTTCGAAATTGTTTTCGTTTAGCCGCAGAGTGTTAATATATTTTTTTTAACAAACACAAACCGCAACACCCAGGGTGTAGGCAAGAATCGAACCTGCGACCACCAGACTTATAGTCTAGTACGCTCTCCGCTAGTCGGCGGGGACTCACCATGTCTCCAGTAGCTCTCATCTGGTGCATATTTTCTTGGTTGATTCCGCTACTTGATGTATTTTTGTTTCTGAGTTACATGAAGTCATGCTTTCTCTTTTAAGGAGGAAGGTATTCGACTGATAGGATACCAAAGCGAACCACGGCCTCATAGATGGGCGGTCCAGTCGTAACATAGTTGTCAGCCTACCCGCCCATCACTATGCATTTCCGCACCAGCGTTTTCGCAAAGCTTTACTAATTTCTGGCTGTTGACTGAGATTTGTTAATTTGCTGGAGACAGAGTTCTCGTAGCATCAACATTATTATTATTATTATGTAAAGGCCATAAGCACCGCGATCCAAAGGATCTTTTGTGCTGCCCGAGTGTTCACTAAAGTAGATCAGGACTATAAATAAAGCCAATTACCCTACACGGTGAGATATTGTATATTTTACTTGGAGTCATATAGATGCAACCAAGGAACTTCATCTGCGTGCCGCCACCGCCGGACAGTCACAGAGAATGTGCTTTGGCATTTCTTCTTGCGTTTCGCAAAGTCTGCACAGTTTAGTCTCGGAATTACTAATGATAAACTGGTGTCGTGTGAGACCGTAATACCCAATAAACCATCCCGTTAGTAGTCTAAGGTAATTTCTGTGCAGTAATTTTTGGGATAACGTAATGAAACGTTTTGCTTGTCTAAACAGCATTAACATGTGAATGTCTACGGCAATTGGGTTTAACATTTGCATACAAAGTGTGCTGCTGTCTCAGCTATTCCCAGGACAGACTACAACCATCATCATCTTCCTCCACTTACATCTTTTTTAGATCGTACATGAAGTTTTCGTGACCTGTTACTTTTACCAAGTTCAATGTACGCTTGATCAATATCCCAGTTAAGGTGCTCTCTATTCTTTCGGAAATCAAACTATAAGCGAAACGCCCTGTATTAGGAAATGTGCATACGCCTTCATATCCCTTTTGGCAGCTTCCCAGAATGATATCCTGATTTCGTTGCTATCATTTATTGGCTCCTTCTGCGGTCTCGTGACGAACTGAAACACTTTGATGAGCCGGCTCTTACTCAATTGTATTTTGGCTTTAGATCACTGAATCCGCCGTCCACCTTAATGTGTATTACGCAACTTTTATCACCATTGTGGCCACCCATGCTGTACATAGTATAAAACTGTGATGTCGCGCTAGTATTTTATGGAGATTCCCCCATATTACGCAGGTTGGTAACTCTTTTTAACGAAAATTGCAGCTCCATAGATGGTCTCCGCAATGCGATTATTAAAAATTTTTTAACCAAAAATGTGGCATGTTACATGTCTGGCTCATGGGTTGCATTCTATGCAGATTTTGTTCGCTTACTGTTTAGATTATAGTTGAGTTTGTTAGTGAAGAAAACGAGGTATAGATTATTGTAAAATTTTGTTCAATCTTTTATTTTGTATAACTTTGCTAATCAATACTACCTTACAGCTTTAAAGTCAAGAACAGAGAGAAAAACTTAAAATTCAATATATTATATGCATACCATATTTCTATTTAAAAAATTTACATAAGTCAAGTGAGAAACTCAAAGCTCTTAACAATTATAAAATTTCGCAGTTCATAATGTAATGTATATAATAAACCGCTAGATAAAACTATAGATTTGAATCTTAAGAAATTGACTCGTGACAAATACAAATATACATAATTATATACATATAATTGGTGTAATCTCCAATTTAGTTAAATTACTTATTATTTATAATAATAAGTAAAAGAATTACAATAATGATATGTACTTTTATCATAAAGTGAGCAGCAAAAGTTTTGTGACTTAGCAAAATAGAGCTAGCTACACTTTGCTTCATTTGAGTAGGTACATAGGAAAATATTTTAAGAATATTTAAAGAAAATACGGTAATATTAATAAAATTTTTTTCAGAAGTATTTTTTCTCACAACACTTACATTTTGTAATGTTAACTCACTTGTTGCAAATTGCAAAACCATTTGGTAATATGTAGTATTTTTCCAAATAAACTTATTGTCTTAATTGGTTTCCAGGCGCCCTCTCGTATCAATTTAATGCATGATCAATCCCCTAAAAAGCCCTGTACCACCCACTATATGGGGATCTTGGTTAACAACTTTATAGAAATAAGCAGCGTTTTAAATGAACATTGTGATGATGAGGCAGAGTCGATAAGTAATACAAAGGCTTTATTTAAGAATTCATCGGTAACAACAGATTTAATATACATTTAAGATAATTTTGAGTGTATTTGTCACAGTAAAATAAAATTAGCAACCAAAGGACTTTCTTTACATGAAAGCTTATCCGTCATAGAAGACGTAAAAGAAAAACTTCAGAATATTAAAAATAAAATATTTATTGAAAAATTTAACAAAGTATTTAATCGAACATACGAACAACAGCAAGTGATGTTGAACGTATATTTTCAATATATTCGACCATTTTGTACGACATTCCAAGATCCTTTCAATTTAAAAATTTAAAAAAGCATATGATTTTACTTTGTAATAAACATTTTTTTAAATAAAACTGATTAAAAATTATTATTCTGTGTTTTTCCGGATGCATATTTTTGTGCATATTTAAAAGTTTTTTTAGGAATATTTCCATGCATATTTCAATAGTTTTGGTGCATATTTAAATTTGCCCCATGTCCCAAATAGTGCAAGAAAAATGTCTACTATTTTGAGCCAAAGTTATAACGCCTGAAACTTGAATTTTAATTACTTCTTTTGCGGAATCAGTAATTTAATGCTTTCCTTTTCGTCGCCAATTATACAAATAAAAAGCGTATTTCATGTTGTTTTGCTACGTCAATGACGATATTTTATTTCACATAAACAGTGTTGGTGAAATCATATTATTGTACGCAATCAACTCAGACAACTGCTTGCTCTTTCCGTTCTTTCTCTACATGAGAAAGCACAAATTTAAATTAGAAATCAGCATATTAAATTTGATATACAATTGGAAATGGTGTATTGCTAACTTGAAGTGGTTTCAAGACAAATTTAATAGTAGAAAAAAATAAAAAGCACACAATATACCACCCATCTCTACTCTAGACTTGACCTTAAAGCAGGGGCTATATGGAATTACTGATTAAAGGAATCGAAATCTTAAGGATTCTTAAAGAAATATTTATTTTTTTAAATTTGCCATGTAAATGCATACTCTTTCTCAAATATCTGTCACAAGCTCTTTATAGAGCGATATTGATAGTTCAAAATATTCTTTGTAACCATCCATAGAACGTAGGAAATCACAAGACGTGGGTTTCTTGCTCAAGGCCAGCTTTGGTGCTGACTTTTCTAATAAAATTCTTCATAGTCATACGAATTTTTTCTTCAAGTGCTCTCTCACTCTGAAGATGTGGATGATAGCGATGATGTTGACGATAAGAAAGATGATGCATGTCTTTCCATTTAAATATCTGTACTTATGAAAGTATCTTTGCTGTTTGTAAAATAGACGGACGATACATAAACACTACAGATTACAAAATGTCAAACTAATGCAAGTGAGTATTTAGAGTGTGTTGTTACTGTATGTTGTCCCGATGGATCTGCGCCTACTTGTTAGAACAGAGTACACCATGTTGTTCTTTCTTTATTTCGTCATCATCGTCAGCATCGTCATCAACAACAGCATTAACAACAGCATCAACAACATCGTTATGCATATTAACTTGAACTCTCTTATATATTTAGCAAATGCATTTATATTTTTAACTCCATCCTACATGTTGCATTAGACAATTACAACAGTGTGTTGTCAAATTTAATCCTTAGAATTTGATTTTTTCCCCCAAACACATTTTTACACTGAACTAAATACTTATTTGTACTCGTGTGCATTTAAGAAACATGGGATTGCATTTAGTTATTAATGACCATTTGAATTAAGTGAAATATTTGTTAACTTTTTTTTCTTTGTTAATTGGTGATGTGATTTACAAAGTGGCATCTTAAAAACATCAGGGGTTATTACAAAACAAAACTAGTTCAATACTTTAGTTTGAATGTGGTGGTCTGAGATTTTCTTGTCAAATTAATTGATTTTTCGTGTTGAATCAATGTTTGCAATAAGATACTCCTCACACGTATTCGATGATATGACACCAGCGGATTAAAATGAAGAACTTATGTCATGATTTGTAATAGTTTGCAATGCAATAATGTTGCATCGTATAATCTCTCTTAGTGTGTATCGAAAATTTGGCGATTCTTTATGTCAAAAATAAAATAACAAACTTCTCTGTGGTTGTATCTACATTTGGCTTTAGAGAGAAAATAAAAAAAGAGCTCCTGGACAGATTTATGAAGTTATATGACTTAACCCATTAATATGTTTTATTAAAAATAAAAGATGTTTTTGATAAATTCTAATTACTTTAGATGGATATTACAACCGGGAGTCGATTTCAGCCTGAAGTATAATAGAACGCCATCTATTTCTGTCGTCTGCATGTTGGCGTCAGTTGGACAAACCAAGTGCTGTAAGGTTTTGTTGCATCTGGTCATTTCAACGGAGATTGGGTCGCCCTTTTCTACGCTGCCCACCGATAGGTTCTTCGTTGTATGCCTTAAGGGCCAGAGTTTTTTCTGTCCGAACTATTGACTATCGGTCAGCATTATAAGCACGAGGAACACAATGAATCACTTTACGCTTGAATAAGTTTGGGAAATATAGCAAGCTTATTATGGAATATCTAATCTGGCCAAAAATCATGGAAAATCAAGCCGTATCAACGATGTCAATTGACCGCCTCGGAGCTGCGATTTGACAACTTTATACTTTTTCTTGTGGGTTGACGTTAAACACCGATCCTATAAGAATAATCTAGAAGCAATACACAGCCTGAAGGCTGAAGAAAATTTACAAAAAAAACAACTTCAGTCGTTTCGGCATTTCGCCTCCCTGCAGCTTTAGTTTCCTACCATACTGCATTTACAGAATATAACAATTTTGCCTCGTTCAATTTTTATATAAGAAAAAGTAAGTAAAAATTGAAAAATATTATAAGTTCGTACTTGAAAATCTGAATTTGTAATGCTATGAATAAAAACCCATCGAACAATGTGGCAAACTTTCTTTAAGAAAAATTTAGGAAATTTAATAAGCTTTCTAATGCATATAATTAAATTCAAATCCGATAAGAACTGCTTGAGTTAAGGGCAAATTACTAAAGCAAGATTTTTTAATTTTTTGGAAAAAAGGCATTTTTCTAAAAAAAAAACAAAAGAACGATTTGACAGACCACTTCCCGTTCATTAATATTTAAGTGTTATACACCAAAATTCTTGGTTCTTAAAGTATATTAAGAAAATTGATGTTCATTAAGAAATTTCGAAAAAAAGAATGGAAAGTGAGACGGTCTAATGTACTACATATATTTCTTCCATTGGCTACAATTATTTGAAATTTTTTGGGAATTATTTGAATTGTTCGAGTTATTCGAATAATTTAAAACTATTTTTCGATTAAACAAGTAATTTTAAACTCTTAAAATCGATTAAATCCTTGAACAAAACCAAAAGTCAAATAAATTGATACTCAATTAATTGATACTTTCAATAAATTGATGCAAATACGCGGAATATTAAAATTGAAATTTAAAAGAAATATGAACTAAAGAGCTGAAAGAGTTAACTGTTATGAGCAGCTCACTTCGTTCACTTGTGTGAGTATTTCAATTGAACTAGTTTTTTCATGAACTACCCAACTCTAATTGCGATCGTAGCCACGTTTTTTTCCAAGTGCTTTGTTTACTAACGGAAGGTTTTTCGATTTTCGTTTGTGTAATTAAATAAAATTCAAGTATAAAATGCTATAAACTTATTTTGTAATAATTTTGTTTCTTTTTCAAATTTGAAAGTTTCATTTAGTTTATTGTAAGTCAAGGAACACAACACCTGATCAATATGAAAAGCTGGCGAATTTAATGGCGACGAGGGATGAAATGCGTGTGGATATCATAAGCCCCAAAAGCAGCAGTGCAGGCATTATGAATTATAGAAATTATGATGTATAGAAAATGAAAATATCACCTCCGGCGATACAGTATTCTTTAGACTGGAAGAGTTTGGCCCCAAACGCCGCTTACTCATATTCGGGCATTTCTCTTGTCCTTTCCGTATTTAACTGAAGTATTTATTTAATTATATTTACCAAAATATTTATTTTTTTATATTTATCACGGTTTTTTTTTCACTAAATTTAATTTTTTACAATTTAACAATTACAATGTTTACAACATTGCTTTTTTTCTGTTTCTATTTCATACGTTTCATAGCAAAGCAGCTGATTTAAATATACTCTTCATCTTTATCTTTCAATTAGGTTTTTTTGGAATACAATTTTTCGATTCGAGCGTAACTGAATGTGGGAACGTAATCAAAACGGAAAATAGAGGTGATTGACTGATCAGAAGAAGTCACCTCATGCAACTAGAAGATACTGATAGACACATTTATGAAAGTAATGAAGATTCCTACCTTGGTTTTTATACCCCACAAATAAAGTGTTTTATCCTTTTTTAACTTATTTAAACCAAAAAATTTGTTTCATTTTCTTTTTTTCTAGCACCTGGCAACACTTTTCATCTTTAATTTTTCAAATTAGGCTCATTTTTCATTGCGGCCATTTTCCAGGGAGGGTAACCTTTTCCCTATTTTGACATATTTTTTAAGTGCGGAGCCTTTCTTCGCTTTCTTTAAATTTCGTTATTAAAATATCAACATAAACAAATGACCCCTAAATTCGCGTTGCTGTTTTCAATAGAAAATTTTGGGCCAATTTTCACTTCTGGTTTGCGGCTATTTTTCATGGAGCTTTAAATAAACAGAATAGAAAATAAAAAATAAATAAATTATGTCAAGTGTCCGTTGCACCATCTCGTATTTGACTATTTAATGCTCCAAAATCATTTTCTGTGCAACAGATTACGCCAGTATAGTAACCCAGATTTCTCATTGCATATTTCTGGCTTTAAGAATTTAATAAATATTTCATTATCAAAATTAAATGACATCTACAACAACGTTAATATAATAATCTGATTTGTCAAAATAATTCAGCCCCACCTTCTTTCAAAATAGATTAGACTTAGTGAAATAAACTTAAACTTGTTTTCACTACTGTTTAATCAATGTCGACATTTGCCAGAAGAGTCTTACAATTTTTAAGCTCCTTTAGCAGCCATTATTCCTTATCGAATTATTAATTATTAATATTAGCCACAAAACGATTTACCTTTTAAAAATAATAATTACGAGTCTGGTATTTAAAGAAACATTTCATAAATTATTTAGGGAAACACATTCATTTAATAAAAATTTTAAAACGCTGTCAGTCGTTTTACTGGCTTGCATTTATTATAATTAGATTAAAAGTAAAAAAAAGAAAAGATGGTGACACCCTACAATGGGCATAATTAGTTTGTTAGCGTGGCTTTTGATGGTAAAAAGAATTTTATTAATTCTATAAAATCAAATATATTTCTATTAAACGAGTAATTCTATAGTAGACAAAAAACATAATTCAGTTAAAGACTTAATTGTACAATCCAACCGCCCTTTCATAGATTACTTGATCTGTTGCAACAAGTTAGTGATGTGAAGAATCGAACTCGTGCACGTTGCTCCAGAGCAACTGAGAATAAGAATATCCCTGTTCTCGCCCATATTGTTGAGGAAAACTCAGGTCTATGTATTTCTCGTCCATTCCACAAAAGCAAAGTATAACCGGAATTGGAAGATATCGATGTGGCTGACGTTTAGTTTCAACAAGACGGCGCTACGTGACACATAACTAACCATGCGATCGCTCATTTGCGTTAAAAGTTTCCTGACCGTGTGATTTTTTACAGAGGAGATCGCAATTGAACACCGCGATCTTGTGATTTAACCGCTTTATAATTTTTTCTTTGGGCCTACGTGAATGATAAGACGAAAAAAATGGCCACAATGGATTCATGGTGTCAAAGTTGGAATTCGTGAAGTTATAGCAGTGTTGCTGAATGGCGGGTAATTACCCGAATCGGGTGTAATTTTTATTTGCATGTGTAGCACGTGAGTAATTGCTCTCAGGTGTAGTTCTCGGGTAATTTGAAATTCCTAATTTTACAGCAATATTTTTGATATAATTTTTATTTTCGTTTTTCAACAATTACCTCGAAAAAAATAAGTACGTAGGTCCCTTTCTAACACTCACATAGTTGAAGCATATAACAAAGGCAGAGCATATATTTTTAAATTTTAAAAGAAATTTACATTAAATCTTAAGCATTATGTTTCAATGTCGAAAGGATTATCATACTTGAAAACTGTAGAAAATTTTATGTAGAAGTGATTGCCCAAATAAAATCAAGATTTGATTTTAGTGATGAAATTTATAATATTATGGACATTGTGGATCCCAAAAATGCACAGTCTTTTCAACCAAAATCTTTATATTTCTTCCAAAAGAGCTTTCCATCTTTTGAAATAAGCTTGCAAAAAACCTGATAATGAGTGGCGTCAACATGGGCTATTAGTATTAGATTTCGGTAAATGATAATTTAGAGCCTAAAATTTAGTGGAAAAAAGTGTTTAACCACAAAAATTCGCTTGGGGAAAATATATTTCCAACATTAGAAAAAGTAATCAACTTTATTTTTATTTTGTCATTTTCAAATTTTTATGCTGAAAGGATATTTAATAGTCTTAATAATAATAAAATTATATATTTTTCTTTAATTACTGTATAGTATATTTAATCAATTTATTTGCTGTTTGTAAGAAACTTTTATGAAATAAAATAAAAACGTATTCTTTTTTTTTGTGTGTTTAGCTGCAGGATTTCATTGAGGATGATATCGAATCATCAATAGAGCTTAATCAATATTTTTGAAATGCTTCAAATATTTCTTTTAATATAAGGTGTAATTTCATTTAAATTGGGTAATTTTGGCTCCTACGATGTGTAATTTTAAATATATGTATATCTTGGTAACACTGAGTTATAGACAACATGCAGCCACAAATGTGCGTATTGGCGCTGGAAAATTTCAAGAACAGTTTATTGTTGATATTGTTTTCCATTATTAATGACATGGCCTCATCTTCACAAGTAATTAAATAAACATTCGATGATTTAGCTTAGAAATGCCCGTTTTTTTACATATCAAAATGAAACCTCTTATTGGTCGCTGATGTATAAGAAAAACTAAAAGTTCTCAAATCATATTCTAATGGCAATATTTTTTTGTCTTACATTAAATCAAATAAAATATGCTATAAAAAAGTTTGAAAAAGTCATATCTTGAGCCAGCGCCGGAGCTCCTAAGAATTAAGTATTTTTGAAAAAAAAAACATTTTTTTAAATTTTAACATTTTATTTACTATCAATTATTATTAATTAAAACTGAAAACATTTTTAATTAAACTTAAGAATAAAATAAAATCATACAATATAAAACAATAAAATTACGAAATTATTTTAGTTATTTTTTGGTCACAAAATCTTGTTTACTATTAAATCTGGACATCTCTCGTCTTGATACAAGTTTCGTCTGTATTAAAACTTCTCTTGATTTTTTATCGCATGCAGTCATGAATGCTTCTGACACTATTTCCACAGTTCGTTCCATCGCCTGAGTATAACATGGAAGCTGGACGAAAATTAGATTGTCACTTTCTTGACACTCAACTACTGCATTTCTTTCTTCAGTAGTGAAGTTTCGAAAAATTGGTGGATCGAAAAACTTTTGATTCCAATTTATAACAGTAGTAGTAGTTACAAAATTGATAATCGGGATCTCAAACACGCGAGGTTGCTTTCCATGAGATAAGCTTCGTGCTTATTGAATTCATCTGTCTGCCGGTTCTCTCACAGTTTTATTTTCATCCAACAACATCGAAAGAAGCAAGTTTTTGGGTGAGCAAAATAGGCGTTACGTTAAATTACGGGATCCATTACTACACTCAAAATATTCTGTACGTAAAATTAACTGAAATTGTAATTTAAAATAAATGAAAGTTCACTTAAAAACCGGTCTACTCATTTTTCATTTAAATTGAACCAAGAGTTCATTTAATTTTTAATGTTAAAAAATTAATTGACTTAAGCCCGTAAAAATAAAAGATTTTTCCTTTGTTTGTGTAGGAAAGGAAATCTCAAAAAAAAATCAAATAAAACAAGCAAAGAAAAAAACAGCACTTGAAAACAACGGACAATATTGAATGTAACCGAAAATCCGTATTAATATGTCTTTAGTTTTTTGAATGAATGTTAGAATCAGTTAAAAATAAAATTGCTTACAATTTTAAATGGTTATTCTTTTAAAAATGACTGAACGGATTACTTCTTGAATAACGTACAGTCCTTTACCGTAATAATATTGTGAGTGTAGTTTAACTCTGCAGGAAGGTATCGTGAGTTTGTTACTAATTTCCAAAATTAATGTTTATAAGTAATTAGTCGAACTTTTATTAATATTTTTTTATATATTGAAACGATTAATTTTGGCTCAAGTTCAAATCCGAATTTACCCATTTATTTATTCTAATTTTTTTTATTTTTAATTTTTATTAGAAAAAAAAAGAAATTCAACTACAAATGACAGAAACCAAACAACATGATTAAGTACCGTTTATTCTCAGTAGCCAATGGCGCTGAATAAGCAAGAGAGACTGAAATATATAGAGTAGTTATTCATCATAGATGGGATTTCGTACTAACCGAAATTGATTTGACATGTGAAAATGAATAAGTTTGTACTTTTCGTATTCTAATTTGTTAAATAATACGGTTAAATAGTTGATATTCCTGATCACTAGTATCCACCGCCAAAAGTGGTAAAATTGAACAAAGAACGCTGATGAGATGGTGTAGCGACCTCGAAATCAGTACTGATCCGTTCTGCTAATATGATGAATAATAAAAATTGTTCTATATATAGTACTCTCTTAATAAAAAAAAAATAATGAATTTATCCAAAAAATTTTCTAATAAAAATTAAAAATAAAAAAAAATTAGAATAAATAAATGGGTAAATTCAGGTTTGAACTTGAGCCAAAATTAATCATTTTCAATATATAAAAAAATTTCCAACATTTTTTAGACCCATGTTTGCAAGTACGATTTATGTTTTGTTTGAATTCAAAACATACTAGAGCATACACTTTTACAGAATACCCTGCTAATACTTTTAGCTGTTATGTCGGGTTTGATGTAGAAATATATAAACGTAAAATTCTATTTGCTTTTATTAGCCATCGAGCATGGGATATTTTTCCTGAAGCCCTATTAGCTAAGCCATCGTGAGTGGTATTGTCTCAACAGTGGCACTTATAACAGATATAGTTATTTTTGATCTGTACTTAAGCCCTCAAATTGTATTTCCGAAAGCTGGCCTTCAATTTAGATAGTTTCTCGAGAACTTGAAAGTCGTAAGGACTCAGTAATATGCTTTTCTGCAAGACGATACTATGTTGGTATTAAGGAGGCAGCAGTTGTAATGTTGGTCGTTATATTACAAATTTAACAAAATTGAATATCAAAGTGCGGGCTCTTAAACTAAAAATAAATTAACAATATTTTATAAGGTTCTAATGTGGATACAAATACAACATCTTTACGCTATTAGAAGTCGATACAAGAAAAAATTGTTTGACCCACCCTATTGGACATATTAATGTGTGGACGGAAGACTGCGTATGGTGGTGCGCACCGTCGCAATTATTCAACGTGCACGTGAGTGGGGAAGAAAATCCAGCAACGTCAAACAGGAGACGTTCTGCACAACTTGTGCACTGTTTCAATTTAAATTTCTTTACCGTTGCATTTAAAATTTCGCAAGTCTTCTTTCAATAAATATCAAACAGAAGGAAAAATAAATTTTAAAT
The DNA here is from genome assembly GCA_956483585.1 of Gymnocheta viridis. Lineage (NCBI taxonomy): Eukaryota > Metazoa > Arthropoda > Insecta > Diptera > Tachinidae > Gymnocheta > Gymnocheta viridis. The sequence continues at coordinate 34,574,810 of OY101442.1, read as the reverse complement.
AAAAGCATGAATTTTGCGCCATCCTCTCATGTAATTTTTTATATTTATTCTATTCGCCAGGCCATGAATTTCCTGGAGATTTTGTAATTGTTGTTACAAAAATATTACATCACCTATTGAATAATATTTCCCTTCGTAGGGTACTTATCACATAGATTATTCTTTGGCCTGCAGTTGGTAATAATAATAAAAGATTTACATTAATTACCACTAATGGGACAATCAATCTATTTTGATTTTGTAGAAATAATAAAAAAATAAATGATAAATACGAATTATTATGGGAAGATACATAAAATTACGATAAGAATATAATTTATGACACAACTGCATAAGAGCGAGAAACACCTTAAACACAAAAAGAGCAATCTGGAGTTGCGATTTCGCGGCTGAATGTGAATAATAGAACGAACAGTATCATATTAAAACTATTTCGATTTGGGAACAATGCTAAAGTTTATTACAATTATATTTCTTATAAAAGAATTTTAAATATATATTTGTATTATTTACATCATGCATTATACTCATGTTAAGAACGTGATTAACAAATTATTTAATTGTCAATTCAACACGATATTTATGGCAGCAATAATGGCTAATTTGATTATGACTTTAACTTTGAAATTTATGTAATTATTCAATTTGTTTTTATTTTATTTTTTATTTAAACACTATTTAAATGGGATTTCTTGCTCCCACATTATACAAAGAAATGACAAATGTTTGTCATAAGTTTATGTTTAAGCTCCTGCACCACAAGAACATGTCTGTAGAAAAATCCAAAAGCAAAAGATAAAAAGTAGACAGCAGCAAGAATGTAACAGTCATTACCACCGATATTTAACGTTTTATGCATATTAATTTTGAGTATAAATATGATGATAATTTAAAAACACTCAAAGAAAAATGTAGAAGAATTCGCTAAATGATTTAATGATTTACAACTGAGGCATTATTTCAAGGTGTAAGGGAAAAATTGATTCATTTCAAGAAGATTAAATCTGGTTTTCAGAGGCCGCGGAACTCCCTCATCATGTACGAGTATGTATGTATGTATGTATGTGTACAAGAAAATCATTATGTTATTTAGTTACACGTGCCAAATAAAGCCATTTTCTCTCAGTGTAGTTCAATATCGAAAATTTTGCCAATTTCACACACTTTTAAATTGTGCAATTTTAAATAACTCTTTGTCAATTTAACTGTTATTATTAAATAATTTATTTGGAAATGTCATGCCTCATGTGAGAAGGTGTGAAAATTATGCATGAGCATCGAAACTTTGATTCAAACTACGCGCCATTACTGTCTAAGAATGTTAAACACTCGCAATCATAATTTGTGGTCTTCCGAGGAACAATAAACAAATTTTAATTTAGCGACACTACTTTTGTGAGCAATAAACAATAATTTTTTAAATAAAATTTATTTTATTCAAAACGAATTTCAACTTCAATTTAATGCATCTGATTAATACCAGCTTCGAAATTTATATTGTCCGATTCGGCAACAGCAGACAACAACATCATTTCTCTAAGCACACTCGTTCACCGACTTGTGAATATCGTAGTAGCACAAAATTTTACATGCCGTACACGATCCATGTAAATTGTTATATTTTTAAAGAAATAAATACGTTATTAATAACTAAATATTGGACTTTTTCTTGATATATTTATATAATATTCGAATTAATTATCGCTCTTAAGGTCACTTTTATATAAAAAACATCTTAATATATTATCAAAGAATTTCAAAACGGTGTGTTTGTTGAGGGTTTAGCATTTCATTGGTGTTTATGCCAAATCATCAGTAGACCTTATACTATATTCTTCAATAGTTTCAAACCTCTAAACTCATACAAAAACTTGAAAAAAAAAAATATTTCAAAAATTGCAAAACTATAAGCTTTGAAATTTATTCAAAAAACACAACCAAGGCGAATTCATAACAGATGAACGTGCATAAGACGTACCTGTTGGGCAACCGTTGAGTGTTTGTCTTAAAAACGCAGAGTTAAGCAGTTCCGCTCCACACAACAGTTGAGTATTTGCTGCCATTTTATCCATCATAAATATTTTTCGCTACATTTAGTCAACATGTTGTGTTTCGCTCCACAGCTGAGCAAGAGAGTTATGCGCTTTTATATTCTAACGCAACGCCGCTATGTTAAATTGCGTTACAAATGCGATAAAGTAACGAAAATAAAGAAATAAAATTATAATACTAATTTGATTAATTATACGTTGGATTATTATGGTGCCTATTTAAATTATATATTTAGTTCAATATTAGTTTAAAGATTTTTTGAACACAGTGCCGGCTTAGCGTTGAAATATAAATACTATCGGCGCAGGTTTATCATTTTATTGGAGTATTTTGCTGTGCATTTTTATGTTGTGAATATTAATTTTGTGGAGCAGATTTTAAAATAAAAATTAAAAAATCTTGCGAAGAACAATTTCATTGCAAATTCTGTGTTGTCCATACTTTTTTAAGTATAAGCCAAACTAATTAGTTTAGCAAATTTAAATTGTTTCTTTTGCAGCATTTTTATTTCTTTTCAATTGTTTACATTAATCAGCTGTTCATTATCCAATTATTCATCAAGCTGTTTCTAAGACGTAATTGTTGGGCTCAACAGTTGACAACAGTTTCACAACAGTTGAGCTCAACAGCCTCCGTCTTGTGCACGCGACCAATACTACAACAAGTACAACACTACAAAAACCACAAGCATTTCGTTTTTGTAAAATCATTGTACATTGTCAAAAACGTTTGACTGAGGCGAAAAAATAAAATATTAAAACTTATTATTATTTTAAAAAGTTTTGTTTTTAAGGGTTGTTTTAATTGAAGTCCTTTGAAATAATATCTTCAAGAAATATTATTATTGTTGAAGAAATCTGTTTAGAAATGTTTCAAAGATTCGCTACTCAATTACTGCCATCCATAATGCCGTTCAACGTCGTTGTCAACCGGTGATTTCCTCAGCACCCACCCAAGAAACTTCCACGGCTGTTAGAACACATTACAATTCCATTGAAGACCGCTTTGCTTTCGAGAGGTTACGTAAACTTATGTTTTCTTTTTATAATTTTCAGGAGGAATTGTTTTTAGGTCGAGGTATGTGCGCAAACATTCTAACACATGGAATTATTTTTTCTTCGATTGCCGCGAACAAGTGCAACTGTATACACATCATGTTTCTATGTCTAAATATATTTGAAAAATTAGAAAAACTAGGACACCATTTGGTAACAATTATCTTATCGACTTTCATTATTGCAGTAAACCTAAAAATTTGTTGCTACTTTGTTGTTGGCTTTAAATATGATGCTTCATGTTAATGTTTTGTCTAACGCTGATTTGCTAAAGAAACACGAAGAAATATTACAATTTAATTTGGATTTTTATACCGATGTTTTAGACTTGAAATATTTATTGGAAGCCTTGGAAAATGTAAAAAACGAAATGCGGCCATTTGTTGGATGGTTGAGCTATACCTTAGTATCTTTTCAAATGTTGGTTTTCCGCAACACTCAAAGTATGTTGCGTTTGCGAAATCACATAGATAAAGGGAATGGTTATATTTATAAGGCTGTGGTGGAACAAAGTGTTGGTGCTTTGATGGCCTGTGCAGTGAATTGGAGGCATCCTGGTAATCGAATTATATTGATCCCTATTTGCAGAATGGAAAGTAAATGGATGATTCTTTAAAAATTAAACTTATTTTGAAATTTTTAATTCTGAATGATGTTGTGTAAATTTAATTTAATAATAAATGTAAACAAAAGATATAAATAAATTTTGGCATCTAACCCTAATTCGCCTTGAATAAAACTTAAAAACAAGCTGCGCTATCACGTTCACCTAAGGCAAATTTACAACAGGTAGTCTCATCCGAATTCGTCTTGAAAATTAAAACAGATGTGTCAAAAAACGCTTGACAAATTTATGTGAAAATAAAAAAAATTTAAATAAAAAATAAAAATATGTATGTATGTCTTTTGAATATATGGATATCAAAATGGTTAAGGAAAACTGGACATAGAAAGTATTTCGGATGCGACATCAACAACCGTATCTGCAAATGCACAAATGCTGCGGAATGTGTTCCGAATAAATCACGTCTATTGTTGGGCACACAATTGGCAGAAGCAGCAGTTGTACATATCTCCTGCAACTTACGGCCACATAAATTCTGGATGTTGGTGTAGGCGTACCTGCAGCACAAAGTAGTGCTTTGTGTCTGCAAGTTAAAGTCGCACTACACCATCTTTGGTTACAGCTACATGCGCTATGGCTACATTTACTGTACGTTAAACTTTATTCGTGGCACATCTGTGAGTCGCAACAGTTCATAACCTGCCGCCACACTTACATCGCCAGCACTACTTTCATGGCAGCTGGTCCTGCCCTGCCACGTTCAGTTAATACATGCCATACCTCTTTAATTCCGACAACTTCATAAGGAACTCTAAGAGTATTAGTGGCTTTCCAGTTTCCGCATGTGATTCAGTTGGTACTATTAGTGGTACGCTGGTTGGAAGTACTGCCTCAGCTCTATAGTTGGCTGGTATTGATAAGCAACAGCAAATAAATAATTTGTAAAATACATAGAGCTCAATGTAAAAAGTTATTTATATGAAACGTTATTTAAAATAAAAAATCTTTTTTGTATTAATATACACGAACAATTTCTTCTTTTTTTTGTAAACAAACAAAATAATTTTAAAAATTTTGGCAGCCAAAATTCAAGCGAATTCAGTCACCTGATCTCTCGAGGCCAACTGTTGTGAATTCGCCTTGAACACAACAAACAAATTATGTATGTACAAATATTCGACATCAATATACATATACATATTATTTTCTTTAAAACCTTTACACAATTAGTGTCGAATAATAAATTTACTAAATAATAAATTCATTGTCGATATTTCGCTAGGTCTTTGTGTAACTTCGTCAGGATGAAAAATCGCTTAGCAATAAAAAAAAACAATTAATTAACAAATGTTGTAAATTAATAATATCCTTTTCTGTTTTTTGTATTTAAAATTAATTGTCAATTGAAACAATTTTTTAACAATTGAAAAATGAGGAAATAAACTAATTTTTAAAATTTGAAAACATTAATATTAATATTATTTTATTTTATCCTATATCGACTGCTTTAGTCTGGTATATTAAACGCTTATAATTGTATACTACACTATCATTATCAGTTCCAAAATTAATTCTCAAATTCGATGGTACATCAATTACACCGTTCGACACGATTTTTGAGTCTGAATTACATGTCAAATGATGATTTTTTTTGTTACTTATAAAGGATAAAATATTTTTATTCCAAAGTTTTTTATTGTAGAAGTAAGAGCGACTTTTAAAATTTGTGAGTAAACGACTGTTTTCCTTAAAATTTTATTGTACACTACAAAATTATTTATTCTTGAACATAGGAGACTTTTAGTGTTTTTTTTAATCCAAATTGATTATTATTTTGGCTAAAGTTCGTAACATTTTTAGTCAGAAAGAATTGGACATGAGACAATATTCCAAAGCAACAAGCAAAAATTTTAACACCAATTAATTTCAACTTGCACGGCAGAACAGAAGGAATAGGAGCCCTTTTATTTAAAGAATTATGATTGATGATAGCTTAGAAATACAAAATGATAAAAAAAATCATGTTAAAAATTAATATTTTTTGTAATTTTTTTATATCTGTATGGACTTTCTCGTATTAAATCCCAAATGCAGTCTCCCATCATATTTTCGTTGTACTGTCCTTGGTAACGTCGCTCGAAATCCATCACATCTTGACGAAAACACTCTCCTTGCTCTTTAGAGTAGGTACCCATATTATCATTAATTTGGTCCAGATCTGCATGTAGCATATGAACTGTATGGGACATTTGGCAGTCCATGATTTGAAAGCTTTCAAGCATATTTTCAATTAAATGTTGATAATTATTACCTCTGTTGTCTCCTAGAAAACCATTAACTACCGCTTCAAGACTGTATCACGCTTGTTTTTCGGTATTAGTAAGTAATTGCGTGAATTCATTAGTTTTCATAATTTTTTTTTGTGGTCCTATGAAGATACCTGATTTCATCTTCGCTTCGGATAATTTGGGAAAGAATGCTTTTAAATATTTGAAACCATCAGAAGTTTGATCCAGATCTTTCACAAATTGTTTCATATGGCCTAGTTTTATAAGCAGCGGTGACATTAAATTCTTAAATCTGATGGCAAATCCATATAACGACATTTGTACGTATTTTCTGAGTTCAAAATGGGTACACTATCAAAGTCTGGATAGTGATTTGAATTACGCCAATGATTATGCAGTTTTGTTGTAATGATATATAGTTTCCGCATTTTAGGTTAGACCTATGTCCTGTTAACCTAGTGTAAGATTACTTTGTGTTGTATCTAGAATTTTCATTATCGTTTCCCTTACATGATGTTTTGTAAACAACATTAGACTTGTCTAATCTATGTATTCTATCTTTTGTTTTAACAAATAATTTACCTAAAGTATTATTATATGTTCTCTGTGTCAATCCTATATTTATTAGTATAAAAATACACAGTGTGACAAAAAAAAAACCTGGGATGTGATATTATTTTTCTAGTAGCTGCTGTCGAGTAGATCAAGATTCTGTATTTGAAATTTCCGGGACACCCCCAAAATCCGGATTTACGGTTAAAAACCGGTTTTTGTACCTTTGCGCCCTTATAAGCCTGTAATTTTGTTGATCTGATTTTCAATTTCGTACTAGATTTGGAAAGAAGTAACTGAGATCTTTCGAATGACATATAATTTATCTAAATTTGAGAAATTTGGGTGTTATTGTCGAGCAAACACAAATTTTGTAGATTTTTCAAAAATTTTTCAACTTTGGTGACGTTTTTATACATTATTTTATTAAGAAACTATAATACTGTTGAATTTATTCAAAAAGTACGTTTATTTACGATTACAACGCATATTTGGGTTTAAAAATAGATAAGTTATTGACTGAGTTATTTAACTTTTCATGAAAATAAACTTTTAAACATTTCATACAAATTTTATTAATCCATTAACACAGTATGACAAAAAAAAACTTGGGATGTGATATTATTTTTCTAGTTTCAGTTTCTTCTTTCCAAATCTAGTAAGAAATTAAAAATCAGATCATTATCAACAAAATTACAGGCTTATAAGTGCGCAAAGGTACAAAAACCGGTTTTTTAACCGTAAATCCGGATTTTGGAGGTGTCCGGCATATTTCACTATTGGAATCTAGTTTTACTCGACAAGCCCTACAAGAAAAATAATATCCGGTCCCAGGTTTTTCTACTTCATTCAATTTTGTAACACTGTGATATCTGACAAAGATTTTTTGTATATAAAAGAGATCTCAAGCTTGCTAATTAATTAGAAAATTATATAAATTAAAATAAATATATATAGTAAAACTGTTTAACTTAAATTTTTATATAATAAGAAGCATTTAGGGTCTTGTCTAAAATTGTGTATTATTTTAAATTATTTCGCATTCCCATCATCAGTCATCAAAGCGCTTAAACTAAATTTTGTCACTACCAGCTTCAATTAAATTTGTTACTTTGTTTCTAATTGTTAACCCCAACATTGAGACCGACATTGCAAATTATTGAAAAATAAGTTTATTTTTTCACCCCAAATATGTAGAATTCGAATACATGTTTTGCCTTTTTCGCTAGAATATTAATTACTGCGAGTTATTTCGGATCAATATACCACACATTTATTTAAATTGCCTTTAAGTTTGAAACACTGAATAATTTTTGGAAAAAACAAACTAAAAATAAACGCCGCTCCATACATCATGTGATCATTATTATTGATTTATTTATTGATTTTTTTTTGTTTTAGGCTTTTGAGTTGATTGTAATCAGTGAGCAGCAATGAGAATGTGAGCCAATAAAAATAAATCACTGCATCATCAACTGAGATCGTCACCATCATCTTCATCATCATCATCATCGCCAACACCATCGTGGTCATCTTCGGTGCCAATTGGTACCTAAAATTCCATTGTGTTCGAGTTTCAGATAAAATAAAACGCACTTGACTTTTATTTATTTTCGGTGTGGTTGTTATTTTTAAATGCCGTTTAAAAAATTTAAAGTGAAAGCAGGAGGTATGTGAGTGAAGTTAAAGTTTATTATTTTCCAAACAAAATTTTTATAAATTTACAACACCTATTCCATTTGTAATGCAGAGTGTTTTTTGTGATGGCTAATCCAAATACAAGTATCTTTTTAAAAATTTAATAAACCTAATTTCTTTAAGTATCTCAAGGCTTTATTACGAGAAAATAGCTTTTACCCGTAACTTCGTTCATGTAAAATTCAGTGGCAGAAGCTACCCCTTTCTCCTCGTGGTCATACTTCTTACCCATTCAGCGGAAGAAACAGGTGACCATTTGCTTCGCTGTGCTTCTTCCACGAACAACTTTTGTTCGATTTAGCTCGTCTTGGAATACACACACGGTTGATTACTAATTTGTTTCCGGCTCATAAGCATATATCTATGATTCGTCTCCTGTTACGATTTTATACACATCTTTTGAAGCACCAGGGTTGAACTTTTTAATCATTTCCTCACATCACTTGATGCGAGCCTTTTTTAAACGATTGATAAATGATGGGACATCCAAAGAGATCGTATTTTTTACAACTAAGTGTTCGAATGTATTGAAGTGGAACTCATGTGCAAGGATGCCTCTATTTCACAATATGTCACATGACGATCTTGCATTATCAGTTCACGCACAGCATCGATGTGCATTTGTTCTTGTTGGACTGTTTAAGTGACGAAGGCTGGTCACTGAAAAGTACCGACAGCAATTGAAAGTGGTGTATGCTAGTGTACATTACAGGGCCCTACTTCACCGGCGAAGTAAAATAATTAATAAAATTGGCTACACACAGCTTAAACAAATTTAAATGCGCTTACTTGACAGCAGAGGCGCTGCAACATTGATCTAAAAACTAACATAACGCGCAATATAATAGTTGTAAAACAATTAAGCTCACTTTCTCACTTTCACCATCTATCCCACTCACTGTCCGTTTCCCTATTGGTAGGTATGCTCATTAATTGTCTGAGATTTAGGGCCGAGGCACATAGAATCCGTCGGTCGTTATACGTTGCTTTTTTCAACTGGCATTAAAGTATCGGCGGAGGAGTACTTTGTTGACGGACATTAAATCAGCTTCATTTGATTAAAGTTCACATTTTCAATAGAATTAGACAATATCTTGTTTTTTTTAATTTTTATTTAATTTATTTTTGCCACCACACAACACAAAATGCTTAATAAAAACAAAGCAAAAAAATTATATTTTTCAAAGTACTCAAAGTACGTTAAAAGTTAAAAGTTGCCCAACTTTAGTACTTTGCGTTGACATAGACGTGCCGAATGTGACAAAGCTCATAAGAAAACCTGTATTTCAACTTAGCTGTCAGTTGAAAAAAGGAACGTATAACGTACGACTTATTCTATGTGCCTCGGCCTTTACTTCGCTTAAAAAAAATCTCGAAAAATCATATAGTTCTCCAAAAGTGACTCTACCAGTATTTATTCATTATAATTTTACAGAAATTATAGTATTTAGTCCTAAAATACATGTTGAAAATGCCTGTATTCTTTAGCAAAAAAAAAGTTTGAAAAATTCCCTCACAACTCTCGCATGCAAAAAGTTTTTTTTTCTTTGCGATCAATGTCTCACGTTATTGTTATTAAAACGTTTGTTTTCTTATTGAACACCTACTTTTAATGCATCTTCGAATATTTTCTTATATTACTTGTTATTTCAGAGATCATTGTCTTTTTTTATATACATATATATATTTTTTTTTATTTAAATAAAGAAGAACTTTGATTTAAAACTCGTACTCTCATACTAATGCTCGTTGTGTACATAAATATTTCCTTATACGTTCACGAGATAAATATCTAATAAATCTTAATCTCAATTGTTTTTATCATTTTGAGTCAGATTTACGTGTATTGTTCGGTGTGCGCTCGCTCAGTCTTGTCTGCTTTTTTAATTCCTTGATCATTGATCATTTCTGAACTTTTAGTTTTCATTGACTGTCTACGGAAGGGATTTAAATACATTTTGTGGGTGTCATTTTAAAAAATTGTGGGAATCATTGTAGTGCTGATGTCACTTTAATTGTGTTTAGGATCACGGTCCTACATCATGCATTAGCTAATGAAAGTATTGATTTTAATCTTTATGTGGGAGGTCCTCAAATTTAAAAAAGTGGCAAATTCGGCATTTCATCTAACGATATTTATGTATGTTTATTGCGGTGCACATTAAATAAATATGTTACACAGAGATTTTAAAAGTTATAGATATTTACTTTTAACTCCCACTTAAACAATTATACGAAACGTAATATATAAACCATTTTTGATTTAAGCCAAGAACGTATACAAACCACGCCCGTCTTAATTATTTCCATGTTACACTTCCATCAACGTAAGTTCTAACATGCTCGCTAAGTTTATTAACAAAATCTTTGCATGTTCTTATAACTGACAACTGCAGGAATGTCGCTATCATAATAAAACGTCAAGTTGTTCAGGTGAAATGAAATTGTCTGGACAATTAAATTGACACAAAATCATGTCTCTCGAAACGTTCTATTTTGTTTTGACTTTCCTCTAATGTAGTTTTATTTAAATCATTCACATGTAAGACATGGATATTTTTCAAATACATATTAAATAATACTTAATAATGCATAATGCAGATTGCATGACAGTGTTGCCAGCTTAAAGATTTTCAGCTTAAATTTAAGACTATTTTTTGGTGTTTAGGGACAATTTGAGGGCGCAACAACTAGTTAATGAGAAATTGACGATGCAAAATTTTATTTTATGGAGAATTTTAGTGTTTCTCTTTTATCTTCAATAAATCCCAGAAATAATTCTAAATATTCCAAAGATTGTCGCAAGTGTTATAACGAAAATGTTTGTCCCCTAAGTGGTTAAAAAAATCCTCAGCCTTGGCGACAAAACTCTAATACTGGCAGCCTTTGTTATTTCACGCCCTCTGGCTGCGGTCCGATTCCTAAGTGTTCCAACAACAATTTATTATGGGCGTTATAGATGAAATTTGAGAACAAACCTGAATTCAAATTTTCTGTTCTTTTCATTTTTATGATAACTAGAGTTTGCGTAGTGGTTTATTCATTTAAAGTGGAAAAACTACCTGATTACTCATTCCCTTCTTCATGGAAATAACAATAAATAAAATAAAATTGCTAACAAACATGCACAGTTATTTTGTTAAGTTTTTGCTTGAAGATAACACATCCATACGTAATGAACATGTACATCAATATTGAATTCCCAGCGGGAAAACTGGTCATTGATTACATATGTAATGGAAAATATAATCTAAATGCTAAACAATGCAATCCTTTGGAAACGAGAAGGTAATTTGATCACACACAAAAATTACACATTGCTTACCACGTATATTACCACTTCTTACGAAGAAGGGATTCATTGTTTTTGCTTGTTCATTGCGTATTCATTACTTTCCTAGGACATGTTCTGTGTTAACAATAATAAATTCTGGAATGAAAAATTATACATGCTGTACATTACTCTCTCGTTTACTCATTATCGTTTATTCATTACATTTTCCTGGGTTCTCATCTCTTTCAAATCTGTTGTCTTTTTCTTTTTAAACTTCACTCATTTGAAGAGAACCAATACTTATATAACTTACCATTTGCAGTGGCGTCAACTTTAGAAGCCTTTTATTCCTTTAATACTGAACTAATTTAAATAATATATAGTCGGGTCACTAAAGCTCAACAATGTCTACCATTTGGTAAAAGAATGAAGAAAAGAATGAATGACAAACAAAGGAGAAAAAGGGATCCAAAAATCTGACGTTTGCCAACACCAATAAATTGATTTCCTTTTTTTCAATATGTAGCAAGTAGTACAAAAATAATTAGACGAATTGTTTCCGCCCGGGTTCGAACCGGGGACCTTGTGCGTGTGAAGCACACGTGATAACCACTACACTACGAAAACTTCGGTAGAACTTTGTCATATTAGTGTGTTAAGCAAACTGGTTAGATATAAATAGTAGCACCCCATGAAAGTGACAAAATATTAATAATGTTTTTGATTACACTAACAATTGTTCTGTTTCTGCCTTCCACGCAGCCATAACGCATTTAAGAATCATTTTTACTGTCATTCTGTAACATTGGGTGGCCCCATAGACTAGTGGATAGAGTGCTAAGATTGTTAGTCTGCAGGTTACATTTTCAAAACACCTTTTTGGCAAACTTCCATCAAGATTTTCAGAGTGTAGTGGTTATCAAGATTCTTTTATTTTCTATTTATTTATGGCCTGCTTCCACATAATAAGCAAGTACGTAAACGAATGAGTTGTTATAATACACTTGTCTTACTTACGTTTTGTTACGTTGCTCTTTTTGTATTGTCAAATTACATTATTGCTATAGTTACTAACACATGCGGCGGACAATCGTCATTTTTTTCAAAAATTTATTAAGCATTGTTGTTGGTTGAAGCAAAGCAAATATTTGTTTTTCAATTACAATTGAACACAAAAAAGGAAAAAAATATATATTGAAATTTTTAAAAAGTGAAGAGAATTTTGACCGCATAATGAATATATTTTATTTTACTTAAAACTTAAAGTACATTCATTTAATAAGTTGACAAAAATTCTTAATATGAACTTTTTTTCTTGTTTTCTTATTTTAAGTGTTTGACATTATGTGTGCTGGGTAACTCTCTCAGCAATGCATTCTCATTTTTATTTTTGAACACCGCTGCTATAGTATATAGTTTGGTATTTTGTTTAATTTTTTCATGCTAAAATACAAATTGTTTAATAAATTGCAACTCTAGTACAAATCTAAACGAACAGCTGTTTATATTGTACAAAACAAAGTTAATTTATATTAACAATTGAATCTCAATAAAATTTGTTATTAATTAAAAATTAATGTTTCCATCTATTGAAATTAGTCTTGGGTAGTTCAAGAGCGAAATAGTTCAATTGAACGATTCAATCAATTGAACTAGGATAACCAGATGAAATTTTCATTTTGAATAGTTCAGTTTTGAACTATCATGCCCCATGTACACAACAACTTGTATAAATCGGCTTGGCATTTAAAAATGTTTTTCTGGCAATTTTTACATGAAAACAACTAAATCTTACTAAAATTACAAGAAATTGAATAAATTTGTATAAAGCAAATGCTCATTCGTCTATAAAATTTAAGATATGAATTTTACTAATCCAAATTAAATAAAAAATATGATTCGTAAAGATATTTTGTTTTCGGTGAATTTAGACAAACGACATAAAACATGTATTTGCATGGAAATCATAGACCCAGTAATTACTCTGAAATAAAATTTCTAATAATACTTACTAAAGTTCTCGTTACAAGTAGCTTTTTGTAGCATGTATTTAAAATCAAATAGGTAGATTATCCGAAATATGTTGAACTATGATTTGATTGGAGAATTGAAAAATATCATTTTAGCTACAATATAAATGTTTAGTTTTGATTGGGCTAAACGGGTTTAGATGCCCGCGTTTCCTTGGTCTGGTGTCATACCATAAGCACTTTAATGTGAACCAAATGAACGATTTTGCCATTATTAAAGATTCAATTTAAAATCATGTACAAGCATAAGGGAATATTTGAAGTACTTTTTATATTATTCATTTAATATTTTATTTTAACCGAAATTTTCTTGTTCGTGTGTTTAATTAACGTCAGCAAAATTGCTAACAAATAGTAGTACCTTTCCGTTCTACCAACAATCATTTCTAAAACTCACTGGATTTTACCGCCATCGTCAAATCGACAGATAGTTTTTTTATTATGCTTTGAAAGATTGAACTAGTATTCAATGAACCATCAAACGAATGCTATATTACACCCTTGGCCATAGTTCAGCAGTGGAAATAACTTTTAGAATATAATTCAACTTCATTATCCTTTACCATTACGTATGAAGTGTGCTTGTGGTGAAGGAATGTCTGCAGATTTAAGATTGTTTTCGTAGCTGAGAAATACAAGGCGGAAAAATCAAAGCGTATTAATTAATATACACAAACACTGTTACCTTTGTTTTTTTTTAACAAATTACGAAACAAGTCACATTAATTTATTTTTGCTGAATTTAGATATTAATTACGAGAATTTATAAAAATTGAAATATAAACAAAGTTTGACAAATCAAGTTTTCATATGGCTCGACAAAGATTATGCACAATTTTAAGGATTGAACTAAAATGATCGATCACTAAAAAGAACTAAGATGTCATATTGTGATATTGTGGACATTTGTTTATGCCGCAGAAATATCTGGGATGCCTTAAATGTATTGGATCTACCGGAAGACGAAACAAATTGTTCTTTTGATAAAAATGCACACAAGTACTTTTTTTCGCTTGTCTGTTTTTGACATTATGGACAATTGGAATTGCAATGTAGAAACCGCAAAAAGTGTTATTCTTACGTTTTCACTCAACAACACTGGATGTTTGTGTTAAAACCAAAATCTAATTTTCGCAAAAATCAATTGCGCAACATTTCTGAGAAACTGATTTATTTATTGTATGTTTTGGTTTCCTGCGCAACGAGACAAGTCTTATATTTATAGCACAGGAATATATGAATGTGTATATATCACATTTAATTACATTAAGATATCGAATGACACACAAAATTAATTAAATTTAATTGATCAATTAAATACATATAAAAAAAATATTAAAAGCGGGAGTTTGTTATTGTCTTTATAATTAATATTTTAATTAGTACGTCTACTTAATATATGAGACATTAGTTGTTGCTAAAAAAAATCAAAGAAAAGTTTTCTGAAATTCATAGCCTTGTTGTTCAGCTGCGGAGAGTCTATAATTATGTTCCAAGGACGAGTAGCATTTAACATGAATCGCTATTCAGATACGAGGCTATGATGCTTTGTTATAATAATTGTTCATCCTTTAGATCTGGCAAATTAAATAAAATCGAACAAATATTTAGGTTGCTGAGTGTATATGATTTTATGCAAAAAGGCGAATTTTAAGAATAAAAAAAAATTAGAAAGACGTTGAGCTTAAAAGAGACTATGTTGAGAAACAAAATGCTTTTTTTCATCCAGAAAGTCATTGAATTATCACACTGCCCTCGTATGTATAATTACTACTAAATTTCCTCTACCAGTTCGCTTAAGTTATATATTTGACCGACCATTCTCTAAGTTTTCGTAGTGTAGTGGTTATCACGTGTGCTTCACACGCACAAGGTCCCCGGTTCGAACCCGGGCGGAAACAATTCGTTTACTTTTTAAACTTTCTCATTAATTTTTGAGTGAATTAAAAAATAAAAGTAAATTATATTGTTACAGTTGACTTCATTATCGTAAACATATAAATAGATAATAGAATTTGAAATCACTTTTGTTCTCGAGCTTTTTCGATGACGTCTATTAAGAGTTTTGTTAAATGTTTGTTATTGAAAACTCATGTGCATAACAATAGACACACCGAAATTCTGTTAAAAGAGGAACGCTTGCTTTTGACTATTTGTTTGGTTGCATGCGTCTTAAACAAGTTTTTATTCTAGTGCTGATGCAGAAAGAAAAAAATAGGAGCGTGTGCCAGATCTATTTATAACACGTATGACTTTAATTGATCATATATTTTTAAATACAAAATCAAGATCAAGTTCAAGATCTCAGGAGAATTACACTCTGTTCTTGCCATGCAACCGCAAAAGTATCAACTCAGTCAGTGACAAAAGGAGTGCCTGCAATGTAGCTTTAATTCAGATATTTATGAATATTTATGGGCTTTTAATGGTGCAACAACGTATATATTTATTCATTTTATTATTTTTATTTTTTGGGGGATTTTTTTTTATTTTACCATGACATGTTTACAAATGTTTATTGAACAAAAAACATCCGTATGATTGTGTTGATTATTTTTCCTCAATCTAAAATGATTATTAAATGACGAAAGGTGAGGTCCATTGAATAACGCCCCGTTATTTTATGGCCAGTCATAAAAATGTGCCTGAATTTAATTGAATAGTCACAATTAAGATAAAGAGAAATTTTTTGCTAAATGCAATATTACATTAACCCATATCGTCCCAATGTTCGATTTTTCGAACAGAAAATTTCAAGCGTTTTTGTATTTTTTTCCTCTTTTTAGGGAAGACTAAGAACTTATTTTTTTAACGATTATATATTGTAAGTGGTTAGCTACAAATATAAAAATAAAAACTCTTACTTACTTCACTCCCCCTTTTGATTACAAGGGGGAAGAAAAAACATTAATTTTAGCATAATTTAAAAAAATTAAAACTATACATAAAATATAAAAAAATAAAAAAAAAGGGAAAATGTAGTTAAACTTTTAATAATAATAAAAAAATGTTTTGGATTTTCACCTGTATTTTTATGATTTGACTTCAAATAGTAGTGTTCGATTTGTCGAACACTGGGCACTATTTACACTTTTGTTTTTTTTTTTTTGAGAAAGGCTAAGTAAAACATAGCGAATTACCATATTGTATTTTTTTTTTTATTTAAATTAGCGGAAACATAATTAATCTGTTTTTATAATGCTGCCAAGTTTCTTCTTAAGCATTAAAAAAGAAAAATACATAGCTGGATATCTTTATAACTGCATACCATATGCCGGGTCGGCGGACAACTATAACAAGGAAGTTGGCTTAGGAGCTGACGTGGTTCTTCGCTTATTAGAAAATATAGAGTTTGCAGATAGGTATACCGTGTATTTTGATAACTTTTTCACTTCCTACTACCTCATGTGCCTACTCACTGAAAGAAGATTCTGTGCAACAAGTACTGTGCGAGCAAACAGAATCGGAGGAGCTGAGCTGAAAACCGGAAAAACTTTGGGAAGAGGCGTTCATGATTTTCAGTTTGACAGTAAAAATAAAATTTAAATTAAATTTAATTTGCCGTTGGCAAGACAATAAAGAAGTCACAGTGGCCACAAATTTTGACCAGATCTACCCTACTGTTCCAGCGAAAAGATGGAAAAAGCAAAAAAAAAAAAAATAATGATGAGAGCATAATAGAAAACGGTCGTTTTGTGAACTATAACCAACCCCGACTATTGAAAAACTACAACAAAGGAATGGGAGGAGTGGACTTGCATGACAACGCTGTACAAAATTATAGTGTTGCAATTCGAGCGAAGAAGTGGTACTGGCCTTTATGGATCGCTACTTTAAATTCTTCGTTGGTAAATGCTTGGAAACTTGACTGCTTCCGTCGTCGCCAACAAAACCAAAGTATTAAATCGCAAAAGGAATTTCGAGTAGAACTTGCGTATTCTTTAATGGTGCAACAAGATATTGATTCAACAAGTGATGACAGTGCTGGTGACTCACGAAGTGTTTCAATAAATAGTCTTCCTATAAAAAAAAGCAAGCATCTTATAGTAAAAATAGAGCAAAATAAGAAATGGAGATGTAAGCACTGTCATAAACCAAGCTCATTTTTATGCAAAAAGTCAATGTTGCGCTTCATACACATTGTTTTGAGGCATATCATGATGTAAAATAATATATATTTCGAATTTAAATCAATGCCTTCTTCTATTTTTCTTTAAATGAATTAAATAAATTAGTTTGAGTTTATAAAAAAAAAAAGTTTTTCGTTATTTACAATCTATAGGGATAATAAAACAAATATGCTAAATAGTGCCCAGTGTTCGATTAATCGAACACCATTTTTCTCAAAAACAAAAAATCTGAAAAAATTTGGACTTCAAATTCGTGTTTTATGGTCCCAAATTACCTTCCAACTACCAAGTTTTATGAATTTATTCGAAAAAAATACCTGGGACGATATGGGTTAAGAAATCCTTTATAGTAATTACCAAATTTACTGTCATTTATTATTGAGATTAACGTTTATTTAATTGTTATATATTATTTGTTTTAATCTTGGAAAACTCGTTAATTTTTTTAATGGAACACACACAATCAATAACAAAAGGCGAATTAAATTATTTAATAGTTTAATAAAAAATTTATATGAATGGGATTTCAATGTGAAATACTTGGGGACACATTGCTCGTTACTGTAACAGTTGTTAGCACATGTTTATACGTTTGATAAGTTTCTTTATTATTAAAATTAAAAGCTTTTTCCTTTGTAGTGAAGAAGCTTTCATTAGCAATACACAAAAGCATTAATTGGCACATTAGCAATAAGTTAGTTTTCGTAGTGTAGTGGTTATCACGTGTGCTTCACACGCACAAGGTCCCCGGTTCGAACCCGGGCGGAAACAAACGTACCACTTTTTTTATGATACATATAGTAAGCCAATTTTTTGTAATATTAACAACCAAATCAATTATTACATCCACAACCAGTCATGTACATGGACACATTGGGGAAACATTTGACGGAAAACGAGAAATATTTCTTTGCTTTAGTGTGACCCTAAACTATTTTTGAGGGGCAAACAGCAAAATAGCTGATTTTTGCAAACAAAATTATTTGCTTTCAAAGAAAAATGTTTCTAATGTGAACAAAGTGTGACCCAACAGTGCCAAATATTTTCCCCTTTTATTTGTGAAATAATTATTAATTCTTGCAAGGTTTTTGTAAGAACAAACAGTATGAAATAACAGTGTTTTAAAACAAAATCAATGAACTTGTTCAATTCACATGTTCGCATTAAAGTCGTATGTGTTGTGTAATCGTCTAATTACACAGTATTGTATTTTTGTTGTTGGTAATTTTCATACTAAATTGTGTTATAATTATACGCTTGAATTTTATATGTTTTATAAATAGTTGTATTGAGGACAGGTATGGAAATATTCTATTTGTTAGATTATGTTGTAAAAATCTTTTAAATATGTGATAAGTAAACCTAGAAAATACATTCTTCTTAATGATAAATATACATATACTTGATTCATTTCAATTTAATTTGCAAACCATTTTAATCAAAATTGTTTGTCGCGAAAATGTTATCTATTATTATCTACTATTTCGTGTATCAACGGAAATTATTTACTCACAATGAATTGACAGCATTGAATTGACATATAAAATACTACAAACTGCCGATTTTTAAATGATGAGGCATACGACTGCTTGTTAATTGAGCAACTGTAAATAGAATCACATCAGATTTATTTTCGCCATAATCACATTCAGAATACAATTTTTATTATTCAATTTCCATTTAATACATCGTTGAAATTTATTTAACATAAAAGGATTACTACGTTTTTCAATAAATAATAAATATTAAGAATTGAAAATTCGTACGATTTTCATGCAGGTAAATAAAATGATTCTAACAATATGACTATTTTTAATAAATCTGCGCTCCTGGAAATATTTTGAGCGAGCGGTTAACAATTAAAAGTCAGATTAATTGTATTAAATAAATTTAATATAATTTATAAAAAAAAATTTTTAAACTCTATGGGGGTTATTTTTTCTTAAGCGATTAACTTAGAATTACGTTAAAAAATTCTCCATATTCATTAAGTGGTGGATATAGCGTACGAGTATATGCTTAAGATGCAGGTGCAGTGACGCCAACTTTTTTAATTTTTTAAAAATACATCTGTCGCGAAAAGTCCCTTTTTCACTACATTTATAAGAGAAAATCCCCATACATTTAAGTTTTTAAAAGCCATATGTTATAGTTAATAACACAGCTTTACAAATTTTTAATTTG
Source organism: Gymnocheta viridis (assembly GCA_956483585.1). Classification (NCBI taxonomy): domain Eukaryota; kingdom Metazoa; phylum Arthropoda; class Insecta; order Diptera; family Tachinidae; genus Gymnocheta; species Gymnocheta viridis. The sequence goes on along the minus strand of OY101442.1, from coordinate 34,554,982 downwards.
GAAAAATACCAAGAACGCGACATTTCTAGATAAGTTAATTGGGACCTCCTGAACACGAAAAACGCTGTAATTTTTTTCTAAGTACCGTTTTTTAGATAACGGTACTTTTGTGTTTTTCGGTGTATGGTCCCACTCAAACCTTTGTGGAGCCCAACCGAAGCGTCCAATCGAGATAAATATCATATCGTTTGAAAGGTAATTGAATGCTGCAAATTTCATATGTAATTTAAAATTTTATGGTTTTTGGAGTACTATTTTTTTTACTGTGGTGACGACTGTGAGTGATGACGACAAATAAGCAATGGCTGTGGTATTTTAATTTATTTATGAACCTGTTTTGCGTTTTTTTTTATCTAAATTGATTAAGTTTTTGTTTGTGATTGTCTTTTCTACACAAAAGAAAACTGTGCTATTTTTAAGGAGAATGATGTAGAATTCTAAAAAAAAGATTATATATCTACAAAAATAAAAAAATTCCCTGAAGAAGATGGAAAATACCAACGAAACGTTGGAATCGTATGTAAAAAATAATCTTTTATTAAATGACCATGAAAGCCCAAAAATTGAAAATGTATTCCTCGTCAAAAAAATTTTGATATTACAACACAAAGGTCAAGTATTTATACATATTAAAGAAAACAAAGCACGCTATTTGCAAAAAAAAGAAAGCATGTGTAAAGCTTAATTTCATGTGTAATTTTAGCATGATGGATGTGTACTTTAACATTTCGGTGGTGGCAACACTGCTTTAAACATAAAACGGTCCCAATTAAAAGTACCTAAATTTGAATAAAAACGCTAAATCTGTCCCTTTTTCCCTACATTAACATGTTTTCAGGAAAAAAACCTATTTGTAGGGATTTTCCCTTTTTATTGGCAACAATGCACAGGTGTCGTGAACACCTATAAAATTTTTTATTAACAAATTATTTTAGCTCTTTAATAACACACAAAAAGAATAAAAATATTTCAATGTGGTAATAAAAATCCCATGTTAAAAATAGTATCTATAATGTTTTTGTGAGGTCTATTTTTAATTACTAGTATTTTCGATGGCCTACGCAATCGACCAGATTCTAGTTGTAATTAATAAAAGCCCTGGCAGCTAAAGCTCGTTAGAATTTTTAATCTTAGAATTTATTCATGAGATTAACAAATAAATAAATAAAATAAAATGTAATAAGTAAAACATAATATTTTAAAACTGATTCGTTTTGAGCGAATGTAATCTAAAAACGGGATGGAGTTAGCGAAAATGTAGCATACAGGGTTACCGTTCACCCGACTAAAGTCGCAATTTGACCCTTTATTAGTGGTCTACGACTTCTTGTGAGACTTTTTTTATCGCCGACTTTTGCGACTTTTTTTTAATTTTGAGGTGACTTTTTTTCCTTTTTTGTACAATTGCGCACAAAAAACAATTAATTTGCAGTAAGTTATAAATTCTCTGTAAAAACTTTAACTTTTTCGGGTTGCTTTTTGCTCAAAAATGGATTCTTAAATGAGCTTTTTGTTTTGTTGTTATGCTTTTTATTAATAAAAACGTAAAAAAAGGACGTGCGACTTGCGTTTTCTCAAACGACTTTTGTATGCGGCTTCATTTTTTTCACGACACATTGTGCGACGTTTCTAAAAAAAGCTGTAAAGTATAAAACATGCAAAAATATGCTAAAGTATGTTAAAATATGCAAAAATATGCACAAATAAATCGATGTCAAAACTCTTAAAAACTTCTGAAATGGATAAATATATAATCTACGTCTCCTTTGATTACACCATAAATAAAACATGTAATTCCACATTTGCGGTTACCCTGGCTATAAGCTAACTCCACCGTACATACTAAAACGTATTTAGAACTTGTAAAAACAATGTTGTTCGTACTGTAAAATAACTTAACGCGAGAGAATCTCATTCATTTTTTTTTAACAAGAACTACGACTTTTCGACTATTGTAAAGCAAAAACAAATTTGAAACTTTAGTTGAACAAGATTTGTGAAACACTAAACATGAACAAAACAATAGACGCTATAATTTTTGGTGCTACCGGGTTTACGGGCAAAATTGTTGTTGAAGATGCTCAGAAAATATTGAAAGATTTCAAATGGGGTATAGCTGGCAGAAATGAGGTAAGTACTCATATTTAAGACAAATTTCAACATTGTAAGTTGCAGATAAAAATTATATGTAAATCATGTTGCAGGCAAAATTGAAAAGAGTCTTACAGGAAGTGGGCGATAAAATTGGAAAGGATTTATCGCATATACCCATTATTGTGGCTGATGTGAGCGATGAGGCTTCCATAAATAATATGGCTAAAAAGTGCAAGGTAGTTTCTCTAATTTATTATTATTAATATTATTTAATATGAACTGGAGATGAGATTGTGATCAAATTTTTACTCACAATCAATCACTTATAAGAGCAAAAATATTTCTTATGCTTTAAGAGAAGAATTTCAATTTCGATGCTCCAGCTCATGCAATATTACGTGAGTGTACAAAAAAAATTAGTTACGGCCGTAAAACCTCACACTGATATTAACGGAATAATGGGCGCATTCATAAGACGTAGCTCTTGAGCTCAACAGTTGTGAAACTGTTGCAAACTGTTGAGCCCAACAGTTACGTCTAAGAAACGGCTTCCTGAATAATTGGATAATAAACAGCTGATTAATGTAAATAATTGAAAAGAAATAAAAGTGCTTGCTGCAAAAGAAATAATTAAAATTTACAAAATTAATTAGTTTGGCTAATACTAAAAAGTATACACAACACAGAATTTGCAATGAAGTTTTTCTCGGCACCACGAATTTAATATTCAGAACATAAAAATGCTCAACAAAACACTGCAATAAAATGATACAACCTGTGCCGATAGTAGTTTATATTTCTACGCTAAGCCGTCACTGTGTCCAAAAAATCTTTAAACCTTTTATTAAACTAAATATATAATTCAAATAGACACCATAATAATCCGACGTATATTTAATGAAATTAGTTTTTTAATTTTATTTCTTTATTTTCGTTACCTTATCGCATTTGTAACGCAAAATTTAACATAGCGGCGTTGCGTTAGAATATAAAAGCGCATAACTCTCTTGATCAGCTGTGCAGCTAAACACAACATGATAGTCAACATGTTGTGAAGCAAAGAAAATGTATGATGGAAAAAATTGCAAAAACTACTCAACCGTTGTGTGGAGCGGAACTACTCAACTCTGAATTTCTAAGACAAACACTCAACGCTTGCGCAACAGTTACATCTTATGAACACAACCAATTTCTTTTTATCTTTAATGACGTTTTCTTTTATAAAATAAGTGCAAAATTGTTTGCCCTTTTTAATGAAAATTGGTATATAATGCTTTTTGAAATAGGGAGCTTATTAGAAATTATTGTATGATCAGTTACGTGGTGAAATTTTCATCTTAAGAAAACTTTGAATACTTTGAAAACTTTGGTAAAAAGAAAAAATTTTATTTTTTTTAGAAAAGAAAACGACTTAAGTTTTTCTCAAGCAGTACTTCAAAGTTTTCATTTGTATTTATTTCCAAACTAAAGCTGTCCTCTTAAGTTTTAATTTTGTTTTAGCATTTTCTCTTAACTATTCAGAAATTCATTATTAGTTATATTGAAAAGTTATTTAAAACTAATTTGTGATATGTGAAAAAAAAACCAAAATTGTTCCCTATCACGATACAGAAACTCTGCTCGAGTACACTCACCCAAAAAAAATTGTACACACGATAGTGCACGCTTTCATGACTGAAGAGCAAATTAACTCAAAAGAATGCTTCATCACGGCCGGTTTACGTCTCTAAAATTAATTAAGTTAATAATTAATAATTTTAAATCTACTACTCATACACGTATATCTGCATCAGCTTGTGAGAAGCTGCTTAATTGTTAACTATAGTGGTGAACGGGGTTCCACGACCTTCCCCTTGCAAACATTTTCACAATATTATACGTTGCAATAGAGCTAATAATAATGCTAGTCATGCAATACAGCAATATTCTAGTTTATTCAATTATTTTCAGCAATTAATGCCGAGTCACATTAGGCAAATGTTCGCTTATTTTGAGAAAATGTTAATTTGTATTAAACAAATAAATGTTATTTTAAAATATTCATTTTATTAAATACTTAACAATTATGAGCAAACTAACAAAGTCCAAGAAAGTCAACTTCGTTGCTTGATAAAAAAAATCTGTAAATTTTGAAGGCAATTCTCATGTAAAGTTTAATGGCAGGCCCACGATATCAGTCGTATTTCAAAAGTTTGTTTTTGTTTTAAATGTAATTGTACGAAAGAACGAATACGTATGACATCGTGAGCCTGACAGTTACATTGCAAATAATTTTCTAATTCAAGTTACGAGCTTGAAGTTACTTTTATATAAAAAAACATCAACCAGTTTATTATCGATAGTTCACTACTCCTTCAGGATAACAAACAAATCGGTTAACAACAACATTAATTATATAACATTAATAAGCAAACACGTTATTTTAGGTCCCTTTTAAGGCCGCAACACTGAACCGATTTTGGAAAGATTTATATGTTTTTAAACGGGCTTTTACATAGATGTGTACAGCCTTATTATTATTTAAATCGGTTCGATATTTAGGGAGCTATAATCGTTTAAAGTTGATACTAACACATGCAAACTCATTATACATGTATGTATCCGCTTCAGCTTGAAAAATATAAAAAGTATGCATGTGTGTATGTCCAATCTGCTGTTGGATAGAAATGAGACAGCGCTTTACTTATAATGTTTTTTGTTTTGGTATTTTATCTTATGTAAATATTTAATATTAATTTCTAGAATGCAGTCAGTTGAGTCGTCCGCTGGATACACTACTTATATTTAAACGAGCAATTAAACAATTGTATTATCCCAATTATTTGTTTTTTGAAATAGGGGGACAATTGCCGGGAATGTGATTTTTTCATTGCCATTTGCCGGGAAGTGAAAATCCCAAATCAACCTGATTGGTTTTTTCGAAAAATCACAATTCTTTTTTAATGTACAATATCACTATTATCAAACATTGAAACTTCTAGTTCATCACTATTGTCACTAAAAAAAATTATTATTAATTTGTGTTGCATAGAAAATTATTAAAAATTTTTAAAGCATTTGAAAATAAATTTTTACTTTCATTCAAAAGATCAGAATTATTCGCATGCAGCGATTTGCAACCAGGTTTAGCTCACAAAGTCGCATTTCAGTAATTTTTGAACACTTGCGAATATCTAGCTATTTGAAAGTTTCATTAAGAAGTTTTTACTAAAAAAAGCTACAAAGAATAGTTACTAAAATTTTCGATAATTTCTGTATAAATTTTTCGGGATTGGAAACTTTCGCTACATACTAGAGTTGTAAAACAATCGAAGGTAGTATCGATAGTTTTATTTTTAGTCAAATATCAATGTTTTTCCCCGATAACGATACTATCGAAGAGAGGTAATTTTAACACATGTGGATCGAAATCAGTAAAAAGTAAAGGTGTCCACCGCCTGCGTGATTAGCATATTAACACATAATCGTGATTAGTTTTTTGTTTCAATCTCGTGACCTTACATGAGTAGATTTTTGGCGTGTGGTATTCCTACTAGTGATCTTTTTCTTGATTGTAATTCTTTCATTTAATTTTTTAATTATTTTGTGTTTTTTTTTCGAAAGTATTTTGTGAGCTTGAGTTTTCATGATTATGACTATTTTTTTCCTCTCACGTGAGCGCGCATGAACGTCGTGCATGAATAAAATTTTTCATCGTGAGCGTGCATGCGCGTGAGTGGAAAGTCAGTCACGATCCCATTTCTGGTAAAAAGTAGTCGACAGCGCCTTTGAATTTTGTAATTTTGACTCACGTTTGCGCAGTTCTTTTAAGAATTCGATACTATCGATAGTTTTATAACGAACTATCGAAACTATCGAATGGGGCTACTATCGATACTAAGAAATCCCATTCCGTCTGGAAAATTTCTAAGTACACAGCGCGAAATTTTGTATCTATTGCCGGCACCGTACCCGCCCCATAACCGGTGAAAATATGTGTGACACGAAAACTTTAGTAACTTTGTGTTGAACACAAGCAAATGAATTCCTAATTATTAGTGTCTGAGCAATTTTGGCTTTATACATATCACAACACGATCGTCGACAGCACATGAAATTTCCCATGTTTAAAGCGGCTTTTAGACGATCATATTTGGTATGTGAAAATGGTATGCCCATCATCCGTCATACTCATGTCAAAGCGAAAAACTCAAGTGTGTCAGTTTGGTGTGTTGAAAATGAAAAATTTTTGATTTTTATGTATGCCATCATACCATCACACTCGTGTAACAATTATTCTGACAAACACAGAGCAAATATCATTTAAGTTTCTGTAAGCAAAGGATGAAGATGGCTCGGTAAGAGCACGCATTCTTAAAAGAGTTTATTAAATTGTATGCAAGCCACTATACAGTGTTTTTTTTGTATACTGATGTATGATAGTGTAATAGCAAAATGATCTGTTTCTCATCATACCATGCTCACATACCAAGTATGACCGTCGAATGACCGCTTACCTGCAAAAAACCCGACTAGTCCATAATCGCGTGTTTGTACTAGTCCACAAATGACCAGCGACTGGCCCAAAACTAGTTGTTATTTTAATAAAAGTATAATAAAACTTTACAAGCGTGTTCGTCTCTTATTTTTCCGAGTTATTACATTAATTATGTCAAAGGAACCGCTTTGACAACCCCATACAAAAGTGACAGGTGCTACCCATGTAAAACTCCATAATTAGAACCGGTCGCTGCCAATTGTCACATGTTTTTTTTTACAATAGATTTATAGAAATATAAGCATTTCGCGGACAAAAAGTCGTACACTAATGTTTAAAAGCTTAAATTACAAAAAAAAAGAAACAAATATCAAGAATTCTTTACCTTCATACAGATCGTTTTGAATTGTTGTGGGCCCTTTCGGTTTTATGGCGAAACTGTGGTTAAAGCTTGTGTGGCTGCCGGTACTCATCACGTCGATATTAGTGGTGAGCCCCAATATATTGACAAAATTCAACTGCATTACCATGATTTGGCTAAAGAAAAAGGTGCATATGTAGTACCATCATGTGCTTATGAAAGTATACCAGCGGAAATGGGTGTAGTTTTTGCCGAAAAGAATTTCCCGGGTAAGATTGGCTACAGACATAAAAATCTTTTATTGAAATATTGTTCTATTTCCCACCATTCAGGCATTGTCAACTCTGTGGAACTATTTTGGGAAAATGATGTAAACTACCGGGATAAAACTTCTAAAGCAATTTTGAATAGCGGCACATGGGATAGTATTGTTTATGGCATGCAATATGCATGTGAAATGTTGAGATTACAATCGAAATTGAATCATGAAAGAATGCCATCGTTGCAGCCCAAATTGGAAACAAAGTAAGTTGTTTTAAATTTACAAGTTCCTTATTTTTATTTTTGTTTTTGCACTTTTAATTTTGTTCCCTTAAGACTCTTACCCCACAAAATTGATGGTTTGGAGAGTTACTTTATACCATTTCCGAATGCAGATCGTGCTTCGGTTCAACGATCTCAACGTTTAGCTTACATGCTGGAAAAGAAGAGACCCATACAATTTCAAATTTATAAGGGATTCAAGTAAGTTTATGCCAAAGTCTATTGAATTTAAGAATGAATCAGTAAACTCTGGAGAATGGTACAGTGAGATTTTTTAAGATACAATTTTTCTTGGTACATAGACTCCAAATCCAATTTAACCAATTGCTTGACTCTCTTGAAATATTATTGGTTTTTTTTTTATGGCAGAAAAATAATACGAAAATGGAAAAAATCTGGAGAAATATATTTGGGAAAGTAATAGGAAAAAGTGAAGTTTTATTTGTCGAAGAAAATTATAAATTTTTCAATGATCTATAGAGATAAAAAATTAGATCTCCTAAGGTTGTTTTGCAACTTTTGTCTCACTTCTTTCAGTCTTTTATTACGATGTGTTAAAAAGGATTTGCAAAACAAGAAGGTCAATGCTGACTTGACCGCATAACTGTTAGCACAATTCAGATATTCTATTAATTCTAACCGGTATATTAAAAGCGAACATCCTGATGACCCCATTCATCAAAGAGGCAAAGAGTGGGTTGCTATATTTTTTGTTCACGAAATTAATTGAAATCAGCAGGCAAATTTGGTATTCGATATCGAACGAAATACCATAAGAAAATTTTTTAATTTATATGCTAATTTCGTTCGATATTGAATGCCGTAACTTGCCTCCAGTTTTTAAATTTTGATAAACTGTTTTTAATTAAATACATTTTTTTAGAAATAATATTTTCTATTTGTTTCTTAAGTATTTTATAATAAGAACAACACGTTCTCTTTAATGTAGATCCTTTTGGACCGCCTTCAAGTTGCCATTTTATTTATTCTTCTTAACGATAATGGCCCAGTTTAGATGCACACGCAAACTATTACTTAAACATCCAAAATATTTCACCAACGGTCTGATGACAGCGGAAGGTCCAGTGCCAGCAAATAGAAAATCTTTGGAATTTTGCATGACCTATAGAGCGAAGGGATGGACCGAAAATTGTCCACTCTCGTCAACTCCCAACAAAGAAGTAACAGTTAGATTGACCGGAAATGATCCCTGTTACGGTTTCACTAGTGGTGCTCTTTTAACCTCTGCCAAAGTAATATTGCAAGAACATGAAAATATGCCGGAAGGGTAAGCGAAATTGTTTCACGTTTTCAAAATCATTCAGGTGTCATAATAAATGTACTTCTTTCGATTGCAATAGACATTTTTATTATTTGATATTTAACAATTTTCTCTTTTTTTTTGGTTGATTTTCAGTGGCGGCGTTTATCCACCAGGTATTGCTTTTGCCAAAACCCATTTGATCGAAGAGTTAGTTAAGAACATTCCTGATTTGAAATTTGAAGTTGTAAAAACATGAATTTCTTAAAAAGAAATAAATAAATATGCATACACCTGCACACATACATACTCTTATATATAAAAAATTATTAAAAGCTTGCGCTTAATTTCATTTTATTTGCGTTTTATCTATAAATGTTTTGATATTCATATCAAACTTTTTATAATTTTAATCCACTAATCGATACTTTTTTCACACACAAGGCGCCAGCCATTTGGTAAGTGAATTTAATGGATAATGAAATGGACTTACCAGTATCACGTATGGTGCGCATCAAAGTGATAATGCAGTGATTAACTCTTGTTCTACTGTGATTTTCTGAAATAAATAAATAAATTAAATTAAAATTTGAAAGAGTTATTTTTAATGTGATTATATTTCAAAAATTTATAATAAATTGACTGTTAGTAGTTGTAAAAATGCACTGTTTAGGTGGTTCGTCTGAATGTGATTTCAAATTAATATTTATAAAAATAATAATCCGAAAAAGAATGCGAGAATTACTTGTAATCTAGAAGGTATTATTAATTGTTTTTAAAGTAAACACTACTTCAACACGATCATTATTCAAATTTCACCTTCACTAATTATCGTTAAATTAACCCATTATTGTACGTTGGTTTATTTCATGTACCATTTTCCACAACACAAATAAGTTTTGTATTGTTTTCAGGTCATATCATTGGTATAAATACAAATTTAAAATCGCATTCAACCGAGCCACCTAAACAGTGGCGAACAGGTGGAAACACACATGAACACTGATGATGGGAGTGTGGCGGCGTCTCCCTAAAAACAACTTTGTTTCAGTTCTGCCTTGTAAGTTGAAATTAATTGGTGTTAATTTTTGCCTTCTGACCTTAGAATACTGTTTCATATCCAATTTTTTCATCAAAAATGTTATAAACTTTAGCCAAAATCATAATCATCCTTATTCCAGTTGGTGACATCGACGTCACGACAACACAATAGCAAAAAATTGGAGCTTGTCTACTCGATCTCGAGAACAATTTTGTGCTAACGAAAGTGTACTTCTGTTCTATAAGGTCTAGAAAATAACATGAGCTTGTCAATAGTAGTCAGTTAGGTTCGACAACGAGTAGACAAGCCCCAATTGTTTGGTATTGTGTTGACGTGACGTTGATGTCGCCAACTGGAATAAGAGTGAATCACTTACTTGATTGCAACTACGAGAAAGAGTTATTTTAACATTAATATCTATAAAGGAAGGAAAAGAACAACAAATTCTAAAGTAGTAAAAAAGGCTTGAAAGTCAATTGAACACCAAGATCGTTAAAAGTTGCTAATAACAGCAAAACGTGATAGAGCAACTCGAGTTTGGATATGCAGAGGGTCGCAATAAAGAGTGAAAATCTCAAAAACTCTTTGAAGTGAGAAAAAAAAACTCGAAAATAAAAAAATAAATGCCAATTCGCAGAGAAATCACAAGAAATCTGAAATCGAAAAGCGAAACCAAGTCCAAAGAATCTAAAAAAAACTGAGTTTCTAAGAAACAGACGCAGTTTCTGAAAATATAAAAATCAAAAGAAAATATATAAAATAATTAACCATCAGAGTTGGAAGTTTGGTATTAATCGAAATTTATTTAATTTGTGAAAAAGTTAATAGAAGAAAGTCTTCTGCTTCTCGTATTCTCATTTGCTAAATAATTCAGTTCAATGTGGTATTCCTACTACAGATGGGCACCGCTCACGTGATTGGCGTGAATCATGCGTGATGACGCGTATAAAAAAATTAGCATGAGTGTGAGCCGGAGTAAGCGTGCATGAGTAGATTTCTAGCGAGATTGTTTTGTGAGATTTTTCTTAATATTTTAAGTTTTTTAAAATTATTTTAGTTTTTATGATTATGACTAACTTATTTTCACTTACGTAAGTGTAGATGAACGTGAGCCAAAAATATAAGGTCGTGCATTAGTAAGATTTTTTTATCGTATGCGTGCATGAGCGTAACTGCAAAGAAACTCACAATGCCATCTCTAATTCCTACCTACTAGTATCCGCCGTGGCAAGTGATACAAAGAACACTGATGGGATGGCGTACCGACCTCGAAATTATTACTTATCCGTTCTGCCAGTCTGGTGATTCAAAACGTTCCAATATTAATTTCTTAATAAAAAAAGATTTTGAATTTATAAAAGAAGTCTTAATAAAAAAATTTCTAAATTCATAATTTGAACTCGAGCCAAACAATATTTTCAACTTAAATCAAAGGAAAAGTCAAAGTAAAAAAAAAATTAAAAAAATAACTAAAATAGCAAAATCGCTTAAATTCGCAATAATAAAAAATTCGTAGTTCAGACGAAATTTGCTAAAACAAAGACATTTTTGTAGATCCGAAAATCTGTGCAAAAAATGACCACATCACTTTGACGCACACCTCATGTAGATATACGATGTTTATTAAATAAATTGAGTAGTTGTATCTTTGATTATCGCAGCGTTTGATGTCAATTTAATTCGCTGCCACCTTTAACACCTGAAACGCCAGAGACCAGTTTAGTTTCATTTTTGTCTCTGTCACTGCCGGTTTTTTTCCTCGATGTTATTAATGATTTATTATGGTACACTTAGCTGTCCGTATATTCCGTCCGTCCATTCATTTGTCTGTCTGTCTGCTTATTTTCATATGAATTAAAAATGTGCTCGCCAAATGTGCGTAATGATTTTTGATTAAATTAAACACTTGATTAATAATTACATTGTTAATTGTTTTTTTAATACTTTTTTTATATTCCAAAATAGAATTATCATAATTAACAATGTTATTACCAAATACATTTTCAAATGTCTTTATGTATGCACATAAATATTAATATTGTTAAAGAGCGTTTGTTAAAATCTAAATTTGTTTAAATACAGATTGTGATTTAATAAGCGAAAAAAGTTATTACTAAAAAAAATATGAAAAACTTTTGTTTGTTGAGTTTTTGAAATTCTATGAAAAAAGATCTCTATTAATAAATTTAACAAAAAATTATAATAACATTTACACATATATTTTTATATTTAAAAGTTTATTTACTGCCTGTTCGCCGATATCGAAAGAAAATTTTCTTTCGTATAATTACATTTGAAACAAAAACAAAATTTTAAAAGAAAATTTTCTCTCGATATCGGCGAAATGAAAGTCGTGAAATTTTATTTTTAGATATATGACTACCCAAATAGTCCACGGGAAAGCGTACCCGCTGAAGGTGAATTTTACATCTGATTTGTCAAATTTCCCACTGCAAAATTAATGAATACCGTGTGAACCTTTTGAAACAGTGCTTGTGTAAAAGTATGATGGACAACGTTAGATGACGAAATTGCGATTAGTATCGGTTCACATTATGAAAGTTTTTTTTTTTTTTGAAATTTTCTATAATTCTCTTTTAAACTTATATTGATGTCTAGACATTGCAAATTGTTTGTAATGATTTACTTTTACATCTTTTTTTTTTTGTAAAAATTTTGCTGTCACCACCATGAAAGAAAAGAACAGTAAAAGAATATTTAAAATACTGGGGGTTACTCTCTATTACGATGCGAAAGAAAAATGGCACAAAATAAAACTATTTTTAAACTGATATTGCTTTCGCATCGCAATAGAGAGTAACCCCCGCTACAGCCAACATCAAGTTAACAATTACAAAACGCAAGAGAATCTTCTGTCCTCTCTCACCAACAAACTAACACTTTCTAAAAGAAAACTTTCATAGTGTGAACCGAGACTTGGCACAGGCTCAATTTTGATCTAACAAAACTTTCCACACCAGCAGCAGTATAACAAAAGTGTGTGTGACGTCAAATACGTAAAGAAAAAATATTAAAAAATAAAAAATGCGTTTTAAAATTTTATAGAGATAAATAAAAAAAAATAATTTAATTACAGAAATTACACTAATATTTACAAAACTGAATTGATATAAATTTTATTATAAATAAGTATTTTTTTAACATCAGATTTTTTTTTAAACATCGGCATAAAATGGAGAAAAAGAGTAAGGAAAAGTGTTTATTTTATTTTAAATTTTATAAAAAACTTATTCTGATTTATTCTACCTTTTTATTAAATTTTATTAAATAATTTATTCAAGCTTTAGGTCCAGAAAATAAATATAAATGATTAATTTAATCCGATATTTCTCTTTCTCAATGGAAAGCTTCTTCAGGGATATATTTAATTAGAAATATTAATAATAACAGTTATTGTTTTCACAAACCAATAAAAACTTATTCTAAATTTGTTTGAAAAATGTATAATATAAAATTTATAGTTTATAAAAATAAAACAGGAAATTGAATATTTTTTATGGCTTTTTAAGTAATTTTGTATTTTTGTGAAGAAGCATTAAGAAAGAGAATTATCGGATTAAATAAATCATTTATATTTATTTTCTGGACCTAAAGTTTGAATAAATTATTTAATAAAATTTTATAAAAAGAATAATATCAACATTTTTAATTGTTTTAATTTGAGTGGCCCAATTTTCAATCAATATTCTGGCTTGAAATAAAAGCAGACACTCACAAAAGGACGCATAAGACATTCGCAAAAAAATTTGGTATGCATTGGGATCTTCCAAGTGCAGGTCGTTCATGGCCATCAAAGCGACGAAATCTTTTAGTTTGACCTTTCATTTTCTTTGATTTTATTGAAATAATACTGCACACTGCAACAAAATTGCTTTTTGGATCCATTTCACAAAGTTTATTTACAACAACAAAATTCGCGCCTAAAATCAAATGTTGTAAATAAAAATTAACATTGTGCAAAGAATCAGCTGTTATGAAAACTGAGAGGTTGTGACAGATATAATTACACATGGACGTTTGTGAATTTTGACAGACTTGCGAAGTTACATTCATTTGAATTTTGTTTTTCCTATTAATTCTACTACTAGATTTAATCTTTCAATAACAAATCATGTTTGGATTCATTACTTAACTTACAAATTCAAACATTTTATTTTACAGATCGAAAACTATAAAAAAGCGAACCGTACCTTGTTTTTTTTTAATTAATTTTTTGTTTCATTCTATAAATATATTCGTTTAGAATTTACATCAATAAAAACAATTGGACTACTTAATACTTCAGTATTTAATTTTACTATTTCTTTGATAGGTCATATTTTATTTAAACATCATTTGAATCTAAGAACCATTATGTCAAATATCAGCCACGTGTGACCATACCTTACATAGCATTTAAACATGTAAGTAAATGCCTGAAAGTCGCAATACACTCACACTTCTTTACCAACACACTTAAATCTTTTTTACTTCCCCCTCAGCTTTCAGCGATATTTTCAACAAAATAATTTTTTTATGTTTTCAGAAAGTAAAATGACCAAGAGTCAAACAGTGTTGCCCTTCTATACGACTTATACCAATCAAGAGGATTGTGCCAAAATAATAATTGCAAATTTAACTTATTTTGTAAATATATTTAAAAAATTATTATATTTTCCTTCAAATATATATGTAAATAAGATAATTTATGGCTTTTTATAGCAGTAATCTCATTGAAATATTAACTGGAATAATTATTCCCAACTATTGCTTTCACTTTCATTTGAAAATGAACAAGAAATTTTCATGAAAGTCATTTATTTCGTTAAAATTTTTAATCATAAAACGTATATAAAAATTTCAAGAAAATACTTTCGTGTGCAAAGGCAACGTTAAGTACCGTAGCTCTGGGATATATTATTTGTATATGGTTTTGACGATTGATGTCCTGGCAATATAGTTTAATAAGTTTCCGTAGTGTAGTGGTTATCACGTGTGCTTCACACGCACAAGGTCCCCGGTTCGAACCCGGGCGGAAACAGAAATAATTAGATTACGATTATTTAATCAATTATATTTGTATGTCAACTCATTTTAATTGTTGTATCGTATATGCTAAGTTTATTTTTGCACTTGATCTTGTCTTGGAACCTTTTTTGTAGCCCACATTATACACCATTTGAAATGTATTTGCTTGCAGATGTCCGAAATCTATATATATTTTATTTTAACATCAGTTTAGCATTTTAGGAACTACATAAATGTATGCATTTCAAATTTCTAATCAATGCACACTGATTACACATCCATGGATCAATAGAGCTGTGCCAAATCGTTCATTTCAGTGATCAGTGGTCATTTTCATTCATTTATCAAAAATTAACCCGTTCGTTCAATTTGAACGACACTGCGGCAACAATTCTATTTTTTTAATTCATTCTTTTTTAACGTAAATCGTTCGTAAACATTTGAATAGTGTAATTAAATTGAAGAATTTATTAAAAAATTAATTTTGTTAACTAAATAATTTCTTGTTCTTTTCACTAGAATTCAAGTATTAGACATTTTATTTTAATTTAATATACATATGCTATACTTTTTATGGGTTGATGCTCAAAAGAAAAGTATATTTACGCAAACTTTTTAAAATAACTCTGATCAATACATCGAAACTTAAATGTAAGAATGCCACATCAAAATTATCCACATTGGTTTTCACACATGGTTTTCGTTTACATAAGAAAAACAATGTTGCTTACTTCAACGCAATAAAAACGATAAATTTCTTCTTAATCGTAGTGTTGTCAACACTGGCTAATTGTCAAAATTTTCCAACGAAATAATCAAACAGAGTACTAAGCTTAAAGATATGTACGATTTTCTTGGGAATAGAATTTGTATGAAAAATAACAAATTTGAACATGTTTTTTTTTTAATAATATATAAATTGAGACTTTTTAAAAATATATATTAAGCCATTTTAAATATTCGAATGCGCTCTTAGAAAAAAATAGTAATAAGTTTCATTCTTTCCATTTTTTTAACTCGGATAAAATTTCATTAAGAATTCAGAATTGAAATTTTTATTACCTTCTAAGAAATTCATATTCTTACCTTAAAAATGTAAGAAATCTATATTAGCAATGAAAGCGAAGAATTATAAAAAAATGGTGCAACAGGTCTTAAGTTAATTAAAAACTAAACAATTTTTGAAGAAATGTAATTAGTACAGTCGTTTGAGGACACTGATGGCAAAAAGGCAGTTAATATTAAAAATTTATGTTATTTTTTATTATTATTTAATTTTTTGTCTGGCGATAAAATGTACAAAACAAAACGTTTTTCCCTAAATTCAATGAGTTTTTAGAGTAGTGAAAAATGTAGGTAAGTTTTTCTTGTGTATAGGGAAAAGGAGGGGAATTTTTTCGAGACACGTAGGGATTTTGTTAAATTTCTGCTGGTATCACTGATCTATGGATCAGTTCTATGGGTCAGGTTTAAGATGAAAAAAATATATAAAACCTGCTTGTTTGTTTTTTGGCAAAGAAATGAGAAGAACAACAATAAAATAGAGCTTTTTGTCTCAACAGACAGTTTATTTATTTCAAGTTGTTTATTTAAATTTTTGTTTGTTTTTTATCGTATGTACGTAAGTGTTTAATGTCTTATTAAATTTAAGTAGAATGTGAGCGATTGCGTCGGGAAGGATAAATAGCGAAATCTAAGAACTATAGTGTTTTTTCAAATTTCATTTCATATTCATTTTAAGCTGGGAGTTATTAAATTGAGTACTTAATTACCTTATCACAAGTTTCCGTAGTGTAGTGGTTATCACGTGTGCTTCACACGCACAAGGTCCCCGGTTCGAACCCGGGCGGAAACAAATTATGTGTCAGTTCTTTTTTATATTGATCCAAGGACATGGCGACACAAATGTTGGTTCAGTGCAACTGGATGAATTTGAATGTAGATCCAAATCGCTTTGGCTCTGCCACATTATATAGATTTTATGTAATTTTTAATTCATCAAAATGTAAACTATTAAATATCTCGACTGACTATAGATATTACTGGACTACTTTAAAAATGATGATCATATATTTGTCATGTATATTTGCGAATACAAATACTCAAAATATACCTTTGGATAATTTTATTTAGTCCCAAAAATGCTTAATCAATTTAATTTAGTTATTTTTATCAGCACTGCCTTTTCAGGATCCTGCTAATTTATCAGGACTGAATCTTATTATATATTTTTTCAAATCCATTTCGTTGAAAATGAAAGGGTTGACTGCAGTATTGCCTGAATATCGCAAAGTTAATTTTTTTTTGGAATATATATTTATTCAAACTACTGATATAGAAAATTTTTTGAGCACTTGTAAAACTTATGAGGACAGACCGAATTTACTTTCACCAAAGGCGTATTAACCAGGTGGTAGCATTACGTCAGCTGATTTCTTTGCCTTGCATAAGTTTTCTGCATTGACGCCCGTTTTCACCATCTTGGGTTAACTAACTGCTGGTTTGGCTAACTGCTACTATTTAATCAACGGTTACCCATTTGCGTTTCACCATCCTTGATGAAAAAGTGGCAATACTTATCAGTTTGTTTACATAAAAAAATTATAGAAAAAGACGGTATTTGTCAATTTTCAAAGGAGAACTTTGTGCTAATAGAAAAATGCATGCAAGTAGTGACTAAAACATTCTTATACGTGAATATATTTACATACATATATGTACATGTGCAATATGTGTATGTATATTAAATAATGTAATTTTTTGGTTTTTGCATGTTCTTAGACCACTTTGATACTCTATATCTCTGTCTGAATCCTTCATCAGTTAGATTAAAGTGAATTCGGCGATCAGAAGCATTTCTTTTTTTACGAAATGATTTTTTTAATTGAAAAATATTACAAAAATGTAAATGCGGATTCATATTTCTATCCATTTTATTATTTTTACTTTCCGATTAGTATTGAGTAGTGGGTACCGAGTATCGAGTATTTCCTTTTTTTCATACTCAAAAGTATTTACTCGATACTTTCAGAGTTTTATTTTTAAGCAAGTTGAGTGGCTAAAATAGTGGATAAAAATACATCACTGTATAAAAAGACAACTAGGTGTAAGATTCTTTAATTAAATCAAAACTAAATAATTTTTTTTTTGAGAACAATTAAATTATTTCTTGTTAACGTTAAATTAAAAGTTAGCTTTATATTTATTTTTTATTTATTAATAAAAGACATACAAAAGCAATAATACTTAAAGATTTTTTTAATTTTTGAAGAAACTACTTCAATTTGCAGAATAAAAACTATGCCTTACAAATTAAAAAATCCGTTAAAAGTATCGAGTAGTATTGAGTACCCAGATGAAAAGTATTGAATATTATTGAGTAATGAAAAGTAGTAGAATTTGCCAGCACTATTTCCGATGAAAGTGCTAACCGCCGAATTTCCTTCAGTTAAATTTAACATTAAATTTTTTGTTAAATTGTGTCGGTTAAGAGTTAATCATACATTGTGTAATACAATGTAGGCAAACTTTCGGTTAAGGTTATGATTAATTTATTAATCGAAGATGGTAAAAACGGGAGTGAATGAATTTGTTTACCTGTAGAAGTTTTTGATAGATCCGATACAAAAAATGCCTCTTGTTCTATTATTGTTTTACTAATAATTTCACCTGTTTAATACGCCTTCCTTTCACCCAACTTAGTAAAATATATCAAAGTTTATCAAAGTAGATTAAAAAAGGAAGCCCTTGTTACTGAAAGTAACTACTTCTATTATGCATTTTTGCAAAGCAACAAAATAACAACAACAACAACAAACCCTCCTTGAAATAATTGATTTATGAAAATAAGCTAAATTAATTGTTGTTCTTACTGGTTTCGCTTACAGCAACAAACTGATTTCAAAAATGTGCTGCTTCCAAGTGAATACTCCAAATATCAAAATGATACCCCTTAGAAGGAGGTTTGTAAGAGAAAGGATTTCTGCTTTTCATTGCGAACCGGCTTACATGTGTTTCCATTTCTTTAAAAAAACGTATGTTAAGTAGGAAATAAATTTAATTTAATGTTGACTTAAGGTGTTTTAATAGCTTACTACTGTATCCAGCAACCGACTCAGTCGACCGCATTCTAGAAATTAATATTAAACATTTACATAAATACATATTTTTAAATACAAAAACAAAAAACATTGTAAATAAACAACTAAAAACTCTGTCTCATTTCTATGCCAAAGCAAATTGGACAAACACACACATGCACACTTTGTTTACTTTTCAAGTTGAAGCTGATACATGCATGTGTAATAAGTGTGCATATTTTAGTAGCAACTTTAAACTTTTGTAGATCTATAAATATCAAACCGATTAAAAAAAATTAAGATTGTTGACATCTTTGTAAAAACCCGTTTAAAAGCATATAATATCTTTCCAAAATCGGTCCAGTATTACAGCCGTAAAAGGGATGTAAAAATGTGAAAAAACGTGTTTGCCTATTAATAATATAGATGTGATTATAAGCTTTATTTGGACGACTTTCTATCTAATCCAAACAAGTTAATCTTCGTTTAATCAGACCACAGAAGATTGCTCCAACTTTGACGGCCAAGGTGTTGCCTGGCAAATGCCATTTGTTTTTCATATTTCGCTTACTAAGGATACCGATAATGTAGCTCAAAACTATGGACATTTAATTTATAAAAATAAAACAGGAAATTAAATAATTTTTATGATACTGTAATAGATTTAAATAATTTTGCGTTTTTGTGCAATTCATTTTCGGTTTTGAAAATTTTTGTTTTTCAAACCAATTTTTGAAAAAGTATTTTTTAACTAAATTGTTATTATTGATTTTTATTGACATCCCTGAAGAAGCTTTCCATAGCAAAAGCGAAATATCGGAAGGAAAAATATAAAGTTTTTATTTTGTTATTACTGACCTTAAGCTTGGAAAAAGAATTTTTTAATAAACAAAATTTTTAATTGTAAATGAAAATTGTATTTTTAGAAGATTCATAGGCACTTACAATTTTCGCACAGACTTTTTTAAGTTTTTTCATTTGTTTTTGGTTGGAGTTTTGTACAAAAGTTTCATAAATGAGCTGATTAGAGAATTAAAAGTCGGTTTCCAAAAAATATAAAAATTTAAAAAAAATTTCAGTATTTTCAGTAGCCCTTTTTTCAACTGTAGAACATTTTAGCACTTTTTTTTGGCGATTTAGCACATTTTATCCGTCTTTTTCTGGCAACCTTGTCCCAAATTATAAATAGCAACATCAAAAAATTCACAAAGATAAATAACGAAAATTTTGATTAAAAATAACAAAAATGGCAACGCTGGACGCAAATTATTTTAGTTGCTCTTTATCAGGTTTACTTGTTTATTTAGCAGCTTTTTTATTTAAAAGCTTTAAAGCTTTTGGATTTGAAATAAATTAATATCACAATAAGTGCTTTCTGAAATATACTGTAATGATAGCAAATTTAAAGCTTAAATACTTATTTTGTCCTTTACAATCATAAGGGGATGTAGCTCAGATGGTAGAGCGCTCGCTTAGCATGTGAGAGGTACGGGGATCGATGCCCCGCATCTCCAATTGATTTTTTGTTAATTTATAAAAAAATATACAAATTTCTTTTTAGTTATGACCGCCATAAATTAAAATTAATCCTCACATCAGGAATAGAAAGAAATACAATTCATTTTATTTAAGACGCACATATACTCACACATACACACACACAGTAACACGTCATTATTATTATGATTGTATTTCCGCCTTGTTAAAAAATCTACAAGAATAACAAATGAGCAAATTAACAATAAATTGTTGAAAAGAACATATTTTTTGCTGATTTGTTGTTGTGTTTAAATAAAAAACAAATAATGTTGCAGAAGTCAATTTTCCTTTTGCAAGTACATACATACATACATACATACATACATACATTCCTACATACTCTTTGCGTTAGTTTGTCTGTGGCTTGGTCTGTCTGTCTAGTAGGATTGGAAAAAGAGTGCCAAATAAGTAGTGAATGAACAAATGTATAAAGAGTCTGCCTGCATGTACTATACTACTCGGTACTTGTACGTGTAGTTGCTAATTGTACTTGTTATTTTTGAACGACGAACGAATATTTGCACTTGAGGCGCTAAGAATCTAATACATATTTGTATTTATGTTTATTATGGTTGCAACATGCAACACCTTAGCTAGAAAATATGTGCGTGAGTGTGCGTACCGGTAAAATGTTTGCATTCATACATCGCAATGACTTCAAAAGTAAAATCTAGCTGAATGTGCTGCACTGCACAGTGGGGCCTTTGCAGAATAAATGCTACTAACTTCTAAGCTTATGAATGGATTTGTGTGAAACTCGAAATATCAATAAATAAAAAGCTTTCAGGATATTGTCGGTGAAGCGTATAATGGGGGGACTAAGGTAACCCTCACAACGTGAATAATTTTCGGCCATTTTAACTTTCGTAAATGTTAACCGATTTTTAAAATATAGTAGTTATTGAGTATCTGATTTTAACTGTATCATACTCCGATAGTCATACACTCTGGCGATCGGTCTAACACTTTTCGCCGGCGCTTATGCACGATCTTGCGAACAATAAGAAATAGGAATTACGAAAACTTACGATCACGATAGACTTATATGCCATTTAAACCAGACCAACATCTAGTACTTAGATTTCTAGTACTACATTTTAAGTAAAATCTTATTGATTTTGACAAAATCTACTGCAACTATGGTTGTTTCTAAATTGTACTGAAAAATACGACGCTGTTCAATAACGATTCTTTGAAGGGTGTGCTCGCCAGCTGTTTCGCATTTGAATGATATTTTTTGTATGGAGTTCTACATTTGAAAACGAAAATTCCAATCAAATGTTTTTGGAATGGATACGAAATCTTCAAAAAAGTTCACGTATAATCCGTAGTAAACGGTATAGATTTTAATAGAGGTTTCAATTGAAATCTACTAGATTTTGGAGTGGTATAAATGTATCTGAAAATTCTGGAACTGCTTTTCCAAAGATACAAATTTGATTTCAGAACTGTTCAATCACGAAAAAAA
This sequence comes from Gymnocheta viridis, assembly GCA_956483585.1. NCBI lineage: Eukaryota > Metazoa > Arthropoda > Insecta > Diptera > Tachinidae > Gymnocheta > Gymnocheta viridis. Next base: position 34,533,090 of record OY101442.1, on the reverse strand, counting down.
TCGACGCTTGATACTACTTTTTTTAATATTATTTCAAGCGATTGTTATCTAGTTTAAGCCATTTTATCATACTTTAGTTACGCGGCTGGATCAAAAAAAAAAAATGGTTCACTGAGTCGACCTGCCTTATAGCGAGAACGCTTTGGGTTCTCATCTACACAGTTAGAACAAAGTAACTTTTCATGTTCTCAAGAAAACAACCGCGGTTCTTTGTGGCTTCAATCTCTATGCAATGACTTTAGCCTAACTTTCAGGACGAGGAGGAGTAAGAGAACATAACAAAAGATTCTTTAGTAACCTTTCGGAGCTGTCAAACATGAAACTCAAAAGTATTAGTTCTTTCACCGGGAGCAGTGGATGGTTCTTTCGCTGACTCCCCCTGGACGTAGTTTATAAGATTCCTCCTACGGAATTCACCTCTTTCCCCGTAGGCTATTACTTCTCTCCAAAGATATCTTCGACTCAAATGCTCTATACTCCTCTGTACCACTTTAGCATAAAGGGATCATAATCAATTTTGGACCCAGCGAGCTGGTATCTTTCTTCCATTTACTACATCACCAGAGACCTATCAACCTAACATATCATACTTTGGCAATTATCCTAATATAATAAAATCAAACAACTTTTTTTTATGTATTAAAAAGAAATTTAAAAATGTAGAAGTAATTCAAAAATAATTTAACAAAAAAAATTTACATCAGCACCTTTTTTTATAAATAAAAGGCACCACTACCAGATATTATATTTACTGCACGCCTCAATGACTTTAAAAGCCGAAGTAAAAGTAACGAAAAATATGCACTTCTTATATTCATTTATGAGCATTTTAACGCCTTACTTTGCCAGCAAAGTTGTTGCTGGGTAGCGGAAGGTGTTCCAACAACTTGTTGTTATGCACAAATTAGCAACAGCATTCTTCGCTTAATGCTTCTGTTTTTTGCCACCAAATATTTATTTACAACGCTATTAAGTTGCTCATCTATTAGAAACAATATAATTATTCTTGTTTTTTTATTCCCAGCGCAAAATTTACAAAAAAAAATAAAAAATACATAAAATTCTCACCACAAACAAAAATGCAGTTAAAATAACATGGGAAAAATAAATTGAAACATTTATTAGAATAAATATGGTTAGTTTTTTGTTTCATTTAATGAGAACGATTCAGTTTTGTTTGAATTACAACCAACGAAGCCATTGACATTTTTACGACTTTAATTACACACTGAGTTCTGGAGCCAATATTTTTGCCCCAAATTCTGTTGTTTAGTGAAAATAGGATGCAAAAGTTTAATATTTGAAAAATAAATTCACGCACACACATAAATATATACATACTTACATGTACGAGGGAGGATCAATAAGTCCGTGACTTTTCGAAATTCCCTCGTAGTTATATGAAATGCAACACTGTTCCAATCAAGTACCGCCTTTTAATAGATACAACCTCGAAAAATGGAAAAAAGTGAATTTCGAGTGCCCATTAAACATTATTTTTTGCGAAAAAAAAACGTCAATCAAACCAAGGAAAAGCTCGATAAATATTATGGGGACTCTGCACCATCGATTTCAATGGTAAAAAAATAGTTTACTGACTTTCGTTCCGGTCGCACAAGTACAAATGACGCTGAACGTTCTGGAAGGCCAATTGAGGTCAGTACATCCGAAAATGTCGAAAAAAATCCACGATATGGTGTTGGCCGATCGAAGAGTAAAAGTGCTTGAGAGTGTTGAAGCCATAGGCATTTCATATGACAGTGTGGTTTCGATTTTAAGTGATCAGCTGGGTTTAAGAAAGTTGCCTGCAAGATGAGTGCCACGTTTGCTCTCATTTGACCATAAACGTAAACGTGTGACGTGTGCAGTGTCAACGGCAAAACTCTATGAATTGGGCTACGAATTGGTACAACATCCGCCATGTTCTCCGGATTAAGCCCCTAGTGACTATTTCCTATTTCCAAACCTAAAGAAATGGCTCGGTGGAAAGAGATTTAGCTCCGACGATGAAATTATTGACCAAACAAATGCCTATTTTAAGGACCTCGAAAAAATCTAGTTTTTGGAAGGGATACAAAAACTGGAGAAACGTTGGACTAAGTGTATTGAGTTAAAAGGAGATTATGTTGAAGAATACATTTTTGTTTTGCAAAAAAAACTGTGCTTCATTCAAAAAGTCATGGACTTATTGATCCACCCTCGTATGTATACTTTAATGTGTTTTAAATTTCTATGTCTGCGGCGAATTTTTTTAAAATTTGCTTTGACATTCGACATTGATCGAAATTAACTTTAGTCCTCTGTAATCCTTTTATTAGCGTGACCTGTAAGTTATAATGTTAACGGGTGGTCACGCTATAAAAAATAGGAAGTTATTGATGTCAATTATCCCAACTTTCGAATATCGAGTTTTTATAAAATCTTAATGGACTATTTTTACAAATTTATATCGAGATTTCATTAAATCTTGAGGGATTATTTTTACGATAATGTCCGTATGGGTGTAAGTATGTACATTAAGGTGTATGGCAAAAGAAATAAAAATTCGCCGTACATCAATTTTTTTTTCCGAACGTAGGGGTTTCCAAAATACATTTTTCGTTATATCTTTAGCATATACAGTCGCATCTTAAAGTGTGATATATCGCTCGAGGAACCCTTTTCTTCTTCAATAGTCATTGACCTCAAGTACCCTTTTCTAGTACCTACTCATCATGTCTCAACTTATACAAAGAAGGGTCTCGTCCGTTCCATGAAAATAACTATTATGATAACAGACCAAGATCCGCTAGTACGCTCACATGGCAATACTAAGATTTTATCAGCCCGAAATGAAGCAACGGGATGAATTCGTGAAATGTTCGGTCCACAAGTTCATAAATTCATAAACTTCGAATGTAACTCATACTTCGATATGATACTCGTAAATTTTACCAAATTTGAATTGAGCTGTGCCGCCATGCTTGCAATTCTATACGCAAGACCATTTGGAAGCATTATAAGGAAAATAACTTCATTTGATAGTATTCTCTGCGAAACTTAATAATTTTCACAGCTTATCTATACCATTCTCAAAACACCGAACATTTTGTTCATGTGGTACATGAATCTGCCATGACTGTCACAAATGAGCAACGCATGGGCCATATTTGTTCCAAACTCGAGACCCGCCTAAAATACAGCCAACTTGAATCATGTCGAAAAATTATTAATTAAAATTCATTATTTGATTTTATATTAATGTTTTTTAGTTCTCGTTGTATAAGTTAAGATATGTATGATGGGTAAGTACGAATTAAATGGTTCGAAATTCGAAAGACCTGTTTTTTATAGTTTGTTGTCTCAAAATACTATAGTAACAGAAAATTTATAATATTTAGACCGCTTTAGTAGCCAAATGAAGAGTTGGCATGCAAATGCCACATTGGAGCCATTGATTATTTTGTAAATTGTAAATTGATTTTATGGTTGTTGCAAACAAAGTATGGTAGTGGGTTAATTCTAATACGATGTATATAAACTGCAATACAGGAGAAGGCAATTAATGCACGAAAAGTATTTCTGCAAGCACAAACAGAACGGATTGCCTGATAAAACAAATAGATTTTGGTTGTGGCAATTAAAGTATGGTTGTGTTTTGACTTCTTATTCTTATGGCGAAGCAAGTAGATTCAATATTAATCTATTTGCGAAGCTTGAAAAATTCTTTGTCTTCTCTAATTTGTATCGCAAGTTTATCTGAACTACCTGTCAAAACCAAATATTATTAAAACAAAATTATCAATTTAAAAAAATTAATTAAAAAAGATAACTTTTTAACATAAATAAGCTAAAACAACAATGGGACAATGGATACAAAGAAGAATTTAGTTATACAGAATACTTTACAATGTTACGGGCCTTAGAAATAATCAAGAAAAGCAGGTGATTCAACTCGTAGTGGAAACAAGCTGTTAGAGCTTTAGTTGAACTTACGCATAATATAAATATAATTTCCATATCATCAACATATGTATTGCAAATTATGATAATATTGCTTGATATCTCCTCATTTCTAATCAATTAAAAATTTTACTAATCCAACAAACGAAATAAGATATTAAATTTTAAAATTTTATCGCTGCATGTTGGCTTTTAATTGATCGACACCAATATTCAGCCAACAAACCGATCAACCGCAAGATTTATTAGAATAACATGACAGTGACACTCTCTACACTTTTATTCTCATCAAATAAACAGTTGTATCGAATGTAATGCACTGACAGCAGTCACGTACTGTATTTGTTATTATTTGTCAATACACTCTGTCGAAAAATTCTTTGCAAAATAGTTAAATATTTAGAACTTTACATTTATAGTCTACTACATACTAGAGATGGGCACAGCTAACGTGATTAACGTGAATCATGCTTGATCACGAGTGATTACTCACGATTAAATCTGTACTACATACAAATTCATTATTTTTGTGTATTACAGCGAATAAACGACTTGTGCCGGCTTGTAGCTCATTTTTGAGATCACTCATTTTAATTAATAGTTCTTAAACTCACTTGCGTGACTATGAACGGTTTTTATATTGTCGACAATAAAGTCGGTAAATAATTTGTACATAAAGTGGAAGAGATTTAAGCCCAATATAATTTCATACATCAGCTTTTTTGAACAGGAAGGAGCATAATAATAGAATGCCGAATGCAGTCTGCTATGTGTTCACCATCGTTGCCGTTGTTACACTAAAGTATCACTTTTGATCCTTTTTCGTGCCAATGACACTTTTTTTAATTTATCGCTTTGTGTCATTTTAACAAAATTTATGCCACTTTTTGACCCTCTTTGAAAATGAGTAAAAGTTCCAATATTACAATATTAATAAATAGCAAAACGTATGAAGATGTACGTAAAATAATTAACGCAGAAAAGTTTTGATTCCAGACAGGAAATTTGTAAAATAGATTAAATGAATTCGTTACAAATACATATATTTACTCTGCCTCATAGTAGTAGTGCTTCCCCTGAACGAATTTTTTTACAAACTTTCACTGAATAAAAATAAACTTACAAACAAACTTAAAATAGAAACTTGTGAGTCCATGCTTTCCTCTTTCTATTCGCTCGAATCGGAGCTGGAAGAATGAACTCCAACTGAAGAATTAATTACAAAATATAGAATAACTATTTCTAAAAAGTGATAAACATTATCAAAAGTTTTTGTAAAAGTAGCTTCTTCATTTTTTTTATTTTTTGATAATACGACTAATATTCGATGTACCTGTGAATTGTTATTTAGTTTTAACGTTGATCTATAATCCAAATACGAAGGCGGATTCATATTGAAGCTACCTAAGTAGGAAAAAAAAACATTTCTTTTTTTAAAAAACCATTTATTTCTCAACATAGTCTCCTTTTAGCTCAATACACTTAGTAAGACGATATTCATACTTTTTTATACCATCTGAATAATACGATTTTGGGAACCCCTCAAAATACGCGTTAGTTTCGGTAATCACTTCTTCGTTTGAGATGAATCTTTTTCCTGCGAGCCATTTTTTAAAGTCTGGAAACAGGAAGAAGTCACTAAGAGCTGAATCTGGAATATAAGGTGGATGATCAACCAATTCACGTAATTTTAGCATCGTGTCTAATGCTGTGTGAAGCGGTGCGTTGTCTTGAAGAAAGAGCACTTTTTTCTTCTTTAAATGTTGTCGTTTTTTCTTGACTGCATCTATCAATTGATCCAATAATGCAGGATAATACTTTCCTGTGATTGTGGATCCTTTTCCAAGATAATCGATGAGCAATATTCCGTGTGCATCCCAAAATACGGTGGCCATAACCTTGCCAGCCGATTTCACTGTCTTCGCCTTCTTCGGAGCACTTGCACCAGCTTTCGATTGATTTTTGATTTCAGGTGTGTAGTGGTGGACCCACGTTTCATAAACAGTTATTAATCGACGCCAAAAATCAACAGGATTACTCTTTATCATGTCCAAACACCGCTGTGAAGTGATCTGCCGAACTCGTTTTTGTTCGACACTGAGCAAACGCGGCACCCATCTTGCCGATAGCTTTTTCATATGCAAATGTTCATGCAAAATGTTGAACATACGTTCATATAATATGTTTACCATTTCAACAATCTCACGTAACTTGACTCGGCGATCATTCATAACGATATCGAGGATTTTCTTGATATTTTCTTCAGTAACCACCTCTTTTGGCTTTCCTGTTAATGGTATTGTTCGGCCCCGTTTAAATTCAGCAATCCAATATTTTACCCTTTTGTTGACCCTTTTTTCAATACCCTTTTTTTGACACTTTTTCGACTGCAATCCTGATCTTCACACAGAAAGTGTTGTTAAATAACTAAAGGAGCATTTTTATAGATCTCATAAGAAATTATATCCTGACCTGGGGCTTTGTTTATCCTTAAAACTTAGACAGCGTCTCTGATCTCAAAGGGTGAGTCAAGGAATGGGCCAATCACATTCGCTCCTGTCCAAAAAAAAAAATACAAATTATAATCATGTGTGGTGTGAAGATAAATTTAACTAGCAGGGGCATGAATCAAAATTTTTAGCGTGCTATTTTTGCAGTTAACAGATCTCTGTTAAGCATTTAACAGCCATAGTGAAATTTATTAACTTTATTTAGGACGCCAAAAGTAAGGAACTGGGGCCAGTTCCTTACTAAACAATGAACGGAAAATGGTGTCCACGATATTACTTAAGATAAATATAACATAATATAACATACAAACAATAAATATAACATAAAAAAGTAATTTTAAAAAATTTATTTTTTCGGAGACACATAATTGGCCATTATGGAAAAATTGAGACTTGTACAAATATCCCAGTACATAGAAATGGTGCTCCCGATAGGCCTTTAAAGAGCACAATTAGTGGTATTCCTGAAATAATTTTAAAAATTTCCCGACAAACTGTTTTTATTTCAAAACAATTCTTTTGTAAATTGACAACAATTGATGGATGTGTCATGCAAAAACATTTCGTTATTCTTTTTTCTTTTTTGGTTTTTTGATCGCTGAAGTGATTAGAAAACAAAATGTTATTTGAACAATTACAAGTATTCGATTTCGATACAACTCAATCAGTTGCTGTTGCCGTCGCTGTTGTTACTTTGCAACATGATGGTATTTGAAATACTTGTTCGAGTAATCGTGCATCAACTTAAAGTTGCTACTAAATGCGTAACATTTGTAAGTAGTTTTTTTTGTTGGCGGAAACGCAAAAAACGCCCCTGCGACTGTCAATGAAACTATTTGATTGAACAGATGATGGGCACAAGACAGTATTCTATGACAGCTTATTTACTCTCAAAGTCAACTGAAGACTCGTACTGCTTGTTTTATGTACATCAATCTATACATGTATCTATGTATGTACATATGTTTGTGGGGAAGTAAATAATACATAAATACATGTGCGTCTGTTTCCATATTATCATTATTATTCAATCAACTGAATTGAATTCAATTTTCATTAAAAAAACAAAAAAAGTTTATGAATTAAATACTGGTTAGACTTGCATAATACTCGTACTTGCGGCCTTACAGACAGATGGACAAACGAACTGATGGATAGATTGTTGCGTAGATAGACTTTCAAGCATTTTAATTTTAACATTCTTGTCTAATATTAGAAGCAAATTTTTACACATATAACAATATTAGACAGATGAAAATAATAACAAAAAAAAAATAATAAAATAAAAATTAATCCATTTGCATGAAAATCTGCTGGTCCGGTCCGTTAACGTTTTGAATTGTGAGAATGTCTCACATTCAAGTTCCTCTTGAAAGTCTGTAATTGTCGCTTTTGCCGCTGGCGTTATTAAATACACATGGAGAAATATAATTCTGGGGTTCTGCACAGTTTTATGTATGGCAATGACTTTCCATTGTTTATTTAATGTGAGTATGTTTCGAACTAACTTGGTTGTTAGTAGTTGTAATCCAAAGTGTTTATTATTTTGGCTAATATTTCTGAAAAAATTAGCATCAATTAATTTCAATTCCAATAATGAATAATCCCAAAAGATATTGAATATCTCCCAATGAAAGAATTCCTAACAAAAGTGAAAGAAATTCTTATACAGAAAGTCTCAACAGAAATAAAATAAGAATAAAAGAATTGTATGTACCGCAATTTGGGGACAAATAAAATAACTCCCAAAGAAAATAAATAAGGCTTAAGCAAAAATTAATTAAATGCCAATTTCAATATTTCCCCAATTTAAAAAGCCTCGCAAAAACTAAATAACCATCCACAACAGACATCAAAATGTGATAACTCTCAACTATATTTCTTTGGCTGTTATATCATTTAAAAAATATGATTTTCCATATCACAAATCTGAGGACCAAAATTAGTCACCCTAAACTTATTAGCGCGCAAACAACAAACAAAGGATTAGTTGAAATATATTTTTACTTTGAGAAACACTACAATTTAGGAAAATAAATTTCTTTAAATATTCGATGTCTTTATCAATGAGTTTAACATTAAGGTCAGTGAACGACAAAGGTATACAATTTTCAATACACAGCACATATCGATATTCAAAAGTGTAGAATTATTAAAATGTAGGGGAAATACAAACAAATACGTTCACAGAACCAACAGGTTCCATTATAAATAAGTGCGCATATCGATAGGTGTAGCATAAATAAATAGAAAATGTTTTTTGTATTGCTAGGAATACGTACAAATATAGATATACTTATATCGATGGGTATCCACAAATATGATTATAAAAGACAATGTTGTAGCGTTTGAAAAAAATTTTTGCAGGACTATAACAAAAAGAAACAATTTATTTTCAACTTATATTTGTTTTAGGCAAAAATTGCAGTTTTTTATTTGGTATTAACTTTTTGAGTAAAAATAATTTTTGCATAAAAATAAGGTCAATGAAATTCATGCATATTGAATCAATATTCTGTGTTCATATTTAAAATCTTAAAAATTCAATGAAGCAATAAATCATATCGCGATAATCGCTAAAGTTCGCCAAATTTTCCAAAATTTTTAAAAGCCGTAAAATCTTCTAAAGCGGGCTACAAATGCAAGAAATGTGAAAAACTCGCAAAAACTGCAAAAATTACGAAATTTCGCAATAACTTCTAATCACTGCGAAAATTAAAATGTTTAGTATCATTTAAAAGTCGATGAGACGCGAAATGCCGCGAAAAGTTGCAAAGTTTTGAAAGAGCCGTAAAATCTTCTAGGAAGACTTAAAAATGTAAGGAATGTGAAAAACTAGCAAATTATAAAATTTTTTGCAAGCTTACCTTTTTTCGTTTCGGTTGCTTTTTGTTTAAGGATCTTCACCCATTTTTAAGCTTTTCCTATTCTCAAAAATATTTACAAAAATTTGCTTCAAAGTAAAATTGTATACTTTCGAAGTTAACGCGAATTTTTTAATACAACTTTATCGCATTTTGCTTAAAAATGGTTCATAATAATTATGAAACGAAATCCATAATACAACTTTAGACAAAATTTCTGGCAATACTTACAATACAATAAATGTGCTCATAGTCATTGGAGTACCTATGAATACATATAGGTGCGCAGGGATATAAACAAATATGAACATGAATACATACAGGTATAAAACAAAATGCGCACCGAGACATACAATAATAAAATTGAACAGATACGAAATATTTTCAGCCCAATTATGAATAAAAAATTCCCCGGGAGATTTCTCCCTTTTCCCAAAAAGGAACTGTTCACATATAATATGCGAACAATTAATATGTGAACAGTCAGTCCCTTTTTGGGAAAAGGGAGAAATCTCCCGGGGAATTTTTTTATTCATAATTGGGCTGTTTATATTTTGTAAATATTTTGTATTGAAAATATTCAATATAATATATTAGCATATTATGCTAGAGTAATTTATTTATTATTGTATGGTTTGTCGTTCTCAAACGTTTATATTGGTGTGAAAAGGAATTAAGAATAAATAACGATTGATATCAGATTCGGAGGGTTAAATTGACATACACTCCAAGAAGACACTCCGAGACAGGTCCCAGATCTAAGCTTAACGTATTGTTTTTTTGTAGCAGTTACCTTTTAAGACAATCAAATATTTGACTGCCTTGATGTTTTAGACAATACCGGGGGATTGCCACGAAAAAACATTACATTCATAACAGGTGGTCTTGACAGCTCAGGTGATTATTTTTTGCTCATAGCTTCTCCTTGTATTTTCATCTGTTTTGCTTGTCAAAATTTGTTTATATTTGATTTTTATGTATAGGTGTGTTCGAGTACTTTTACAGTAGAATGCAGTAAATGAGTAATTACTGAGTAAACTGAAGATTTTACTCTCAAAAAAAAACTGTAGCACAAAAAAGTACGCGAACGGAAAAATTGTAAAAATTCGTAAGATTAAGGAAACAGCTGATTGCAAATACATGTAGTGTTGAAATATATTTACACTTTTGACTACTCAACTCTTTTTCACGAATATTTTAAGAAAATATAAACAAATTGTTTTCTATAATCGTTTCAATGTGCTTAATCTCATTTTATTTGATTTTCCTAATTTGTGTCTGGCTAAATTTATTCAAAAGTAGTATATGATTATTTGTTTTTGCTATTGACTACCTTTAAAGCAAGTACAGTACTAAGTAATGATTTACTTAGCATTTTCACAGCTCCAACGAAATAACAACAAAAATGGCTGTAAATGGTTTTTACAACATTTATTTCCTTTTAAAAGGCATATACATCATGTTTAACAAATGAATAGTTTAAAAATAATTGTTTGCTTATTTATTTTATATGAGTTTATTCAGGCTTTCCTTTTTTTAAGTAATTTTTCACAAATTGTATACTTTTTGTTTTCTTACTTTTGTTTGTTTACCTTTGAATCATATGTTTTTTTGGTTTTACTAAATTTTACTACAAGAAATTTCTGCAGTAAGAATTAGTAAATTCATAGCCAAGAACTGTCACTTCACGCTCTCAATTTGTGTTCTCATTTACTGTAACTTGAGTAAACGAACGCAATTTCGTAAAATGCAGTAAAATTCAGTAAAAATTTGTAAAAACTTTTGCGTACTCGAACACACTTTATATAGGGTTTGACATTTGATTTTGACAAAGAAAGCAGGTATTTTTCAAAGCGAATTGAGGCGAGTCTACCTTTTATGAATTTACCTTGATTTTAAAACATGCGACATTGCCACGCTTTGTTGAAAGTTGCATAGAATTGTAATAAATAATATTTTGTATATTTTTATTTTATTATATTCAATTGTATGTTTTGTGGACGATCGCTCTGTGATGTGAAATACTTTTTTTTGCTTCTGTTTAGCAAGAAAACAAATTACGAAAGTTGTCGAAGCATTCACATTTTCATTAGTTATTTACGTTCCTTAAAATTTACTCAAATTCCCACAGGGTAGATTCCCTCAAGAAAAGAAATTATTCTAGAGGGCTGCCACCATCGACAATAAATCGAAATATCTAAAGCAAAGAATCACATCCACATAAAAGACATTAAAACTTGTAATTTTTAAAGACCCACTTTATCTTTTGTACGCCTAAGACTTTAAATAAATATTCAGTTTACATAATTTTCTTAACGTGTAACTCTGCACGATTAATCCAATAAAATATTCATACGGCAAATCATACCGTCTACGAAAATTATAATGAATTTTTGAGTTTGCATCACACACACGCGCACATTAAATTCATGTTTATGTTGCGAATCAAATGCAAAATCAAAACACTCGTTTTCTTGCATTTCCCAGCACTCCTTGGCTCATAATGTCATGTAATATTGTGCGTATTTTTTCAATTTCTTTCCGCTATCGTGTTTTTTTTTTTGTATTTTTTTATTTTTTTTTATTTGCCATTACAACGCAATGCGCATGCAGCATTGTGCACAACAATCAATTTCGTTAGCTTTTGTACTGTTACTATTCTAGCCGGTCTGCCAACTAAGCAGCCAGCCAAGATCAAGAACATCTTCAAGCAGGAGTCTGACAAGACAAGAGCCAAGCAAGGCAGCAAAATGAAAACGAAGTATGAACACGTACTCGTATAAGAAGAAAATAAAAATATCTGTGGCATTTGGTCATTTGGTTGTATATATGAAAAAGGCGCAACGAATCGTTGACATTTCCGACATTTACACTTGATTGAAATGTGGTTAATTGAATTCACCGACCGACCGAGCAACAGTCAAATCTCCTTTTTCTGCCTCTCCCTTTAAGAGGATCATATGCCGGTAATGCTGAAGAAATAGTGAATATTGCTGGCGTTGGTGATGGTGATAGCGATGGTGTTGGTGGTGGTCATCTCATAAATGTTACAGCAGAATTGTTAAGATGCTGTAATCAACTAATTTGTGGTTCTTATATTTTGTTTATGATCTAATTAATCATTTGCAACAATAGCAGTCGGACCGGCACATTGAACGACACATGATACAGGATGACCTGATTTTGCTTAGTTTTATGATTATTATTTAACTCTTCAAGAAAGAAAAACCGTTATTGCAATAACGTAGGAGGAGGAGTGTTGCAAGTTTGAGTATGCGATCATACATACTCGTATCAAAAGAATTTATTTATTGCAATTCAAATTAAAAATTATTTTGAATTCATTTGCGGCATCGCATCACTTTTTCAAAGGAATAAAAGAAAAATTTATTGGTATTAAATAAAAAATGTTGTGGATGGAAATATTTCTTTCTAAAAATAAACATGAATATACTATAAAGTCCAGTGACCCATAAATGGAGTGTCATAAATGTTACTAATGATATAAATAATTACCGTTCTCTAATAAACTATTTATAATAGAATTTTAGTGAGATTTTTAAACTAAATTATGGTTGATTTTGTGTATTACATACATACATACATAGATACATACATACATACATACATACATACATACATACATACATACATACATACATACATACATACATACATACATACATACATATAAACACGTACATACATACATAACAGTGGTGGTCCAAAGAAATGTAATTCGCAGCCATTAAGTGAATTTAACTGACGAAGTTGTAAAAATCTATCATTGCAACAAAATGAAAGAATTTTTGGAAAGTTCGAGACAAATAGTTTTTAACAAGAATTGGAGAGTGTATTAAACACTCTATGAGTTTGATTTTAACTAATCAAATATTTCAATTTAAGATCCTATTATCTTAAATTGGTAATTCAACACTTGAATGTGTTATAAAACAAAGTTTCAGTTGAAGGATAATTTAACATCAAATCAAACGTGAACATCTCACATAATCACAGACATCACATAGTCCGGACAAATTAACATTATTCCCTAGAATTAAATATGCAGATCAAATTAAGTTTATTTAGTCAGCCAACGTTAAAATAGGCATAAACACAAACTGCCACAAACTGCTTAAAGTTGAAATGAGCTGCATAAGGAAAATTATATTTTTCGTATGCAACAAACAATTATAGTGTCAAATTTATGTTCACTTTGAAAACATTCAAGAATCACGAACTTGTACTTGACATTGACTGCCATAAAATGCCAAATAAATGGCCACTGTTTCCACAAACACAAAAGAAAAAAAACTACAACAAGAGCAACAGCAGCAGCCGCAGCATGAGCAGTGAAATAAAATAGAAATAAAAATCAAAGGCCATTTATGTCAAAACATCCATAACAAGTACGATTACGACGAGTATATGTAAGTGCGAGAAGTTGCAACAGGCAGGCAGGCAGTCAGGCAGTCAAATTGAAAACCGTTAATAAAAATCCACTGATGAAAGTGTAACAACAATTGTAATACACAGTGTGTGTTTAAATAAATTTATACGAAGGCTGTTTGAGAAGTATCTAATATCGATGGCTTCATATAAAAAAGGCGTAACTCGATTTTTTTCAAAACAGAATTTTTTGTTTATTCTAGTTAACAAATGTCAGATGCAACTTGCCTCAAATAAAAATTTTAATGAGAAATAAAATGTGTTGCCTGATTTTATTAAAAATTGCATTAAAACTTTTTTTGAATCTAAAATTTTACGGATTTTGTTAAGTTTTTTCCTTCTCCTGTAAAGTTATAAAAAATCGAGTTATGCCTTTTTTATATTAAGCCATCGATATGTATGCACTTAGAAACAGCTACTCATACAGCCGGCACGGATATTGGGCAGGGGAAACGGGGGCATTTCCCCCTTTGTTGTTGTTGTGAACTTGCTAAAAGAAAATCTTTAAAATTTGTATGTTTCATATAAAATTTCAACCCCACCCCCCAAATACACAAGCTGGACCCGCGCCAGTCATACAGTAAAAAAGGGTGTCCTTAAGTTAACGCACTATTTCAATTTCAGGCCATTTGTGCGGTAAAGTGTAAGTGTGCCTAAAAATCAATTTGACAGCTGACAATTTGACAGCTGCGTTGCAAGGCACACCAAAGTACTTTCATTGAAAAATATCTCAAATACCTATATAAAATGAAAAAACTAAAAACTTTGGCGGAAACTCAGAAATCATAACCCACACACAGAAAAAACATCAATGTAAAACCAAAACTAAGCAATGTTGATTTCATGTCATGTAATTTTTGGCAAAAATATTGACTTTGTTGAGTAAATTCGGTCAATGGGGAAACATATTTTTTATTTGACTAAAGGTACGATCACACTCGGCAAACATTTGCCCCAAAAAACGTAACCACTACTTTTGTTTAGAGTTAGTGTGATTTAACTTGGTTTTTATAACACGAAACAAAGTCAAATATGTCGCAAAATGCTATTTTTATATTATTTTTAATAATTGCTAACCCATATTTAAAAAAATATTCGAATTAAAGAAAATGCAAATTTAGCTTATCTGTTGGTTACGTTTTTTTCGGCAAATATTTTGCATGTGTGACCGGGTTTTTTTTAAATAAAAAACCCACCCAGTGGGTTTTTTGTAGGGTTTAATTGGCCTTAAATTAACCTAAGTATACGTAGTCTATAGGTTTGTTATATTTTTTCATTGAGATAAACTTTTGCATAAGTTTGTATTTTTAGTCAAAAATAATCCCTTTATTTCAGTTGTCAAAAAATGGGGATTGTCTACCCGTTGTCGAAAACAACTGACTACTATTGAAAGGCTGATGTTATTTTCTAGACCTTAGAGAACAGAAATAGACTGTCAGTAGTACAAAATCGTTCTCGAGAGCGAGTAGATAAGCCCCAGTTTTTGTTTTGGTATTGTATTGACGTGACGTCGGTGTTGACAAGTGGAATAAGGGTGAATATAAATATATAAAATTGTTTTAATTTGGAACGATTTTGGTGGATCAAAATATACCTCACTCATTTCAAATTGTATACAGACAGAAAGAAAATCAATAATTTATTTAAATTACAGCAAGCAATGCTCATTTTCAAAAATTCGTTGATCGAACAGTCGTATAAACCATTTTCCGTTCGCTTACACATTTAGCACAGTTGATAAGTTTTGATGTCATTTTTTACAGTCGATTTAAACCGCTAAACTAATTCAATTACAAAATATTATTCCGCTCTGTTGTCAAACTCCAAAGTGTGTATTTATTTTTAAAGTTTTTCTTGTTAATAAAAAGTGTCCTAGTAAATTTGCATATTTTATTTAAAAAAAAAAACCCCAACTGGGTGGGTTTTTTCAAATAAAATACCCAATAAGTCCCCGTGGGTTTTTTTTGGGTACCCAGTGGGTAGTCAACCCTGGTTTAAACAAAACTTTGAAAGCATTACGATAATATCGCCGACATATCGATAGTTTCTCTACGTTTTAACAGCTTCGAATCGATATTTTCGAACGATAGTTTGATAGCTTTAATGATCCTATGATAAAACCTTGGACACAATTAGTTATAGCGTGTCGTTGAATGGTAGAAGAATAAAAGGACTACGTGTTCACACCAAAGAAAACAGATGACCAATAGAAAGTGGTTAAATCATGAGATCCATGCAAATAGATACTATATAATAGGCTAAATGCTTAAATGCTAAACTTTTTCGCATTTCTAACCGTCAATATTTTAATTAGTTTTGGCATGATAACTTATTAAAATATTAAGTCAATTACGAGTAATTCAGCTATAGCGCACGACCTTCCACGTAGAATATGCATTATAAGCCAGCAGAGGGGTGGGGTGAGAGGTTTTCAAGCTCAGAAACAAACAACGCGATCATCGACGCAGTATATTAAAGTACCAACCAGAAGTACAAATGTGGAGGTAGTGGCAAAACTAATAATGACTCACGATCAATGCAGATTGTGTCTAATGACAAATTTTCATTGCTTGAATATACTACATACATGTATGATGCATGTATCTACAAACAAGTACAACAAAGTGTAGCGACAACAAGCAGTAGCAAGCAACCACAACGAAGGACAAAAAAACAAACAAAAATAGCTTCTATCAAGCGTAGAAGTCTTAATACGAATACAAACTACAGACCATTGAAGGCAGTTATTTGGCCGTTTTTAGTTTAATTTCGTTGGTTTCAATTTATCGCCACAAATGCGAAGATCTCCGAGTCAGTGGAAGTAAAATGATATGTCATGCTAATCGCATGAAATACCGTTTAAGCACACACATGCACATCCAAGTTTCTAACTTTCTGCAACATCCACTGTGCAGCATATTACGCGATTTATTGTAGGTACATACTTTAATTCACTTTTTTTTTAATTTTATGAAGTGTTTTTCTTTTCCATTATTAGACGACTTCTGCGGCAAGTTTGAATCTAGAGTTTTGTTATCATTGCTTTTTTGTTTTTTGCATTTGTTCATGTTTGTTGCGTACTTATAACAAGTCACGTTATGGTGATGGTGACTTTATTTGGCTGGTGTGTGAGTATGTCCATGAAGTCCAAGAGTCTTTCAGGCAGTTGAAGTGAAGTATAAACTGCGCTTGAACCGTGTCAGCCACCAACCACTGGGTTTCATTTACAACTTCGATGGCCTTGTCGTTTGTAAAGTCGTTGCGATTGCTTTTTAGAGTCTGAATAAATATTGGATATTTGCGAGGGTGTATTGCGAATTTTTGAAACTTATGTTTTGCTAAAAAACGAGTCTAAAGTTTTCTAAATTTTCTAAGCAACTTAATTAAGGGAAAAGTAAAATAATAGTCTTCTTTCAAAAGGTGAGTATACTTTGGCAATAATTTAATTGCTTTTTTAATATTTTTTATAGAAATATCAATTTAAATAAAATTTTTATTATAAACTTTTTTAATCTAATAAAAGTTTCATCAAACCAAGTAATATATTTATTGAAATCCTTCCGATTTTCAATAATAGTTTTATTGATTTAAATAACAATTTATCAAAACTCTGAGAATGTCAAGAACAATTTTTACTGAAAGAAATATTTTTTTAACAATAATCCTCCAAATTTTGATGAAAAATTTAATTGAACTTTATTTATTTATTTGAGTTTATTGAAAAATATATAAATTATTGAAAAAATGTTTTATTCATTCAATTAATACGATTATTAATTAAAATATTGATAATTTTTTTACAATTCTAGTTATCAATTCTGCGGTTTTCTTTATCACAAGAAATTTTAAAAAAATTATTTGAATGCCGGGATTTTTGTTATAAAATACGAAAATTATTTTTTTCTGTGTATACAAGATATTTGGAATTTATGGAATTCTTATATTATGGAATTTTTATTAATAAAAAACATAAATTACAATATGAGGATTATTTATGCGTTATTAACTCAAAAATCGCACATTTAGAGTTACACTCATGTTGTAGCAAATAGTTGATATGTATTTCAATTTGGAATTTTGTAGTTAAAAAGCTGGACCTGATGCGATGATAATAATTATTTTTCATAGTTTTATTTAATCACATTTTTATTATTTTTATTATCTTTTATTATAGTAACAAACTTAAGAAATGCATTAAACCCTTTGTATAGAGTGGCCCAAAAGAAACGAGGGGTCCATATTTTTGTAAAGAAGACTTGGGAATCTCGAGTTAACACGCACCGATTCCCAACAGCGACTTTACAAAGTTCGGCATTTGCCGGATTATTTCACTTCGGTAAACGAGAATTAAGAAACCGTAATGCGCATTCTCTAAATTGACTTAACTTATCAAGTGAAAATTTGCGGAAAATTCATAGTTTTAATAAAACATTCTTTTTAAATAAAAAAAAGAAAAGAAAAATATTTATTTTAAGTGAATGCAGGTAATCGGAAAGATCGTAGAGAAAATATCTGAACACTATTTCCATAAATATTTAGTTAAAAATTTTATTTTAAATCGCCAACACATTTAACAAATTAACTGATCATTTTGATTCTTATTTTTGTATCCCGAATTTCCGGCGATAGAATAAATGTTTATCTTCTACTGAAGCAAGTTTTTTATCGTTAATAATTCGTTTTAGTTTATTCTTGCCGGTACGAGGATTTTAATAGTAACACCAGTATCAAATTTAAGTCATGACCACTCAAAGATTGCAGTATCTTTATTGTGACTTAAAGTCTTATTGTCATAGCCATCAGAGGCAAAGCGAATTCGGCTTTTGTAACGCTTAAAGTTTCCACTAAAATTGCTTTAATTATGTGATTGACTTTAAGAAACAATTAAAGCACATATTCATACTACAGTGTACCTTGTGCTGATATCGTAAATCAAACAAACTCTCTAATATTTTTTTCGTGTATTTTTTCTGTACAAGCAATTCTAAATAGAACTTTAAATTGTAAAAAAAAACACATAAAATTGTTTGTTGTTCGAATAGTCAATACTTAGCATTAAGAGTTGAAAATGAGTTCGGCCGTTTGTCACGAATAACATGAACAATGTTAACGTCTAAGACTTCAATTGTTGCATAAGCCAGTGACTTCAAGTGGCCACAAAGGAAATAATCGAGGAGTGTCAAGTCGCACGACCTTGAATGCCAATTGATGGGTTCTTTTCTCGAAATCAGGACATCGCCAAATTTAAATTTCAGTATGTGGATGGTTGCCAGCGCCGTATGGCACGTAGCTCCATCCTGTTGAAACCACATCTCGCCCGCTTCAATATCACACATATTTTCAAATGAAAAGTAATTGATCTTGGTGTGGCAACAATCTCCATTGACCAAACGGTGCATTTTTCAAGATTTAATGAAGTCACAAGCGTCTGTTGCGGATTGATTTCAATCCATATTCGATCCATACGATTTACAAGGCGTTACACAAGTTCATGTATTGTAAAAATTAATACAAATTGGCAAACAAACCGATATCAATTTTTACTTAAGACCAACTCTTTTCAACGAATTATTACAAATTTCGTTTTTTTACTATTTAAATAATTTACTATTAAAAAAAACGTTATACATATGAATATTTGCATTCGGTAAGAAATTTCCTTTTTTTATTAAAAGATTTATGTATAAGAAAAGTGGATATCAAAAACAACAAATACAATTTAAAACAGAATGGGAAAATCTTAAAATTGTATTAAATAACTTTAGGGAGTACTGCAGTACATTTGCAATGTGAATTGTACTGAAAAAAGTACAATTGTACTGACTTTATCATCCCTGTCCCATCCATATAAACATGCGCAAAAACAAACACACACTTACCCGAACAAACACACACTTACCCGAACAAACACACACACACCTGTTGCAAGCCCTTTTCAAGATGGCAATCTTAACAAACAACCTCAAAATGAATTTAATCAATTTTCTTATACTCGTAAACACTTTTTTCTAATGCAATTTTTACTTTAAAAAAAACTTCAATAAAACACTTTAATATAACATTTTCACTTTCTTCACACAATTAACTTAATTTTTAAACCACAATAATTGGATTTTCTTTAATTATTAACGCATTTTATCGAATTTAATTAGACCGATATTAATACTCGTACTTAACTAGCCGGCGTCTGAAATGCAACTGGAGAAAAGAATGCAAAAAAGCTTTATACGCCATGACCTTCTAACATTTCACGTACTACACGGGAACTACTCTTGGTCGTCGAAAATTATAAAAACAAGAACAACAACAAACTGAAATTCAAAAGGTGCCAAGTATTTAGCTGAAACAAAAACCAGAAGATTGTATTAACTGCGATTTAGCGCAGACATTAACAGATTTTTGTCACAGCATAATGGCGGAATGTTTAGGCAAATTTAAGCGATAAAGCTTAAATATGTATGTATGTATAGCTGAGTGTTTAAAATTATATTTAATTGGTGTTTTTTCGGGATTTTTTTTCTATCCGTCATTACACAACGAAAGGGGGTTTTCAGCATAAGCCGTTCGCTTTTCGTTCACGTTGTGTCTCCCGAGTTTATGTAATATATGAACAGCCCCTAAATTTGGAATTTTATAAATTTTGCCAAACTTTTACGCAGCAACACGCCTCTTGACAAATTACAAGGAAGACTTTTTCTAAAAATTATAAAAATTTTTGAACAAACAGAACCTGGTACAATTGCTTAACAAAATTTAAGATATTTAAATATAAAGGTCCGTCGTGTTCAAAAATAATAATTTGTATTTAAGACAAATTTTTCATAAAAATTATTAATATACGAGTATAAAAGAATAACATGAAATAAGCTCCAAATATTTATATAATAATGAATTTAAATTCCCACTTTTGAGATATTCCCGGGAATATCCTTTCTTTGAAATTCCTGTTTCCCAAACCCCAGTGACGAGGTCTATTTGTAATTAATTGATCTTGTCGATTTTTTCCTGTGGAGGCATTTTTGCCTCCAGCTGTCAACTGCGATGTCACGTCAATAAAAACCAAAAAATTGTTGCATGTCTACTCGTTGTCGAAAACAACTGACTACTATTGATAGGCTCACTTTATTTTTTAGAGCTTAGCGAACAGAAATACACTTTCAGTAGCACAAAATTGTTCTCGAGAGCGAATAGACAAGTCCTAATTTTTTAGTATTGTGTTGGCGGGACGTCGATGTTAAGAACTGAAAAAGAAATTCAAGGGATATCTGCAGAAATCTGGAAAAAAGGCATGGGAACTTCTTTGAAAAATGTCTTAGATAGAGCGCTACTATGCGAAGCTATAAATGGGCGGCACTTACGCGTCGTTATTGGTCAGACATAAATTAACTAAATTTGCACTCGTTAATGAAGTGTAAAAAGAAATATAATCGAATTTAAAATAAAGAAATTTAGACTATTCAAGTGCTTTCGTTGCTCTTGGGCCACCCAACTGTATCAACTGTAAAATGAAACAAGAAGGATTAAATCAGAAAAATGTGTGGTCTGCTGAAATCACCAGACTATCGCTTATTCCACAGATGCAGCCTTGGCAACCAACAGGAGAAAATATCACTGGTAACAAGTACTGCTCAATATTTAAGCAAAAAGTTGCAGGTTTGGGTCTTACAGCCATACCTAAATCAGAGCGTTGAGCGTCGCGTTAGCAACAGGGTACACATTTGCAGTACATTCATATTAAATTTTTTTCTTAGAATATATTGTAAACATTGTAGCTAAAGCGACGCTCGACCCAATGCAACCATAAAGACTTGCATTGATGGGGGATAAATTTCGGCAAAAATTTTTCTTTTTAGTTTTTGCTACAGCTCATGTTTTAAAATAAAACCATTTAAATTAAACGTTGTTTCTCCCTTACATGCAATTTCTTTGCATATTTTATGATTCATTCTAAAAACACCCTCGCTGTGATGTATTTATAAAAATATCCCAACTTATTTAATTTTTAATACTTTCTAACATCTTAAAAAGTTTTATTTATTAAGAGTCCGTTTAAATTTCTTCAAAGAACATTATTGTGCTCATGATTGGCAATCGTATGAAATATGTAACTTTCGTTCAAATATCGATTCCGTAAACAAACAGTACAACAAAGTGACTTTACTCCTACAGCGTGTTGCAAGCGACTGACTGTAATAACTACAACTTCTACCGCGACTAATTCATTATTCACTTACATCACATTCTTAAGGATTCTTTCTATGAATTTGGAATCTTTAGATGCTTAGACTTTTTAAAATTTTTATACATTTTATGGCAGCCATAAATACATGTTGCAACAAGGCATACGAGTGTTATTTTATTATTACTAACAACAGCCAGCATCTTGTACACAATGCGCTGATGCTGATGACCATGATACTAATTTACTGCTGCTGTTACGTCGGTTGCAACTTGCAAGTACTACTCAGTAGTTGCAGAGGTGTCACTCAGTTTTTGTTTTTCTATATTCTTTTTGTGTTGCCAATAATATTAGAAATTCTTTTTTTTTTTGGCATATTATTTGTGTCTGGATATTTGCTCATGTTTGTAGACGTTCAATTTTATCGAGTGTGAATATAATTCTGTAAAATTTATAAGCCAACTGAACACAAACGAAATAACAGCAGCAACAGAACTAAGCCTGAGACATATCGTTTACAAATGTTCTCATTATTTTCATTCGTTTTTTGTTTGTGTTTTTATTTTTCAATTAATGTACTTGAATAAAATCCACATAATATGTTACAAGCTTGTCAGCACAGTGCATGGTAAAATTGTGCGCCAACTACAATCATCAGAAAATCAAAGTACATATGTACATACTCGTAGGTATATAAAAATAAATTTCATGAAAAAAAATTCTTAAAAATATATAACTTCATCAAAATACAAAACTTTATAAAAATATTGTACACATATTCAAAGTAGCAACTCATATCGACTAGAGTTTACCTAGTGGTCCAAATTCGACCGACAGTTTAAACGTACACCTATTTTAGTAGCGATGAATCTTATGACGTTCAATTTTCGACGTCTTTTTTGGTTTGCTAGCGAACGGTGTAGTAAAGAAAGAGGGGTAGACACGATCTCTGTTTTTCATGTTTTTTTTATACCTATTTCACTTTACACTAATTTCTCTTTATTCACATGAAAGTTTTTGCGTTTATGTTTTATATAGGTTTGATAGAATTTTTAATATTACGAAAAGAAAATTGCAAAAATTAAAAATGCAAAAAACCATCGTGAAGAATTTTTGGTAGCAACTTCAAAAGGGAATTAAGAAAAATAGACGTAATAAAAATCATCGTGTGAATTGTGTGATAGAAAGAAATTTGATGCAGAATTCGCTCACATAACGAATTTAACGTCGACGTACTGATAGTGCGCATTTTTTTCTACGACACATATTCGCTAAGAAAAACTCGTTTTCGAACTAACGAGATTTCCATTAAACTAAGCTAAAATACATATGTATGTATATAAACAGCATTTTTTTTCATTAGAATGAAAAAACTCCTTTTTTAAATAATGATTACTGCTTTACATTATTAATGATAAAAGCAGAATTAACGGAGCGCACCCGAACTGTATCAGCTGTTCGTCTATGTTATGGGAAAACAATACAAAAGCTTACCGAATTTAAATGTACCGTAGTTGCAACTTACCAATCTGTATAAAATAGAAATTGCTAAAGTTGTTATGGGACATTTGTAAGCCAGTGATGTTTCTTTGGTACAAGTTAAGGAGGTATTTCCGCTCTTATTTTTTGGTACTTTTTGATAATAACATTTGTGTACTATTAACAAAACAACTTAAAATTATGTGTATTTGCATATATATGTACATACATATCGTGATATAAAATGCAAAACGGCCTATCTATTTTTTTTTAATTTTTCCGGAGAGACAAAAAGATTAATAAAAAGCAAACTATTGTGATAAAAAAAGTATTTTTGTAGGTAGTACCATTAATAAAATCGGAATTAATGATAATATGCTGAAAAAGATAATATTTGTTACCACAATAGTTTGCTTTTTATTAAGTTTTTTATCTCTAGTGAAAATTTTGTTATAATGTAGAGAGGCCCTTTTGCATTTGATAAGACGATATAGATGTTTAGATGAATATAATAAACAAATACATATGTATATTACATAAATGTGATATGTACGTAGATATATACATACAAAATATTTTAAATGGTATCAATTTTTTTTTTAATTTCTTGTTTATATTTTATATTATAATTTTATAATATAAATGTGAAATAATAAATAACTTTTATTTATGTACATACATACACAAAATAAAGTTCTGATATCATTTAAATATCTTAGGTACTTTTTCTGCACAAGACACCAATTGAAAATTTTTAATACCCATCACTGTGTTGTAAACAGTTGTTCCTTTTTCCTGGCAATAAAACAAACAATATAAAACAAAAGTACGTTTTTAAATGTTCTATAGATGGACCAACGTGCTAACAGTACGGTACGGTACGGGTACGGGTACAGCAACGCTCGGCTAACGGGGCCTTATGAAGCTATCAACAACCTTCTACGATTTACCAGGCGTTACACAAGTTCATGTATTGTAAAAATTAATACAAATTGGCAAACAAACCGATATCGATTTTTACTTGAGACCAACTCTTTTCAACGAATTATTACAAATTTCGTTTTTTTACTATTAAAAAAAACGTTATACATATGAATATTTGCAATCGCTAAGAAATTTCCTTTTTTTATTAAAAGATTTATGTATAAGAAAAGTGGATATCAAAAACAACAAATACAATTTAAAACGGAATGGGAAAATCTTAAAATTGTATTAAATAACTTTAGGGAGTACTACAGAATATTTGCAATGTGAATTGTACTGAAAAAAGTACAATTGTACTGACTTTAGCATCCCTGTCCCATCCATATAAACATGCGCAAAAACAAACACACACTTACCCGAACAAACACACACACACCTGTTGCAAGCCCTTTTCAAGATGGCAATCTTAACAAACAACCTCAAAATGAATTTAATCAATTTTCTTATACTCGTAAACACTTTTTTCTAATGCAATTTTTACTTTAAAAAAAACTTCAATAAAACACTTTAATATAACATTTTCACTTTCTTCACACAATTAACTTAATTTTTAAACCACAATAATTGGATTTTCTTTAATTATTAACGCATTTTATCGAATTTAATTAGACCGGTATTAATACTCGTACTTAACTAGCCGGCGTCTGAAATGCAACTGGAGAAAAGAATGCAAAAAAGCTTTATACGCCATCACCTTCTAAAAAGCTGAAAGTCCACACCACGCGTTCTACGAGCTTGCGTTTCATGAGTTTTAAGCTTTTGACGCTTTAAAAACTGCAAGTTACACACCATGCTTTATACACGTTTTTGCTTATTAAATTTCAAGAAAAATTTTCAGACTTTTTGTTATCTTTTTTTAAGTTTTATGTTCTTTAAATTGTTTTAATTCGTTTTTCATCAACTGCTTACGAAAATAGCTTTCAAATAATTAAATGTTCAATCTCAAAAAAATTTTAGACTCGGAACCTGGCAGCACTAGCTGATATATTGTATACGACGCGTAAAAGGAGAATGCTTTGCAAACTTTTGTTATGTAACTTGCGCGTAGAACGCGTGGTGTGGACTTTCAGCTTAATTCAACTTTTTTGAGAGACGCGTAGGAAGCATGACGCGTAGAAAGCGTGGTGTGGACTTTCAGCTTGACGCGTAGAAAGCGTGGTGGGGACTTTCAGCTTAACATTTTATCACGTACTACACGGCAACTACCCTGCGACAGCGAAAATTATAAAAACAACAAGAAATACTGCAATTCAAAAGGTGTCAAGTATTTAGCTGAAACAAAAACCAGAAGATTGTATTAACTGCGATTTAGCGCAGACATTAACAGATAATTGTCACACAATAATAGCGGAATGTGTAGGCAAATTTAAGCGATAAAGCTCAAATATGTTCTGAGTGTTTAAAATTCTATTTAATTGGTGTTTTTTTTTGGGGATTTTATAAGAATTCAGGTAAAAGTACCAAGTGGTAGTTTTTTTTTTGCATCCGTCATTAACAACGAAAGGGGGTTTTCAGCATAAACCGTTCGCTTTTCGTTCACGTTATGTTTCCCGAGTTTATTTAATATATGAGCAGCCCTTAAGTTTGGAATTTATATCAATTTTGTCAAACTTTTCCGCAGCAACACACCTCTTGACAAAATGCAAGGAAGACTTTTTCTAAAAATTATAAAAATTTTTGAACAAACAGAACCTGGTACAATCGCTTGAAAGCTCTGATGCGACAAAGACAGATATTGAGGGTTGTTAAGAAACAAAAGCTTATATCAAAAGACCTTGTTTGATGAAATTAAATTGGAAGATTAAGTCCGGCTCCATACTAGCAATTTTTTTGCAATTCTTGAATAAGTGGGAGAGTGTTGAAATAGAAATATATACATTTTGTATTCCTCACTCGCTCTTTCTCACTAAAAAATAAAAGGTTGCTGCAACAAAAATTGCAAGTATGGACCGGGACTAACTCGAACAATAAATTTACTAAATAACAACTGCCGTATTCATACAAAAATAATTTGGCTTTGAAATCTATTTTAAGGAAAATTTGTATGAAAAATTTGTTTAAGGTACGGTCACATCTGACAAACATTTGCCCCAAAAAACGTGACCAACAGACAAGCTAAATTGGCATTTTCTTTAAATCCAATACTTTTTTATATATGGGTTTGCATTTATTTTAAATAATATAAAAATTGCATTTTGCGGCATAATTGAGTTCATTTTGGGATATAAAAACCAAGTTAAAAGTAGTGGTTACGTTTTTTTTGGCCAAATGTTTGTCAGATGTGACCGCACCTTTAAAAATACATTTTAAATACAAATTGGTTTTTATGAATACGGGCTTACGAGTTTATGTCTATTTCTTTTATTTATAAAAATTTTTTACTTGACGCTGTAAAAAAAAAAATAAAAAATTTAAATATAATATAATCCTTGAAATTCTTATAAGGAACAAAGGGCCTCAATAACTGATCACCATCGAGTTCTACCTGATGCTGCTCTTTTGGCTTCATTGCAGCTTAATCCAGCAATCTGTTGTTCGGCTTGGACTTGGCGTCTCTACGTATTTTTAGGGCTTCCCCTTTTTCTTGCTAATTGTAGGTTGTAATCCAGGGAATACCTATTGATGTAATTGGCTGGCCTACGTAGGGTATGACCCGACCATCTATATTTACATATTTTGATTTCATGGTCCATTGGAGGTTGTTGCGTTCTAAGCCATATCTCAGAATTTACCATAATTTGAGGCCAAAATATTTTTAGGATTCGGCTAAGGCATTTATTGACGAAGACCTGTAGTTTTTGTATATCAAGGATCGTTAAATTCCAGATCTCCGAGCCATAAAGCAATATTGACTTTACAATGCTATTGAATAAATTAATTTTTGTAGACACTGCAATGTTAGCTGCCCTCCAGATTTTATTCAAGATTCCAAGCGCTTGCTTAAGTTGAGTCAGTCTGTTTTGAATATCTTTGCAACAGCCACCGAAACTATCATTAATGCTGCCCCAATAGCAAAAGGTTACGACATCTTCAAGCTGTTTCCCCATCAGTGAAAAGCGAAAACTGTTCGTTACATTGAAACGCATTGATTTTCGATTTTCGAGGTGAATGTAAATAAAATGTTTTTATTTTCTAATATAAAATAGGTTTTTAGAGCTGGGATAAATGTAGGGATTTTGTGTGTGTGTGTGTGTGGGGAAAAAGAGGGCATTTTATGAGACATGTAGGAGTTTTTAAAAATTTCTGGTGCCATCATTGGAAGTGGTTGAAATATATTATTCATTTATTATAATGTTGAATCATCACGAGAAAGCAATAACAGGATCAGTTTAATATAAGTAGTTTAAACAGTATTTACTACGATGGGCGTGGCGTAATATTCATTACGAGCCCACAGACAGAGAAAAAGGATACTATAAAAATCTTTTAGAAATAGAAAATTCAGTGTATGTATATGTGTATTGAAACGATTAATTTGGCTCAAGTTCAAACCCGAGTTTACCCATTTATTTATTTTATTTTTTATTCCATTTTTATTAGAAAATTTTTTTTTTAGTTAATGTTCAAATTAAATATTAATTATTTTACGTTTGCCCAACTGCGGATAATAAAATATACAACGTAATTTTAATGATATTGAATGCAGATAACATCTGCTTGTGGGAAGCAGAGCTGAATGCTACCGGACGCGGCATAGGGTGCGTATAACGGTACGTCCCGTGGATAAGCGGGGTAGCTGCTTTTTAGCGGACAGTCAGCGGCTATAAGAGGAGTGTCTTGGAGGGTTTTCTTTCGGATTCCCACTAAATTCTAAGTTGGCAGTGATCCTTATAGCGACGTGGCAAGTCCTTAGCGCCACCCAAAAACCAACCATACAAAAACACCGTGCTAAATAACCTAAATGCATGCTAACAACGGTGGACTGCGGGACGTTTAGTCGTTGTTTTTCTTTACTGTTTAATAAACGAGGACAGTCTTGGGGTTCTGTTGGCAGCCCCAGCACCTAGATCGGATGCTACTCATCTTAAATTAATAGAAGATTAACGAAATATCAAATGAGGCCCTATGCTCCTTATAGGATCCAAAGGACCCAATATATTATTTACATGATTATTCAAACTATCTATATTCCTAGAAAAAATGCATTCATGGAAGTGCAATGAATATAGCAGAGGCTTGGCAAGATGTTCTCATTCATTGGATCCAAGACCATTCTAAGAGAAAAAATAATTAAACATCTAATACTTCCTCCCAAGTTTTTTTTTTGATTGAATGTTTTGCAGCGATTGCCTTGGAACGCAGCAATTATTTCCAAAACCCCTTCTTAACTAAAGGCGTTCGCTTACTTTTCTCCAACACTGTATGCATCGGAAATTTCATAAGATTTTTTTAATCATTACAGGCTGCTCTTAAATATGGTTTAATGTTTTGTAATGTATTTTTTTCTACAACATTTTCTTGATATTTGGTTTAATTTTTAGAATTGGCACCATCTAGATTTCAGCCAGCCACTTTTTTCTTTTCTATTTGGGTTTTAATTTTTTGATTTATTTAATCGACATAATAAAGTTATAATAATAATCTATTTGTTATTTATGGATCTTATGTAGTACAATGTTTCCAATGATGGTGATTATATTACAACTGGCCATAAATTAACACCAATTTTGCGCGCACACTTGTCTTTCTATCAAATATCAGCACTTGTAAATTAAGTTTTTTTTACCTGTTTACAATTAATAGAAATTGTGCAAATTAATTAAAAAGACATTGGAGTTTCAGTGTTCGCTGTAGATGAGGTGTTGATTACATTTCGCAATTTAGAAGAAAGAATAGTGAAAAGAAAATCCTGGGGATTAAAATAAAAAATTAATTAGTTGCACATTTATTTAGTTTGTTAATAAAGTGATGTATTTATTCAATGTATTTGATTAAAAAGAAGATTTTGTTTTAAATACGTAAACATTTTATTTTTCAGGATTGACAACTTTGTAAAAGAAAATTGCCAATAATCAGCAACACTGTTGCTGACATAATAAAAAAATGAAGATTGGCATTAATAATAAATGGAAAATTTATACCCTGAGAACATTCATTAACATAGAAATGGACGAGTGTGCCAATATAACCACAGACGTAGTCGACTCTCCCTCATGCCATGGCCAACATGGAAGCAAGGTCAAGGTGAGAAGCTGAGTTATGAGAACTTTAAAAAGGACTATAAGTCAGGAGGCAACAAAAAATAGAACTACCACAAAAAGTATTTAAATACTCTGACAGTGCACATAACAGGGATTTACGCTAAAAGTCGGATAGCCGCGGGCATTAGTATCACATAAAAGTTCTACTATAGATGTGCCTTAAACGAAGATGAAGTGGCTTCAGTGGAGTATGTAATAAGTACTTTTCGATTTTCGTGGAACTGGCCTATCTGAAAACTCCACTGATAATAAATGATCTTTAAGAGCGGTTTTGCAATCCATGCGATCGAGAAAATTTATACAGAAATCACTTAAATAATTTGGCGCTTTTCATTGACTCCGATTCACCATCTCACATTGATTCGTTCATGAGCAAAACCAGCTCAAGTTTTGAATGTTGAAAAATATATTCTTTGAGTCCTTTTTGAAGGTATGCACAAACAAATGAACTTTTGGCAATCTTTTGCTTCATTCATCATGATCAGAATATAATTCGTAAAATTTTGCTTTAACTTGTATTAATTTTTTATTTAAATTGTTACTTTTTATTTTAATATCACAATTTATGTAACTTTAACTGCCGCATTCATTTGGGTCTTAAATGTATTTTAAAGAAAATTTGTATGAAAGATTGGTCTTAAAATACAATTCAAATACAAACCATTTTTTATGAATACGGGTTTAATAATTTACACAATTCAATATTTAATTTTACTTAAAAATTAATGTCAATTAAAATTATTTTGTAAGTCTTTTGCTGTTCGATGATTTAAAATAATTGAAATTATTTTAAAATATAAAACGATCATCATACCAGCGATGGAATTATTTCCTATCTGCGATGGAAAATGAAAAAAAAGTTTTGACCCCCTGAGACACTTTCATTATTTTAATGAATTACAATTAAAATCATATTAAAAACTATCATTTGCTCCAAAACGTTCTTCAAATTGATGTTCATTTGATATCAATGGCTCTCAAAGTAACACAACATTAATTGTGGTCTCACTAAAATATCTTAGTTAAGAAAAAATAGAGTCAACTTACAAATACTAGCAAAAATTCTTTTTAAAAATTTGTGTAGAAAACAGTCAGTTTTTTCAGTATTTTGCATATAATTTTTTTATAAAATTCTATTTCTTCACTGCGAATCAAAAACTTCAAAATGACTTACAAATAATTTTCAATATAAAAAACACATTTTCTGTAATTTATGCAAGCACGTCATGCTGACCAACATTTGACAATAAGTTCATAATCAACAAATTTCTCAATTTGAAAAAAATAGTGCTGAGAAAACAATTTTTCTGAATTAACATAAAATGATTTTAAAACATATAGAAATCGATTTCGAATCAATCTAAAATTCTGATCCAATTAAGGTATTTGATGCGTACTGTAATTTTTAAATGCTCATTTAATAAAAATAAAATTTTTTTAGAAAATATCCATTTCTTTTGTCGATTTCGTAAATTTTTTCGATTTTGAAAAATTTTTTTCTTGACTTCTCTATTTTTTAAGAAACTTTTTCTTTTGCAAAGAAAAAGTTAAGTATTTTTAAAACTGTCTTTGATTTCATTAAATTTTAAATAAAAAATATAAAAATGACATTGAAAATTTCCAATTGCTCGAAGAAAAGCTGGCACTTTGGAAAATTAAAATTCCGGATTACAAAAATAAAATAAAAAAGACAAAAGCTATTCAGGCATACTATAATTATAAGACTATAAGCCTTGTTGTATGGGAATGCTAAGAAATAAATAAATAAATAAATAAATACATAAATAAATAAATAAATAAATAAAAAAAAAATAAATAAATAAATCAATAAATAAATAAATAAATAAAAAAATAAATAAATAAATAAATAAATAAATAAAAAAAAAATAAATAAATAAATAAATAAATAAATTACAATAAAAGTTTTTAGTTTTTAAATTTTGTAGATGTAAAAAAATATAAATTTTACAGTAGAATTAAAATTTTAAAGTTTTTAATTTACCCACAACTCAATGAAAAAGTAAAGAACTATTCTCCTCTCAAGCGCCGAGTAAACAAAATATCGTCGGTCACAAGTTGACAACTCTTAACTCGCAAAAAAATCAAATGTTAGTAGGTACGTTTCATTAACATATACATACATACATATTTTTAAAAAATTTCCTTCCCTACTTCTACTAATTTTGGTTTTTTATTTACTTCCAACGGAGTAATAACGTTTCTTTTGTCTCCTGAAAAGTACAAAAAAAACATGTTAAGAGTTGTCGCGACGATATGTACATACATATGTATGTATGGCTTTGTATGCATTTTTTACAATTCAGCATTCTTACCTCAAAAATCACTTCTTTTAGTTACGACGTTGTTTTAGTAAATGAGCGATATGTACATACATACATATGTATGTATGTTAAGATGTTACGACAAGTTAGTAGTGTTAAGAATCGAACTCTTGCAAATCATTCAAAACTAACTGAGAATATTGCTGTCGTAGTCCATTGTGTTCAGGAAAACCCAGGTTTGTTCTTTTTTTGATCGATGTTTGGAATTTGGTATTCCAGAAAGGACATAACAGCACACAGAAAAAACATCAATGTAAAACCAAAATTAAACAATGTTGATTTCATTTCATGTAATTTTTTGCAAAAATATTGACTTTTTTGAAAGCTAGCGTTTATTCATATTGATTCAATGTTTAAAACTTTAAATTTGAAATGACAAATAGTAGATTGAACATTTTTCATGGTTAAAATAACATTGCGCATTGTTGAATTTACACAGCTCAGCTTCGTAGTAAAATAAAAAATTATTACGTTAAATGAACTTTGGATTTGATAAAATCAATATTGAGGAGTGTAAAGACAACATTTCTTAATTTTAGTTCAACATTGTTATTAAGTATTCCGCGAATTTAAAAAATTACAAAATTATAAAAAATTTTTATTGGTTTTTTAAAATGTCTTATAAGATAAACTTTTCAAAAATATGGTTTAAGGTCTACCGATGATTTAGCTTTACCACCAACTGTATGTAAATAAAATAAATATTAAAAAAGTTATTGGTTTGTAATAAAAATCGGTCGTATTAAATTTTTTTTTGAATTATTTAATGCCGAGAATAATTTTGAACCAACAAACTCTTAGTGTTATTTTAATATGAGCATCGGCTTAATTTCAAAAGAATTTCGTCTGATATCAATCATTGAATCGTATTAGCTCAACATTATAATTTCTTACATAATAAATGAATTTCAAGCTGAAAACATATTCATTCAATATGCAATTCATGTTGTTTCAAACTGAAAGATTCTACAAGATTCGTCATATTATTGTTTGTTATTTTTTCTTAAGCGATTAATTTAGAATTTCTTAAAAACATTCACCATATTCTTCCAATTCTGGATATAGCGTGCATGCTTTAATCGACTTAAAATTTCCACTGCAGTCTTTTCTGAAGTCTAATCTTTCTATATATTGAAAAAATTTTGGTTTTAAAAAAATGTTGAGAAAACCGTCGAACAATAAAGCTCTATTTTTGTCAAAATTTAGCCATTTTTCAATCTCGTATAAAAAAATTTACTTTGATTTTTTTCACGACTACATGAATTGAGATCAATTAAAATTTTTTTCTGCATATTATCAGAAATTGTATTAAAAATCATACCTATAATGTTTTCTTTTTAATTTTATCTTTGCTATTACCGGATATACGGAGAAAATTGCGAGCAAAGTCAAGGTGAAAAATCAAAATGAAAAAATTCAAACTATTAAAGAAGTTTTTGTGAAACAAAATTTATTTTCTTTATCTATTAAAAAGCTTTACAAAAAGTATAAACTTGTTAAAATCAAATAATATTTGTAAAAGCTATGAAGCTAACAAAGTTTTACATGGCCGAAGTAGTCCACATTGACAGCCTGTAACAGCCCACCGTACGTTTCAACAAGGTACTTCAAACTAGAAAATCCTTAAAGCTTAAGTCCTCCTCTATGATTCCTACATATGTACATTGTTTTGTATTCGGATCGCAAGATTCAAAGATACAGATTTATTACCCTTTTTTTCTAATTGGCAACACTGTGCGACGTTGTTTTAGTAAATGAGCGATATATATATATATATATATATATATATATATATATATAGTATATACATACATACATATGTCCATGCCATAATTTCTTTCATAATAAAATTTCTTGTCCTACATTCTTACCCAAATTTCTAATAATTATCCACATTCATCCTTCATTATAAGCTAATTCTAATTTAAATGGTGACTCTGCTCTAATTGTCAAACATTTTAGTTCTCACGTGTTCACCGCTGCAATCGTACGTTATAAATTGAAGGTCGGGTTAAAGTGTATAATAAATTAAGTTTAATGGCTTAATAAAAGTCAAAGTTATTAAATATAATATGTATCGAAAGAATTTAACGAAAAGTGAATTAAATTTGTAAGAAAATAGTGTTAAAATTATGTTTTTAATACCAAATTAGTTAAATAAAAAATAAGCCTCTTTTGATGTACATACATACATCCATAAATATGTTTGGAAGTGTGAATGTATGCATAAAGTGCAAATGCAAAAGTTCTTTGATTGAGTTGTTTTTGTTGTTTATAGCGGCAGTCGTATTTCTATGCGTAAGCTGATGCATTATAATAAGTAGTTGTTGTTGTTTTTTGCATTCCTAAAGAAAAAGTCAGTGAAAAGAAATAAAATAAAAAGAGGAAATAGAGAAAATGTTTTTGTTTTTCTTACAACAAGGTGAATTCATTTAAGTAATAAAATTCGCCTTCCATAAAAAAATTGGGAAGTTTTTTGTTTGTTTCTTTAAGTGCCAAAGAAGTACATAAGTGGTAGTAGAGTTGCCAAAAATGCAAATATTATGCATAAAACGGTTATCGGTACGGGCGTTTAAATACAAATACAAATAATAAAAATAAATAAATACCTATAAAACAATTTTAAGTGAATTTAAAAGGTGAGTAAATCCAAAATTTCCATCGAATTTATACGGATCAAAAAACTTTTTTTAAAAACCTATAAAAATTGACAAACTGGGAAAAAATTAAATAAAACAAAAGAACTAAAAATACTTAAGTACATATCGTCATATGAATTCATAAAAGCCCTAAGATGCATAGTACTATATTGAAAACATTTTATAGGACAACCAAAACACTCTCTAACATGAAAAGTGAACCATTATTTTTAATCATTATTTTAGTTTAAGCTTATTTCTTATTAAAGAATTAGTACAATTTTAATACATAAAATTTTCCAGGAACATGTAAGTACTCGTATTTGATATTTGCAGAAAATTATATTATTTAAATAATAAATGTGTGCGTTTAAAAATTTACTAGGTTGGTACATATGTACATATGTATGTATACATAAGTGTGTACAAATCATTTCCAAAACAAACGGAAGTTTAACACCGCATAATTTTGTACAATTACTTTGGACAATATTGGTAAGAAAAAATACTTTTTATGGCACCTCTTTCTGTGCCAATGTTCGGGAATATAAATGTATGTATGTATGTATGTATGTATGTAATTTAGGGCCATTTACATGCATATGTAAGTACAGTAGTTTTCTGATTTAACGAAATGAAGGGTTGTCAGGCCCGTTCGTTAAAATGAATTGTTCGTTCCATTCAGTACTAAATTAAAAATTAAAAGCGCCGTCTATTTTGTGCATAACTATAAATTTGTAGTTTTTTAAAAATATTTTGTTAAAGTTATAGTAAAATTATAGTAAAAGATATAAGTATAGTAAAATACATATTTCTTTAAAAATATGTCTAAGGAAAGGACTACTTACTAGGGTGATCGATTATTTGACATTTTCCAGAAACCGGTTTTCGAATAGTTCGAATATTTCAAATTTTAAAAAACCAGGTTACCGGTTTTTTCTTAAAAAAATTATTATACAAAAGTTTTGATTTTCATTTGCTTTATTAAAAAAAGAGTTAACAGTTCATATAAATACCATAAAATAATATAAAAATTAAAGGTTAAACATAAAAATTAATTTCATATCGTCAACTTAAATGCAAACGGACGTAACTACACATATATTCGAAATAGAGTTTTCGATTAATTATGTTTCGTCAAACTACATGATCACAGAAAATTTTAGACCCTTACGATCAAAAACAGAAATTTAAACAGGAGTAAATACAAGTGCATGTATTTTTTAATGCAAAAAGGTGTATGTATCTACATACACTCTTTTGAAAAAAGAGTTCAAAAGTAAATGAGTTGTCTATATAATACAAAATAATTTAAAGAATTGCAAGGAATACTCTATTACTATTGACTTTATGACGTGTTCAGCCTCTCCTTTAAATTGAATGAAAGTGCAGTTATGTCGTTACTCGGCGAATTCCTTTGTTTCATTTATAAAAGAGTATTTAATAAAATTCTCGCTTTTGGGGAAGTTTCTAGTTCTGAGATATAGTAGTAAAATATTCAAACCTTTCAGGCGATGTTCATTTATTCGTTTTTGGTCTGCAATGGATGTCTAACTCTACATACAATATAAAGCAAAATGTCAACAAAACTAAATAACGATTTTCAAATATGCAGTTTGATATCCATTGCACGCAACAAGGTCAATTTAATTCGCCGTTGCTACCACTTCATAAATTTATTTCGCCATAGTCGAAAAACACCTAGAACTTTTACATTGAAAAAAATACTAAGATAATCAACAGAAAACGTTCGACTCAGTTTTATTATAAAAAGTAATTTTATTTTAAGTGTAAAAAGACGGACTATGCGAAATTCAAAAAATCAACATTTTGAAAAAACCGAAAACCGTATTGTAGAAAATCCGGTTAAAAAACCGACTCGATCACCCTAGTACTCACTAAGTAGAAAAAAAATATGGGCGTTCGTTAAATGCAATGTTCATTAAATCTAATGTTCGTTAAATCGGTAAACTACTGTACCTATCTACGGGTAAATTTTGGTGTCTATAAAATATTTTAAATTTAATTGAAAAAATCTCCACATCGCATCAATAACAACAAATTAAAAAAAAATTATCACACTAATATCGGTATTTAAATTCCGACATCAATATGTAAATCTCTTGTCTTTCACAATCAACACCAAACCAAATTCGATTGTTTTTTGGAGACTGAGTTTAAAATTACAAACTTCCCACTTGGAATACTCTACACACAATTTTTAATTTTTCGAAGCTTTCATACATGCGTACATAGTATGTATGCATTAATGAATGTATGTATGGATGTACATTAGGCCGGGCCGATTTGTAAGGACAAACATTTTTCGATATTGTGCCATCGATTTTTAGATAGCTTTTGATATGAGAAAAAAGTGTCACTACGACATATCAAAAAAATTATTTTCGAGGCGCCCAAATTTAATTTTATTTACTTTTTCTCTACTTTTACTTTTAAGGGTTTTTTTCACACATTTTTTTCTATCGGCAAATAATAGTAAACTGTCATTTTCATTAATAAATAATTCAAATTCTTCCTTAATAAATAATTCAATTTCATCAAAAATAATTTAGTAATAATTCAAAATAATAATATCAAAAAAAAAGTTACATTAAACGAAGTTTTTTTATTACCTACTTACTAAAGAAACTTTAAAAATAAATCTGGCGAAAAAGTAAAACAATTGAAATTTGCTGATTTTTCGTAGTGGAGCTTTTTTCCTCATGCTAAAAGCTATCGAAAAATCTATGGCACGATATCGATTGCTAAATCGACCCACCTTAATGTATTTAGAGTTGTTCACCTTCTGTTTGAGCTTTAAACTAACAATTCAAGTGTTGAAATATTTTCATACAAATTTATAATCAATTCAGTTTAGCTTAAATTAGGGTTTGCTTCAGGTTTATTGCCCCTACATAGTTGAAGAATGGATGATACCATTACCTTAATATTGAGCAGATGCTGCAGCACCCTTTACTTTTGTCGCGTATTTAAATTCAGGTCAATTTTCTTAGTTTTTCATAACTTAAAAATAATTTTTTGGCAATAAGTTGTGTCCTCCAGATCAGAGTGCTTTGAATGATTTTAATTCATCCGATGAATTATTTGCTAACAGTTCAACCGCACCGTGGGCTCGATGTACTCTAAATTGCGATTAATTGAGAGTAACTGAAATTTGTATAGCTACTAATTTAAACTACACATTAAACTGAAAAAAGTTAAATTAGAAAATATTGTCATTTTTTATCGATAAAAATTATTAACGCATACTTACATATGTACATAAATGTACGAGTATCTATATATTAGACACATAAAAATAAATTTTTAAGCGTTTTTTAGAACATTAAATGTTATCCTTTAATCATCATTAACCTCAACAGTAACAGTAACTTCATAAATATAATTTATCATCAATAAAATCAATATAATAATCTTTATCATTGTCGCCAATATCACTTTTATTAGCGAAATTTTAAAATCGTTCAATATTTTTTCAAATCCAAATAAATTTTTATAATTTCTGTACATACGACTACTACAGCACTCTTAAAGAAAGCCTTGCCATGTATTACCATCGTTTGAGTTTCCAAATTATAGTTTTAGTTGGTCCACAACTAATCCACTTCTCTCTAGATTCCCTTTGAATACGATTTTTTTGTATTAAAAATATTTTTTTCCATCATCATCTCCAGTTTGCCATTTTTTAATCAGCTACTCTTAGAGAATTTAATATTGAAATAGAAAAAATCGGCATTGGCAAATTGTTAGAAAAACATACAAGTCTCAAATTCTATTTCAATAAATAATGCGACATAAGAAGTCTTCAAGGTTTGGCCACTGGGGTTTTTAAAGATTTAGAACCCTGCCAATTTTTAATCTTCATTTACATTTCCATAAAATTGATACATAATTTCAAATTTGTTGGAAAATCTTTAATAGTATAAACTAATAATAAATAATAAGTAGTGAAATCATTCGCAACTGGGACAAAATACAGATGCAACTCTTGAAAATTAACAACATCGATTTTACTACAAACCAATAAATTCGTAACTACGAGTATAAAAACAAACACGAGTATTTTTTGTTTTAATTAATTTTATTTAAACATTAAAATAGAAAATTAGCAATAATGAGGTAATTAATATATTTATTTACATTGTAAATAACACTCGTATATAAACAATAAACGTTTTTTAGTAATTATGTTAAAAAAGATCTTGAAATTTTGTTGCTACCATAAACGAAGATGTATTCTTAATGGACCATCTTGGTTGTTTTCATATCCACTTGGATGTTGTTCGCCTGTCGAATTATCTTTTCACTGTAGCGCGTAAACAGCAGATTTTTGCAGACACTCTTCTGAAAACCTAATACCAACTGTATTAAAGTTTCAAACAACTCCGTTCAGTAGTTTGTGAGGTTGAAAATGTATTGCCATGTATTTTTATATCAGGCCCACTGTGCACCATTTCGCTTAGTTTCATTTAGGTAATTTACTCCCCTAAACAAAAAATATATCAATTTGTTTGTTTAAAGCAAATAAAAAAACAAACAAAAATTTAGTCGAATAATTTAAACAAATACAATAAATTTTAACAACAAGAAATGAAGTGATTACTATTATTAAAAACTTTTTATGCCAAAGTAATGAGTTCATGTCTGAATTAATATATGAAGTACACACTTTGCACCACTTCCGATTGGCATCTTAGCTTATTACTTCAATATGACAATGTCATTGGAGACAAGTACCATCTTAACTTATAAACAATAATTGAATAAATCAAAATTTCACAATTAAATTATTGAACTGGTGCTTTAAAAGAATTACATATTGTGTTTGATATCAAAAGTTTTACTCACTGGTCTACTTACTGCACAAATATTTTATTATTATTATTACACGCAAAAAGCTTGTTAAAATATTCATTTTGCTTGGCAAAATATCTTTTATAAGAATTGTTATGTCACAAAATTTCAATATTGTATATACCAATATTCGCTATTAAATGCAATGAACTTATATTACGTTTATAATTTCCTATAATTTCGGGGTATTTATTTATGGCTTTATTCACAAACGATTAATAAAGTTAATGTGTGCATTAAAACTTGTTTTCCCATATAAATATTGTTTGTGAATAAGGGCGTTAAGCTTTGAAACATTGGCATCATTTTCAATAGCCCGACTTTTTAACAGTTCGCCATCCAGAAGTTGTCTTCACAAATATCACAAAATCAAAAAAAAAAAATTAGGTAAGACCGCTTCTCCTAAAAACTCAAGACTTAAATGAAATTGGTCTAAGCTCTTGAACTTGTGCTCGGGAATTAGTGCAAATAATAATAATAACTTTTTTTGTATATAATGTTAAAACTTTAGACTCAATTTCCCAAGGAAACATTATTTAAATGTACGAGACGACGAGTTCTCATGACTCAACCTGTAACTACTTGACAGAAGATGGAAAGAAAATCCTACGCCATTAATAAATTTAATTTCGTGTTCACAGTTCGCAAAACTAAAGCATTTTTAAGTCGGCCAGCAATTGTGAAACTGTTGGAAACATTTGAGATGTTGCGACAAGTTAGAAGTGTGAAGAATCGAACTCTTGCAAGTCATTCAAAACTAACTGAGAATGTTGCTGTCGTAGTCCATTGTGTTCAGGAAAACCCAGGTTTGTTCTTTTTTTGATCGATGTTTGGAATTTGGTATTCCAGAAAGGACATTACAGCACACAGAAAAAACATCAATGTAAAACCAAAATTAAACAATGTTGATTTCATTTCATGTAATTTTTTGCAAAAATATTGACTTTTTTGAAAGCTAGCGTTTATTCATATTGATTCAATGTTTAAAACTTTAAATTTGAACTAACAAATAGTAGTTTAAACATTTTTCGTAGTTAAAATAACATTGCGCATTGTTGAATTTACACAGCTCAGCTTCGTAGTAAAATAAAAAATTATTACGTTAAATGAACTTTGGATTTGATAAAATCAATCTTGAGGAGTGTAAAGACAACATTTCTTAATTTTAGTTCAACATTGTTATTAAGTATTCCGAGAATTTAAAAAATTACAAAATTATAAGAAATTTTTATTGGTTTTTTAAAATATGTCTTATAAGATAAACTTTTCAAAAATATGGTTTAAGGTCTACCGATGATTTAGCTTTACCACCAACTGTATGTAAATAAAATAAATATTAAAAAAGTAAATACATATGTAATAAAAATCGGTCGTATTAAATTTTTTTTGAATTATTTAATGAAGAGAATAATTTTGAACCAACAAACTCTTAGTGTTATTTTAATATGAGCATCGGCTTACTTTCAAAAGAATTTCGTCTGATATCAATCATTGAATCGTATTAGCTCAACATTATAATTACTTACATAATAAATGAATTTCAAGCTGAAAACATATTCATTCAATATGCAATTCATGATGTTTCAAACTGAAAGATTCTACAAGATTCGTCATATTATTTTTTGTTATTTTTTCTTAAGCGATTAATTTAGAATTTCGTAAAAAAATTCACCATATTCGTCCAATTCTGGATATAGCGTGCATGCTTTAATCGACTTAAAATTTCCACTGCAGTCTTTTCTGAAGTCTAATCTTTCTATATATTGAAAAAATTTTGGTTTTAAAAAAATGTTGAGAAAACCCTCGAACAATAAAGCTCTATTTTTGTCAAAATTTAGCCATTTTTCAATCTCGTATAAAAAAATTTACTTTGATTTTTTTCACGACTACTTGAATTGAGATCAATTAAAAATTTTTTTCTGCATATTATCAGAAATTGTATTATAAATCATACCTATAATGTTTTCTTTTTAATTTTATCTTTGCTATTACCGGATATACGGAGAAAATTGCGAGCAAAGTCAAGGTGAAAAATCAAAATGAAAAAATTCAAACTATTAAAGAAGTTTTTGTGAAACAAAATTTATTTTCTTTATCTATTAAAAAGCTTTACAAAAAGTATAAACTTGTTAAAATCAAATAATATTTGTAAAAGCTATGAAGCCAACAAAGTTTTACATGGCCGAAGTAGTCCACATTGACAGCCTGTAGCAGCCCACCGTACGTTTCAACAAGGTACTTCAAACTAGAAAATCCTTAAAGCTTAAGTCCTCCTCTATGATTCCTACATATGTACATTGTTTTGTATTCGGATCGCAAGATTCAAAGATACAGATTTATTACCCTTTTTTTCTAATTGGCAACACTGTGCGACGTTGTTTTAGTAAATGAGCGATATATATATATATAGTATATACATACATACATACATATGTCCATGCCATAATTTCTTTCATAATAAAATTTCTTGTCCTACATTCTTACCCAAATTTCTAATAATTATCCACATTCATACTTCATTATAAGCTAATTCTAATTTAAATGGTGACTCTGCTCTAATTGTAAAACATTTTAGTTCTCACGTGTTCACCGCTGCAATCGTACGTTATAAATTGAAGGTCGGGTTAAAGTGTATAATAAATTAAGTTTAATGGCTTAATAAAAGTCAAAGTTATTAAATATAATATGTATCGAAAGAATTTAACGAAAAGTGAATTAAATTTGTAAGAAAATAGTGTTAAAATTATGTTTTTAATACCAAATTAGTTAAATAAAAAATAAGCCTCTTTTGATGTACATCCATCCATAAATATGTTTGTATGTGTGTATGTATGCATAAAGTGCAAATGCAAAAGTTCTTTGATTGAGTTGTTTTTGTTGTTTATAGCGGCAGTCGGTTTTCTATGCGTAATCTGATGCATTATAATAAGTAGTTGTTGTTGTTTTTTGCATTCCTAAAGAAAAAGTCAGGGAAAAGAAATAAAATAAAAAGAGGAAATAGAGAAAATGTTTTTGTTTTTGTTACAACAAGGTGAATTCATTTAAGCAATAAAATTCGCCTTCCATAAAAAAATTGGGAAGTTTTTTGTTTGTTTCTTTAAGTGCGAAAGA
The DNA here is from genome assembly GCA_956483585.1 of Gymnocheta viridis. Lineage (NCBI taxonomy): Eukaryota > Metazoa > Arthropoda > Insecta > Diptera > Tachinidae > Gymnocheta > Gymnocheta viridis. The sequence continues at coordinate 34,490,515 of OY101442.1, read as the reverse complement.
AGTAAGTGGTAGTAGAGTTGCCAAGAATGCAAATATTATGCATAAAACGGTTATCGGTACGGGCGTTTAAATACAAATACAAATAATAAAAATAAATATGTAAATACCTATAAAACAATTTTAAGTGAATTTAAAAGGTGAGTAAATCCAAAATTTCCATCGAATTTATACGGATCAAAAAACTTTTTTTAAAAACCTATAAAAAATAGAATGAAGAACACTTCAACTAATAAAACAAAAATTGACAAACTGGGAAAAAATTAAATAAAACAAAAGAACTAAAAATACTTAAGTACATATCGTCATATGAATTCATAAAAGCCCTAAGATGCATAGTACTACATTGAAAACATTTTATAGGACAAGCAAAACACTCTCTAACATGAAAAGTGAACCATTATTTTTAATCATTATTTTAGTTTAAGCTTATTTCTTATTAAAGAATTAGTACAATTTTAATACATAAAATTTTCCAGGAACATGTACCTATGTACTCGTATTTGATATTTGCAGAAAATTATATTACATATTTAAATAATAAATGTGTGCGTTTAAAAATTTACTAGGTTGGTACATATGTACATATGTATGTATACATAAGTGTGTACATACATATAACATCTAGTGAAATAATAAGGTACAAATCATTTCCAAAACAAACGGAAGTTTAACACCGCATAATTTTGTACAACTACTTTGGACAATATTGGTAAGAAAAAATACTTTTTATGGCACCTCTTTCTGTGCCAATGTTCGGGAATATAAATGTATGTATGTATGTATGTATGTATGTAATTTAGGGCCATTTACATGCATATGTAAGTACAGTAGTTTTCTGATTTAACGAAATGAAGGGTTGTCAGGCCCGTTCGTTAAAATGAATTGTTCGTTCCATTCAGTACTAAATTAAAAATTAAAAGCGCCGTCTATTTTTTGCATAACTATAATTTGTAGTTTTTTAAAAATATTTTGTTAAAGTTATAGTAAAATTATAGTAAAAGATATACATAGGTATAGTAAAATACATATTTCTTTAAAAATATGTCTAAGGAAAGGAAAAATTATTTTTGTTCATCGTTTTGTTTTACATTCGTTCGTTAAGCCAAGTACAAAATAAAATTTTTATTCGTAATATGTACTTACTAGGGTGATCGATTATTTGACATTTTCCAGAAACCGGTTTTCGAATAGTTCGAATATTTCAAATTTTAAAAAACCAGGTTACCGGTTTTTTCTTAAAAAAATTATTATACAAAAGTTTTGATTTTCATTTGCTTTATTAAAAAAAGAGTTAACAGTTCATATAAATACCATAAAATAATATAAAAATTAAAGGTTAAACATAAAAATTAACTTCATATCATAACTTACGATCAAAAACAGAAATTTAAACAGGAGTAAATACAAGTGCATGTATTTTTTAATGCAAAAAGGTGTATCTACATACACTCTTTTGAAAAAAGAGTTCAAAAGTAAATGAGTTGTCTATATAATACAAAATAATTTAAAGAATTGCAAGGAATACTCTATTACTATTGACTTTATGACGTGTTCAGCCTCTCCTTTAAATTGAATGAAAGTGCAGTTATGTCGTTACTCGGCGAATTCCTTTGTTTCATTTATAAAAGAGTATTTAATAAAATTCTCGCTTTTGGGGAAGTTTCTAGTTCTGAGATATAGTAGTAAAATATTCAAACCTTTCAGGCGATGTTCATTTATTCGTTTTTGGTCTGCAATGGATGTCTAACTCTACATACAATATAAAGCAAAATGTCAACAAAACTAAATAACGATTTTCAAATATGCAGTTTGATATCCATTGCACGCAACAAGGTCAATTTAATTCGCCGTTGCTACCACTTCATAAATTTATTTCGCCATAGTAGAAAAACACCTAGAACTTTTACATTGAAAAAATACTAAGATAATCAACAGAAAACGTTCGACTCAGTTTTATTATAAAAAGTAATTTTATTTTAAGTGTAAAAAGACGGACTATGCGAAATTCAAAAAATCAACATTTTGAAAAAACCGAAAACCGTATTGTAGAAAATCCGGTTAAAAAACCGACTCGATCACCCTAGTACTCACTAAGTAGAAAAAAATATGGGCGTTCGTTAAATGCAATGTTCATTAAATCTAATGTTCGTTAAATCGGTAAACTACTGTACCTATCTACGGGTAAATTTTGGTGTCTATAAAATATTTTAAATTTAATTGAAAAAATCTCCACATCGCATCAATAACAACAAATTAAAAAAAAATTATCACACTAATATCGGTATTTAAATTCCGACATCAATATGTAAATCTCTTGTCTTTCACAATCAACACCAAACCAAATTCGATTGTTTTTTGGAGACTGAGTTTAAAATTACAAACTTCCCACTTGGAATACTCTACACACAATTTTTAATTTTTCGAAGCTTTCATACATGCGTACATAGTATGTATGCATTAATGAATGTATGTATGGATGTACATTAGGCCGGGCCGATTTGTAAGGACAAACATTTTTCGATATTGTGCCATCGATTTTTAGATAGCTTTTGATATGAGAAAAAAGTGTCACTACGACATATCAAAAAAATTATTTTCGAGGCGCCCAAATATAATTTTATTTACTTTTTCTCTACTTTTACTTTTAAGGGTTTTTTTCACACATTTTTTTCTATCGGCAAATAATAGTAAACTGTCATTTTCATTAATAAATAATTCAAATTCTTCCTTAATAAATAATTCAATTTCATCAAAAATAATTTAGTAATAATTCAAAATAATAATATCAAAAAAAAGTTACATTAAACGAAGTTTTTTTATTACCTACTTACTAAAGAAACTTTAAAAATAAATCTGGCGAAAAAGTAAAACAATTGAAATTTGCTGATTTTTCGTAGTGGAGCTTTTTTCCTCATGCTAAAAGCTATCGAAAAATCTATGGCACGATATCGATTGCTAAATCGACCCACCTTAATGTATTTAGAGTTGTTCACCTTCTGTTTGAGTTTTAAACTAACAATTCAAGTGTTGAAATATTTTCATACAAATTTATAATCAATTCAGTTTAGCTTAAATTAGGGTTTGCTTCAGGTTTATTGCCCCTACATAGTTGAAGAATGGATGATACCATTACCTTAATCTTGAGCAGATGCTGCAGCACCCTTTACTTTTGTCGCGTATTTAAATTCAGGTCAATTTTCTTAGTTTTTCATAACTTAAACATAATTTTTTGGCAATAAGTTGTGTCCTCCAGATCAGAGTGCTTTGAATGATTTTAATTCATCCGATGAATTATTTGCTAACAGTTCAACCGCACCGTGGGCTCGATGTACTCGAAATTGCGATTAATTGAGAGTAACTGAAATTTGTATAGCTACTAATTTAAACTACACATTAAACTGAAAAAAGTTAAATTAGAAAATATTGTCATTTTTTTATCGATAAAAATTATTAACGCATACTTACATATGTACATAAATGTACGAGTATGTATATATTAGACACATAAAAATAAATTTTTAAGCGTTTTTTAGAACATTAAATGTTATCCTTTAATCATCATTAACCTCAACAGTAACAGTAACTTCATAAATATAATTTATCATCAATAAAATCAATATAATAATCTTTATCATTGTCGCCAATATCACTTTTATTAGCGAAATTTTAAAATCGTTCAATATTTTTTCAAATCCAAATAAATTTTTATAATTTCTGTACATACGACTACTACAACACTCTTAAAGAAAGCCTTGCCATGTATTACCATCGTTTGAGTTTCCAAATTATAGTTTTAGTTGGTCCACAACTAATCCACTTCTCTCTAGATTCCCTTTGAATACGATTTTTTTGTATTAAAAATATTTTTTTCCATCATCATCTCCAGTTTGCCATTTTTTAATCAGCTACTCTTAGAGAATTTAATATTGAAATATAAATAATCGGCATTGGCAAATTGTTAAAAAAACATACAAGTCTCAAATTCTATTTCAATAAATAATGCGACATAAGAAGTCTTCAAAGTTTGGCCACTGGGGTTTTAAAAGATTTAGAATTAGAACTCTGCCAATTTTTAATCTTCATTTACATTTCCATAAAATTGATACATAATTTCAAATTTGTTGGAAAATATTTAATAGTATAAACTAATAATAAATAATAAGTAGTGAAATCATTCGCAACTGGGACAAAATACAGATGCAACTCTTGAAAATTAACAACATCGATTTTACTACAAACCAATAAATTCGTAACTACGAGTATAAAAACAAACACGAGTATTTTTTGTTTTAATTAATTTTATTTAAATATTAAAATAGAAAATTAGCAATAATGAGGTAATTAATATATTTATTTACATTGTAAATAACACTCGTACATAAACAATAAACGTTTTTTAGTAATTATGTTAAAAAAGATCTTGAAATTTTGTTGCTACCATAAACGAAGATGTATTCTTAATGGACCATCTTGGTTGTTTTCATATCCACTTGGATGTTGTTCGCCTGTCGAATTATCTTTTCACTGTAGCGCGTAAACAGCAGATTTTTTCAGACACTCTTCTGAAAACCTAATACCAACCGTATTAAAGTTTCAAACAACTCTGTTCAGTTGTTTGGGAAGTTAAAAATGTATTACTATGTATGTATTTTTGATCAGTCCCACTGTGCACCATTTCGCTTAGTTGCATTTTGTAGGTAATTTGCTCCCCTAAACAAAAAATATATCAATTTGTTTGTTTAAAGCAAATAAAAAAACAAACAAAAATTTAGTCGAATAATTTAAATAGAAGCAAATACAATAAATTTTAACAACAAGAAATGAAGTGATTACTATTATTAAAAACTTTTTATGCCAAAGTAATGAGTTCATGTGTGAATTAATATATGAAGTACACACTTTTCACCACTTCCGCTTTGGCATCTTAGCTTATTACTTCAATATAACAATGTCATTGGAGACAAGTACCATCTTAACTTATAAACAATAATTGAATAACTCAAAATTTCACAATAAAATTATTGAACTGCTGCTTTAAAAGAATTACAGATTGTGTTTGATATCAAAAGTTTTACTCACTGGTCACTTACTGCACAACTATTTTATTATTATTATTACACTCAAAAAGCTTGTTAAAATATTAATTTTGCTTGGCAAAATATCTTTTATAAGAATTGTTATGTCACAAAATTTTAATATTGTATATACCAATATTCGCTATTAAATGCAGTGAACTTATATTACGTTTATAGCAGAAAATCTAATTTCGGGGTATGTATTTATGGCTTTATTCACAAACGATTAATAAAGTTAATGTGTGCATTAAAACTTGTTTTCCCATATAAATATTGTTTCTGAATAAGGGCGTTAAGCTTTGAAACTTTGGCATCATTTTCAATAGCCCGACTTTTTAACAGTTCGCCATCCAGAAGTTGTCTTCACAAATATCATAAAATCAAAAAAAAATTATGTATTCATTATATATATGTAACAACTCAAGACTTAAATGAAATGGGTTTAAGATCCTGAACTTGTGCTCGGGAATTAGTGCAAATAATAATAATAACTTTTTTTGTATATAATGTTGAAACTTTAGACTCAATTTCCCAAGGAAACATTATTTAAATGTACGAGACGACGAGTTCTCATGACTCAACCTGTAACTACTTGACAGAAGATGGAAAGAAAATCCTACGCCATTAATAAATTTAATTTCGTGTTCACAGTTCGCAAAACTAAAGCATTTTTAAGTCGGCCAGCAATTGTGAAACTGGTGGAAACATTTAAGATGTTACGACAAGTTAGTAGTGTTAAGAATCGAACTCTTGCAAGTCATTCAAAACTAACTGAGAATGTTGCTGTCGTAGTCCATTGTGTTCAGGAAAACCCAGGTTTGTTCTTTTTTTGATCGATGTTTGGAATTTGGTATTCCAGAAAGGACATTACAGCACACAGAAAAAACATCAATGTAAAACCAAAATTAAACAATGTTGATTTCATTTCATGTAATGTTTTGCAAAAATATTGACTTTTTTGAAAGCTAGCGTTTATTCATATTGATTCAATGTTTAAAACTTTAAATTTGAAATGACAAATAGTAGATTGAACATTTTTCGTGGTTAAAATAACATTGCGCATTGTTGAATTTACACAGCTCAGCTTCGTAGTAAAATAAAAAATTATTACGTTAAATTAACTTTGGATTTGATAAAATCAATATTGAGGAGTGTAAAGACAACATTTCTTCATTTTAATTCAACATTGTTATTAAGTATTCCGCGAATTTAAAAAATTACAAAATTATAATAAATTTTTATTGGTTTTTTAAAATATGTCTTATAAGATAAACTTTTCAAAAATATGGTTTAAGGTCTACCGATGATTTAGCTTTACCACCAACTGTATGTAAATAAAATAAATATTTAAAAAGTAAATACATATGTAATAAAAATCGGTCGTATTAAATTTTTTTAAATTACAGTGTTACAAAATTGAATGAAGTAGAAAAACCTGGGACCGGATATTATTTTTCTTGTAGGGCTTGTCGAGTAAAACTAGATTCCAATAGTGAAATATGCCGGACACCTCCAAAATCCGGATTTACGGTTAAAAAACCGGTTTTTGTACCTTTGCGCACTTATAAGCCTGTAATTTTGTTGATAATGATCTGATTTTCAATTTCTTACTAGATTTGGAAAGAAGAAACTGAAACTAGAAAAATAATATCACATCCCAGGTTTTTTTGTCACACTGTGTTAATGGATTAATAAAATTTGTATGAAATGTTTAAAAGTTTATTTTCATGAAAAGTTAAATAACTCAGTCAATAACTTATCTATTTTTAAACCCAAATATGCGTTGTAATAGTAAATAAACGTACTTTTTGAATAAATTCAACAGTATTATAGTTTCTTAATAAAATAATGTATAAAAACGTCACCAATGTTGAAAAATTTTTGAAAAATCTACAAAATTTGTGTTTGCTCGACAATAACACCCAAATTTCTCAAATTTTCTTAGATAAATTATATGTCATTCGAAAGATCTCAGCTTCTTCTTTCCAAATCTAGTAAGAAATTGAAAATAAGATCATTATCAACAAAATTACAGGCTTATAAGTGCGCAAAGGTACAAAAACCGGTTTTTTAACCGTAAATCCGGATTTTGGAGGTGTCCCGGAAATTTCAAATACAGAATCCTGATCTACTCGACAGCAGCTACTAGAAAAATAATATCACATCCCAGGTTTTTTTTTTTATCACACTGTGTTATTTAATGAAGAGAATAATTTTGAACCAACAAACTCTTAGTGTTATTTTAATATGATCATCGGCTTAATTTCAAAAGAATTTCATCTGATATCAATCATTGAATCGTATTAGCTCAACATTATAATTACTTACATATTAAATGAATTTCATGCTGAAAACATATTCATTCAATATGCAATTCATGATGTTTCAAACTGAAAGATTCTACAAGATTCGTCATATTATTTTTTGTTATTTTTTCTTAAGCGATTAATTTAGAATTTCGTAAAAAAATTCACCATATTCGTCCAATTCTGGATATAGCGTGCATGCTTTAATCGACTTAAAATTTCCACTGCAGTCTTTTCTGAAGTCTAATCTTTCTATATATTGAAAAAATTTTGGTTTTAAAAAAATGTTGAGAAAACCCTCGAACAATAAAGCTCTATTTTTGTCAAAATTTAGCCATTTTTCAATCTCGTATAAAAAAATTTACTTTGATTTTTTTCACGACTACTTGAATTGAGATCAATTAAAAATTTTTTTCTGCATATTATCAGAAATTGTATTAAAAATCATACCTATAATGTTTTCTTTTTAATTTTATCTTTGCTATTACCGGATATACGGAGAAAATTGCGAGCAAAGTCAAGGTGAAAAATCAAAATGAAAAAATTCAAACTATTGAAACTATTAAAGAAGTTTTTGTGAAGCAAAATTTATTTTCTTTATCTATTAAAAAGCTTTACAAAAAGTATAAACTTGTTAAAATCAAATAATATTTGTAAAAGCTATGAAGCCAACAAAGTTTTACATGGCCGAAGTAGTCCACATTGACAGCCTGTAGCAGCCCACCGTACGTTTCAACAAGGTACTTCAAACTAGAAAATCCTTAAAGCTTAAGTCCTCCTCTATGATTCCTACATATGTACATTGTTTTGTATTCGGATCGCAAGATTCAAAGATACAGATTTATTACCCTTTTTTTCTAATTGGCACCACTGTGCGACGTTGTTTTAGTAAATGAGCGATATATATATATATGTAGTATATACATACATACATACATATGTCCATGCCATAATTTCTTTCATAATAAAATTTCTTGTCCTACATTCTTACCCAAATTTCTAATAATTATCCACATTCATCCTTCATTATAAGCTAATTCTAATTTAAATGGTGACTCTGCTCTAATTGTCAAACATTTTAGTTCTCACGTGTTCACCGCTGCAATCGTACGTTATAAATTGAAGGTCGGGTTAAAGTGTATAATAAATTAAGTTTAATGGTTTAATAAAAGTCAAAGTTTTTAAATATAATATGTATCGAAAGAATTTAACGAAAAGTGAATTAAATTTGTAAGAAAATAGTGTTAAAATTATGTTTTTAATACCAAATTAGTTAAATAAAAAATAAGCCTCTTTTGATGTACATACATCCATAAATATGTTTGTATGTGTGTATGTATGCATAAAGTGCAAATGCAAAAGTTCTTTGATTGAGTTGTTTTTGTTGTTTATAGCGGTAATCGTATTTCTATGCGTAAGCTGATGCATTATAATAAGTAGTTGTTGTTGTTTTTTGCATTCCTAAAGAAAAAGTCAGTGAAAAGAAATAAAATAAAAAGAGGAAATAGAGAAAATGTTTTTGTTTTTGTTACAACAAGGTGAATTCATTTAAGCAATAAAATTCGCCTTCCATAAAAAAATTGGGAAGTTTTTTGTTTGTTTCTTTAAGTGCGAAAGAAGTAAGTGGTAGTAGAGTTGCCAAGAATGCAAATATTATGCATAAAACGGTTATCGGTACGGGCGTTTAAATACAAATACAAATAATAAAAATAAATATGTAAATACCTATAAAACAATTTTAAGTGAATTTAAAAGGTGAGTAAATCCAAAATTTCCATCGAATTTATACGGATCAAAAAACTTTTTTTAAAAACCTATAAAAAATAGAATGAAGAACACTTCAACTAATAAAACAAAAATTGACAAACTGGGAAAAAATTAAATAAAACAAAAGAACTAAAAATACTTAAGTACATATCGTCATATGAATTCATAAAAGCCCTAAGATGCATAGTACTACATTGAAAACATTTTATAGGACAAGCAAAACACTCTCTAACATGAAAAGTGAACCATTATTTTTAATCATTATTTTAGTTTAAGCTTATTTCTTATTAAAGAATTAGTACAATTTTAATACATAAAATTTTCCAGGAACATGTACCTATGTACTCGTATTTGATATTTGCTGAAAATTATATTATTTAAATAATAAATGTGTGCGTATACAAAAGTGTGTACATATAACATTTAGTGAAATAATAAGGTACAAATCATTTCCAAAACAAACGGAAGTTTAACACCGCATAATTTTGTACAATTACTTTGGACAATATTGGTAAGAAAAAATACTTTTTATGGCACCTCTTTCTGTGCCAATGTTCGGGAATATAAATGTATGTATGTAATTTAGGGCCATTTACATGCATATGCATGTAAGTACAGTAGTTTTCTGATTTAACGAAATGAAGGGTTGTCAGGCCCGTTCGTTAAAATGAATTGTTCGTTCCATTCAGTACTAAATTAAAAATTAAAAGCGCCGTCTATTTTTTGCATAACTATAATTTGTAGTTTTTTAAAAATATTTTGTTAAAGTTATAGTAAAATTATAGTAAAAGATATTAGTATAGTAAAATACATATTTCTTTAAAAATATGTCTAAGGAAAGGAAAAATTATTTTTGTTCATCGTTTTGTTTTACATTCGTTCGTTAAGCCAAGTAGAAAATAAAATTTTTATTCGTAATATGTACTTACTAGGGTGATCGATTATTTGACATTTTCCAGAAACCGGTTTTCGAATAGTTCGAATATTTCAAATTTTAAAAAAACAGGTTACCGGTTTTTTCTTAAAAAAATTATTATACAAAAGTTTTGATTTTCATTTGAGTTAACAGTTCATATAAATACCATAAAATAATATAAAAATTAAAGGTTAAACATAAAAATTAATTTCATATCGTCAACTTAAATGCAAACGGACGTAACTACACATATATTCGAAATAGAGTTTTCGATTAATTATGGTTCGTCAAACTACATGATCACAGAAAATTTTAGACCCTTACGATCAAAAACAGAAATTTAAACAGGAGTAAATACAAGTGTATGTATTTTTTAATGCAAAAAGGTGTATCTACATACACTCTTTTGAAAAAAGAGTTCAAAAGTAAATGAGTTGTCTATATAATACAAAATAATTTAAAGAATTGCAAGGAATACTCTATTACTATTGACTTTATGACGTGTTCAGCCTCTCCTTTAAATTGAATGAAAGTGCAGTTATGTCGTTACTCGGCGAATTCCTTTGTTTCATTTATAAAAGAGTATTTAATAAAATTCTCGCTTTTGGGGAAGTTTCTAGTTCTGAGATATAGTAGTAAAATATTCAAACCTTTCAGGCGATGTTCATTTATTCGTTTTTGGTCTGCAATGGATGTCTAACTCTACATACAATATAAAGCAAAATGTCAACAAAACTAAATAACGATTTTCAAATATGCAGTTTGATATCCATTGCACGCAACAAGGTCAATTTAATTCGCCGTTGCTACCACTTCATAAATTTATTTCGCCATAGTCGAAAAACACCTAGAACTTTTACATTGAAAAAAATACTAAGATAATCAACAGAAAACGTTCGACTCAGTTTTATTATAAAAAGTAATTTTATTTTAAGTGTAAAAAGACGGACTATGCGAAATTCAAAAAATCAACATTTTGAAAAAACCGAAAACCGTATTGTAGAAAATCCGGTTAAAAAACCGACTCGATCACCCTAGTACTCACTAAGTAGAAAAAAAATATGGGCGTTCGTTAAATGCAATGTTCATTAAATCTAATGTTCGTTAAATCGGTAAACTACTGTACCTATCTACGGGTTAATTTTGGTGTCTATAAAATATTTTAAATTTAATTGAAAAAATCTCCACATCGCATCAATAACAACAAATTAAAAAAAAATTATCACACTAATATCGGTATTTAAATTCCGACATCAATATGTAAATCTCTTGTCTTTCACAATCAACACCAAACCAAATTCGATTGTTTTTTGGAGACTGAGTTTAAAATTACAAACTTCCCACTTGGAATACTCTACACACAATTTTTAATTTTTCGAAGCTTTCATACATGCGTACATAGTATGTATGCATTAATGAATGTATGTATGGATGTACATTAGGCCGGGCCGATTTGTAAGGACAAACATTTTTCGATATTGTGCCATCGATTTTTAGATAGCTTTTGATATGAGAAAAAAGTGTCACTACGACATATCAAAAAAATTATTTTCGAGGCGCCCAAATTTAATTTTATTTACTTTTTCTCTACTTTTACTTTTAAGGGTTTTTTTCACACATTTTTTTCTATCGGCAAATAATAGTAAACTGTCATTTTCATTAATAAATAATTCAAATTCTTCCTTAATAAATAATTCAATTTCATCAAAAATAATTTAGTAATAATTCAAAATAATAATATCAAAAAAAAAGTTACATTAAACGAAGTTTTTTTATTACCTACTTACTAAAGAAACTTTAAAAATAAATCTGGCGAAAAAGTAAAACAATTGAAATTTGCTGATTTTTCGTAGTGGAGCTTTTTTCCTCATGCTAAAAGCTATCGAAAAATCTATGGCACGATATCGATTGCTAAATCGACCCACCTTAATGTATTTAGAGTTGTTCACCTTCTGTTTGAGTTTTAAACTAACAATTCAAGTGTTGAAATATTTTCATACAAATTTATAATCAATTCAGTTTAGCTTAAATTAGGGTTTGCTTCAGGTTTATTGCCCCTACATAGTTGAAGAATGGATGATACCATTACCTTAATCTTGAGCAGATGCTGCAGCACCCTTTACTTTTGTCGCGTATTTAAATTCAGGTCAATTTTCTTAGTTTTTCATAACTTAAAAATAATTTTTTGGCAATAAGTTGTGTCCTCCAGATCAGAGTGCTTTGAATGATTTTAATTCATCCGATGAATTATTTGCTAACAGTTCAACCGCACCGTGGGCTCGATGTGCTCGAAATTGCGATTAATTGAGAGTAACTGAAATTTGTATAGCTACTAATTTAAACTACACATTAAACTGAAAAAAGTTAAATTCGAAAATATTGTCATTTTTTTATCGATAAAAATTATTAACGCATACTTACATATGTACATAAATGTACGAGTATGTATATATTAGACACATAAAAATAAATTTTTAAGCGTTTTTTAGAACATTAAATGTTATCCTTTAATCATCATTAACCTCAACAGTAACAGTAACTTCATAAATATAATTTATCATCAATAAAATCAATATAATAATCTTTATCATTGTCGCCAATATCACTTTTATTAGCGAAATTTTAAAATCGTTCAATATTTTTTCAAATCCAAATAAATTTTTATAATTTCTGTACATACGACTACTACAGCACTCTTAAAGAAAGCCTTGCCATGTATTACCATCGTTTGAGTTTCCAAATTATAGTTTTGTTGGTCCACAACCAATCCACTTCTCGCTCTAGATTCCCTTTGAATACGATTTTTTTGTATTAAAAATATTTTTTTCCATCATCATCTCCAGTTTGCCATTTTTTAATCAGCTACTCTTAGAGAATTTAATATTGAAATATAAATAATCGGCATTGGCAAATTGTTAAAAAAACATACAGGTCTCAAATTCTATTTCAATAAATAATGCGACATAAGAAGTCTTCAAGGTTTGGCCACTGGGGTTTTTAAAGATTTAGAACCCTGCCAATTTTTAATCTTCATTTACATTTCCATAAAATTGATACATAATTTCAAATTTGTTGGAAAATCTTTAATAGTATAAACTAATAATAAATAATAAGTAGTGAAATCATTCGCAACTGGGACAAAATACAGATGCAACTCTTGAAAATTAACAACATCGATTTTACTACAAACCAATAAATTCGTAACTACGAGTATAAAAACAAACACGAGTATTTTTTGTTTTAATTAATTTTATTTAAATATTAAAATAGAAAATTAGCAATAATGAGGTAATTAATATATTTATTTACATTGTAAATAACACTCGTATATAAACAATAAACGGTTTTTAGTAATTATGTTAAAAAAGATCTTGAAATTTTGTTGCTACCATAAACGAAGATGTATTCTTAATGGACCATCTTGGTTGTTTTCATATCCACTTGGATGTTGTTCGCCTGTCGAATTATCTTTTCACTGTAGCGCGTAAACAGCAGATTTTTGCAGACACTCTTCTGAAAACCTAATACCAACCGTATTAAAGTTTCAAACAACTCTGTTCAGTTGTTTGGGAAGTTAAAAATGTATTACTATGTATGTATTTTTGATCAGTCCCACTGTGCACCATTTCGCTTAGTTGCATTTTGTAGGTAATTTGCTCCCCTAAACAAAAAATATATCAATTTGTTTGTTTAAAGCAAATAAAAAAACAAACAAAAATTTAGTCGAATAATTTAAACAAATACAATAAATTTTAACAACAAGAAATGAAGTGATTACTATTATTAAAAACTTTTTATGCCAAAGTAATGAGTTCATGTCTGAATTAATATATGAAGTACACACTTTGCACCACTTCCGATTGGCATCTTAGCTTATTACTTCAATATAACAATGTCATTGGAGACAAGTACCATCTTAACTTATAAACAATAATTGAATAAATCAAAATTTCACAATTAAATTATTGAACTGGTGCTTTAAAAGAATTACATATTGTGTTTGATATCAACTATCACAACTATTTTATTATTATTATTATTACACGCAAAAAGCTTGTTAAAATATTCATTTTGCTTGGCAAAATATCTTTTATAAGAATTGTTATGTCACAAAATTTCAATATTGTATATACCAATATTCGCTATTAAATGCAATGAACTTATATTACGTTTATAGCAGAAAATCTAATTTCGGGGTATGTATTTATGGCTTTATTCACAAACGATTAATAAAGTTAATGTGTGCATTAAAACTGGTTTTCCCATATAAATATTGTTTGTGAATAAGGGCGTTAAGCTTTGAAACATTGGCATCATTTTCAATAGCCCGCCTTTTTAACAGTTTTCCAACCCGAAGTTGTCTTCACAAATATCACAAAATCCCAAAAAAAAATTAGATAAGACCGCTTCTCCTAAAAACTCAAGACTTAAATGAAATGGGTCTAAGATCCTGAACTTGTGCTCGGGAATTAGTGCAAATAATAATAATAACTTTTTTTTGTATATAATGTTAAAACTTTAGACTCAATTTCCCAAGGAAACATTATTTAAATGTACGAGACGACGAGTTCTCATGACTCAACCTGTAACTACTTGACAGAAGATGGAAAGAAAATCCTACGCCATGAATAAATTTAATTTCGTGTTCACAGTTCGCAAAACTAAAGCATTTTTAAGTCGGCCAGCAATTGTGAAACTGTTGGAAACATTTGAGATGTTGCGACAAGTTAGAAGTGTGAAGAATCGAACTAGTGCAAGTCTTTCAAAGAAAACTGAGAATATTGCTGTTGTAGTCCATTGTGCTTAGGAAAACCCAGGTTTGTTCTTCTTTCGATCGATCTTTGGAATTGGGCATTCCACAAAGGACATTACAGCATGTAATTTTTTGCAAAAATATTGACTTTTTTGAAAGCTAGCGTTTATTCATATTGATTAAATGTTTAAAACTTTAAATTTGAACTAACAAATAGATTGAACATTTTTCGTAGTTCAAATAACATTGCATCAGCTTCGTAGTAAAATAAAAAATTATTACGTTAAATTAACTTTGGATTTGATAAAATCAATATTGAGGAGTGTAAAGACAACATTTCTTCATTTTAATTCAACATTGTTAAAAAGTATTCCACGTATTTCAAAAATTATAAGAAATTCCCATTGTTTTTTTTTTTAAGATAAACTTTTCAAAAATATGGTTTAACGCATACTGATGATTTGACGTTAGCACCGTTTGTATGTAAACAAAATAAATATTAAAAAATTACATTACATTAGAAAATCATTTTTATTAAATTCTTTTGTGGGTTACTTAATTAAGGGCATCATTTTGAACCAACAAACATTTAGTGTTATTTTAATATGAGTATCAGTTTAATTTTAAAAGAATTTCGTGTTAGATCAATTAATGAATCGTATTAACTGTACATTACTAATTAATTAAATGCTAAATGAATTTTATGCTGAAAAAATTTACACTGAATATGTAATTTGTGTTGTTTCAAACTGAAATAATTTTGATTCATCAAGATTCGTCATACTATTTTAATGTGGATACATTTTTGTTCAATAAGACTCGCATGTTTTATTGGCATGTGCTGCTGTTGCTTGCAAGTTATCGCAGTCATGTTAATTTAACACGAAACGACTATAAAGCAAAATCATCAACGAAAAATTTAAAATTAACCTTGTTATCGCTGGTTTTACATTGTGTATTTTTCTGTGCAAGTAATGGAACCACCGATACCTTGTGATTTAACACCTTGACGGCCATTTGGCTGATATCGTTTTTTAATATTATTGGCATACCCTCCACTTTTCAGTTAAATAAACATCTGATGATTTCGCTTAAAAATACTCCATCTCTTACACATGAAATTGGATCCTCTTATTGGATGTCCCTTATGTTTGCAATGGGATTTTTGTGTTAAAAATTCATACAAATATTTTGCTTAGTCACCTCCTGAGAAAGGAATATTTTTTTAATTTTCTATTGACGTGTGAGAAAATGACAAACTTTAAACTCGTTTTCTGGCTACTTTGTAATAAAGAAGCGATATACTATGCATATCACCCATTTACGAAAACAACGTCATAACTCAAAACAAAAATCTCGTTCTTCAAAAAACAAGTTTAAAGTTTTTAATTTACCCACAACTCAATGAAAAAGTATAAAACTATTCTCCTCTCAAGCGCCGAGTAAACAAAATATCGTCGGTCACAAGTTGACAACTCTTAACTCGCAAAAAAATCAAATGTTAGTAGGTACGTTTCATTAACATATACATACATACATATTTTAAAAAAATTTCCTTCCCTACTTCTACTAATTTTGGTTTTTTATTTACTTCCAACGGAGTAATAACGTTTCTTTTGTCTCCTGTAAAGTACAAAAAAAAACATGTTAAGAGTTGTCAACCTGTGACCGACGATATGTATGTACATACATATGTATGTACATATGTCCATACCATAATTTCTTTCATAAAAATTCTTCTCCTACATACTTACATACCTAAATTTCTAATAATTATCCACATTCATCCTTCATTATAAGCTAATTCTAATTTAAATGGTGACTCTGCTCTAATTGTCAAACATTTTAGTTCTCACGTGTTCACCGCTGCAATCGTACGTTATAAATTGAAGGTCGGGTTAAAGTGTATAATAAATTAAGTTTAATGGCTTAATAAAAGTCAAAGTTATTAAATATAATATGTATTGAAAGAATTTAACGAAAAGTGAATTAAATTTGTAAGAAAATAGTGTTAAAATTATGTTTTTAATACCAAATTAGTTAAATAAAAAATAAGCCTCTTTTGATGTACATACATCCATAAATATGTTTGTATGTGTGTATGTATGCATAAAGTGCAAATGCAAAAGTTCTTTGATTGAGTTGTTTCTGTTTTTTATAGCGGTAGTCGGTTTTCTATGCGTAAGCTGCTGCATTATAATAAGTAGTTGTTGTTGTTTTTTGTATTCCTAAAGAAAAAGTCAGTGAAAAGAAATAAAATAAAAAGAGGAAATAGAGAAAATGTTTTTGTTTTTCTTACAACAAGGTGAATTCATTTAAGCAATAAAATTCGCCTTCCATAAAAAAATTGGGAAGTTTTTTGTTTGTTTCTTTAAGTGCAAAAGAAGTAAGTGGTAGTAGAGTTGCCAAAAATGCAAATATTATGCATAAAACGGTTATCGGTACGGGCGTTTAAATACAAATACAAATAATAAAAATAAATATTAAACAAATTAAACAATTTTAGGTGAATTTAAAAGGTGAGTAAATCTAAAATTACCATTGAATTTATACGGATAAAAAGCTTTTTTTAAAAACCTATAAAAAATAGAATGAAGAACACTTCAACTAATAAAACAAAAATTGACAAACTGGGAAAAAATTAAATAAAACAAAAGAACTAAAAATACTTAAGTACATATCGTCATATGAATTCATAAAAGCCCTAAGATGCATAGTACTACATTGAAAACATTTTATAGGACAAGCAAAACACTCTCTAACATGAAAAGTGAACCATTATTTTTAATCATTATTTTAGTTTAAGCTTATTTCTTATTAAAGAATTAGTACAATTTTAATACATAAAATTTTCCAGGAACATGTACCTATGTACTCGTATTTGATATTTGCAGAAAATAATATTATTTAAATAATAAATGTGTGCGTTTAAAATTTTACTAGGTTGGTACGTATGTACATATGTATGTATACAAAAGTGTGTACAAACATATAACATCTAGTGAAATAATAAGGTACAAATCATTTCCAAAACAAACGGAAGTTTAACACCGCATAATTTTGTACAATTACTTTGGACAATATTGGTAAGAAAAAATACTTTTTATGGCACCTCTTTCTGTGCCAATGTTCGGGAATATAAATGTATGTATGTAATTTAGGGCCATTTACATGCATATGCAAGTACAGTAGTTTTCTGATTTAACGAAATGAAGGGTTGTCAGGCCCGTTCGTTAAAATGAATTGTTCGTTCCATTCAGTACTAAATTAAAAATTAAAAGCGCCGTCTATTTTGTGCATAACTATAAATTTGTAGTTTTTTAAAAATATTTTGTTAAAGTTATAGTAAAATTATAGTAAAAGATATAAGTATAGTAAAATACATATTTCTTTAAAAATATGTCTAAGGAAAGGAAAAATTATTTTTGTTCATCGTTTTGTTTTACATTCGTTGGTTAAGCCAAGTACAAAATAAAATTTTTATTCGTAATATGTACTTACTAGGGTGATCGATTATTTGACATTTTCCAGAAACCGGTTTTCGAATAGTTCGAATATTTCAAATTTTAAAAAACCAGGTTACCGGTTTTTTCTTAAAAAAATTATTATACAAAAGTTTTGATTTTCATTTGCTTTATTAAAAAAAGAGTTAACAGTTCATATAAATACCATAAAATAATATAAAAATTAAAGGTTAAACATAAAAATTAACTTCATATCGTCAACTTAAATGCAAACGGACGTAACTACACATATATTCGAAATAGAGTTTTCGATTAATTATGGTTCGTCAAACTACATGATCACAGAAAATTTTAGACCCTTACGATCAAAAACAGAAATTTAAACAGGAGTAAATACAAGTGTATGTATTTTTTAATGCAAAAAGGTGTATCTACATACACTCTTTTGAAAAAAGAGTTCAAAAGTAAATGAGTTGTCTATATAATACAAAATAATTTAAAGAATTGCAAGGAATACTCTATTACTATTGACTTTATGACGTGTTCAGCCTCTCCTTTAAATTGAATGAAAGTGCAGTTATGTCGTTACTCGGCGAATTCCTTTGTTTCATTTATAAAAGAGTATTTAATAAAATTCTCGCTTTTGGGGAAGTTTCTAGTTCTGAGATATAGTAGTAAAATATTCAAACCTTTCAGGCGATGTTCATTTATTCGTTTTTGGTCTGCAATGGATGTCTAACTCTACATACAATATAAAGCAAAATGTCAACAAAACTAAATAACGATTTTCAAATATGCAGTTTGATATCCATTGCACGCAACAAGGTCAATTTAATTCGCCGTTGCTACCACTTCATAAATTTATTTCGCCATAGTCGAAAAACACCTAGAACTTTTACATTGAAAAAAATACTAAGATAATCAACAGAAAACGTTCGACTCAGTTTTATTATAAAAAGTAATTTTATTTTAAGTGTAAAAAGACGGACTATGCGAAATTCAAAAAATCAACATTTTGAAAAAACCGAAAACCGTATTGTAGAAAATCCGGTTAAAAAACCGACTCGATCACCCTAGTACTCACTAAGTAGAAAAAAAATATGGGCGTTCGTTAAATGCAATGTTCATTAAATCTAATGTTCGTTAAATCGGTAAACTACTGTACCTATCTACGGGTAAATTTTGGTGTCTATAAAATATTTTAAATTTAATTGAAAAAATCTCCACATCGCATCAATAACAACAAATTAAAAAAAAATTATCACACTAATATCGGTATTTAAATTCCGACATCAATATGTAAATCTCTTGTCTTTCACAATCAACACCAAACCAAATTCGATTGTTTTTTGGAGACTGAGTTTAAAATTACAAACTTCCCACTTGGAATACTCTACACACAATTTTTAATTTTTCGAAGCTTTCATACATGCGTACATAGTATGTATGCATTAATGAATGTATGTATGGATGTACATTAGGCCGGGCCGATTTGTAAGGACAAACATTTTTCGATATTGTGCCATCGATTTTTAGATAGCTTTTGGTATGAGAAAAAAGTTTCACTACGACATATCAAAAAAATTATTTTCGAGGCGCCCAAATTTAATTTTATTTACTTTTTCTCTACTTTTACTTTTAAGGGTTTTTTTCACACATTTTTTTCTATCGGCAAATAATAGTAAACTGTCATTTTCATTAATAAATAATTCAAATTCTTCCTTAATAAATAATTCAATTTCATCAAAAATAATTTAGTAATAATTCAAAATAATAATATTAAAAAAAAAATTACATTAAACGAAGTTTTTTTATTACCTACTTACTAAAGAAACTTTAAAAATAAATCTGGCGAAAAAGTAAAACAATTGAAATTTGCTGATTTTTCGTAGTGGAGCTTTTTTCCTCATGCTAAAAGCTATCGAAAAATCTATGGCACGATATCGATTGCTAAATCGACCCACCTTAATGTATTTAGAGTTTTTCACCTTCTGTTTGAGCTTTAAATTAACAATTCAAGTGTTGAAATATTTTCATACAAATTTATAATCAATTCAGTTTAGCTTAAATTAGGGTTTGCTTCAGGTTTATTGCCCCTACATAGTTGAAGAATGGATGATACCATTACCGTAATCTTGAGCAGATGCTGCAGCACCCTTTACTTTTGTCGCGTATTTAAATTCAGGTTAATTTTCTTAGTTTTTCATAACTTAAACATAATTTTTTGGCAATAAGTTGTGTCCTCCAGATCAGAGTGCTTTGAATGATTTTAATTCATCCGATGAATTATTTGCTAACAGTTCCACCGCACCGTGGGCTCGATGTACTCGAAATTGCGATTAATTGAGAGAAACTGAAATTTGTATAGCTACTAATTTAAACTACACATTAAACTGAAAAAAGTTAAATTCGAAAATATTGTCATTTTTTTATCGATAAAAATTATTAACGCATACTTACATATGTACATAAATGTACGAGTATGTATATATTAGACACATAAAAATAAATTTTTAAGCGTTTTTTAGAACATTAAATGTTATCCTTTAATCATCATTAACCTCAACAGTAACAGTAACTTCATAAATATAATTTATCATCAATAAAATCAATATAATAATCTTTATCATTGTCGCCAATATCACTTTTATTAGCGAAATTTTAAAATCGTTCAATATTTTTTCAAATCCAAATAAATTTTTATAATTTCTGTACATACGACTACTACAGCACTCTTAAAGAAAGCCTTGCCATGTATTACCATCGTTTGAGTTTCCAAATTATAGTTTTAGTTGGTCCACAACCAATCCACTTCTCGCTCTAGATTCCCTTTGAATACGATTTTTTTGTATTAAAAATATTTTTTTCCATCATCATCTCTAGTTTCCCTTTTTGTAATCAGCTACTCTTAGAGAATTTAATATTGAAATATAAATAATCGGCATTGGCAAATTGTTAAAAAAACATACAAGTCTCAAATTCTATTTCAATAAATAATGCGACATAAGAAGTCTTCAAGGTTTGGCCACTGGGGTATTGAAAGATTTAGAACCCTGCAAATTTTTAATCTTCATTTAATAGTATAAACTAATAATAAATAATATGTAAGTAGTGAAATCATTCGCAACAAACAACAGATTTTTGCAGACACTCTTCTGAAAACCTAATACCAACCGTATTAAAGTTTCAAACAACTCTGTTCAGTAGTTTGGGAAGTTAAAAATGTATTACTATGTATGTATTTTTTATCAGTCCCATTGTGCACCATTTCACTTAGTTGCATTTTGTAGGTAATTTGCTCCCCTAAACAAAAAATATATCAATTTGTTTGTTTAAAGCAAATAAAAAAACAAACAAAAATTTAGTCGAATAATTTAAACAAATACAATAAATTTTAACAACAAGAAATGAAGTGATTACTATTATTAAAAACTTTTTATGCCAAAGTAATGAGATCATGTGTGAATTAATATATGAAGTACACACTTTGCACCACTTCCGATTACTTTAATATGACAACGTCATTGGAGACAAGTACCATCTTAACTTATAAACAATAATTAAATAACTCAAAATTTCACAATAAAATTATTGAACTGGTGCTTTAAAAGAATTACATATTGTGTTTGATATCAAAAGTTTTACTCACTGGTCTACTTACTGCACAACTATTTTATTATTATTATTACACGCAAAAAGCTTGTTAAAATATTCATTTTGCTTGGCAAAATATCTTTTATAAGAATTGTTATGTCACAAAATTTCAATATTGTATATACCAATATTCGCTATTAAATGCAATGAACTTATATTACGTTTATAATTTCGTATAATTTCGGGGTATGTATTTATGGCTTTATTCACAAACGATTAATAAAGTTAATGTGTGCATTAAAACTGGTTTTCCCATATAAATATTGTTTGTGAATAAGGGCGTTAAGCTTTGAAACATTGGCATCATTTTCAATAGCCCGCCTTTTTAACAGTTCGCCATCCAGAAGTTGTCTTCACAAATATCACAAAATCAAAAAAAAAAATTGATAAAAACTCAAGACTTAACGAGTCAAACTTGACGTGTGTGAAACGGGTCTAAGATCCTGAAAGGAAGCATTTTTAAATATACGAGACGACGAGTTTTCATGACTCAACATGTAACTACATACCTCACAGATGTTGACAAGTAAATTCTACGCCATTAATAAATTTAATTTCGTGTTCACAGTTCGCAAAACTAAAGCATTTTTAAGTCGGCCAGCAATTGTGAAACTGGTGGAAACATTTAAGATGTTACGACAAGTTAGTAGTGTTAAGAATCGAACTCGTGTAAGTCATTCAAAACTAACTGAGAATATTGCTGTCGTAGTCCATTGTGTTCAGGAAAACCCAGGTTTGTTCTTTTTTTGATCGATCTTTGGAATTTGGTATTCCAGAAAGAACATTACAGCACACAGAAAAAACATCAATGTAAAACCAAAATTAAACAATGTTGATTTCATTTCATGTAATTTTTTGCAAAAATATTGACTTTTTTGAAAGCTAGCTTTTATTCATATTGATTCAATGTTTAAAACTTTAAATTTGAAATGACAAATAGTAGATTGAACATTTTTCATGGTTAAAATAACATTGCGCATTGTTGAATTTACACAGTTCAGCATCGTAGTAAAATAAAAAATTATTACGTTAAATGAACTTTGGATTTGATAAAATCAATATTGAGGAGTGTAAAGACAACATTTCTTAATTTTAGTTCAACATTGTTATTAAGTATTCCGCGAATTTAAAAAATTACAAAATTATAATAAATTTTTATTGGTTTTTTAAAATATGTCTTATAAGATAAACTTTTCAAAAATATGGTTTAAGGTCTACCGATGATTTAGCTTTACTACTAACTGTATGTAAATAAAATAAATATTAAAAAAGTAAATACATATGTAATAAAAATCGGTCGTATACATTTTTTTGAATTATTTAATGAAGAGAATAATTTTGAACCAACAAACTCTTAGTGTTATTTTAATATGAGCATCGGCTTACTTTCAAAAGAATTTCGTCTGATATCAATCATTAAATCGTATTAGCTCAACATTATAATTACTTACATATTAAATGAATTTCATGCTGAAAACATATTCATTCAATATGCAATTCATGTTGTTTCAAACTGAAAGATTCTACAAGATTCGTCATATTATTTTTTGTTATTTTTTCTTAAGCGATTAATTTAGAATTTCGTAAAAAAATTCACCATATTCGTCCAATTCTGGATATAGGGTGCATGCTTTAATCGACTTAAAATTTCCACTGCAGTCTTTTCTGAAGTCTAATCTTTCTATATATTGAAAAAATTTTGGTTTTAAAAAAATGTTGAGAAAACCGTCAAACAATAAAGCTCTATTTTTGTCAAAATTTAGCCATTTTTCACTCTCGTATAAAAAAATTTACTTTGATTTTTTTCACGACTACTTGAATTGAGATCAATTAAAAATTTTTTTCTGCATATTATCAGAAATTGTATTAAAAATCATACCTATGTATAATGTTTTCTTTTTAATTTTATCTTTGCTATTACCGGATATACGGAGAAAATTGCGAGCAAAG
Source organism: Gymnocheta viridis (assembly GCA_956483585.1). Taxonomy (NCBI): domain Eukaryota; kingdom Metazoa; phylum Arthropoda; class Insecta; order Diptera; family Tachinidae; genus Gymnocheta; species Gymnocheta viridis. The sequence continues at coordinate 34,466,630 of OY101442.1, read as the reverse complement.
TCAAGGTGAAAAATCAAAATTAAAAAATTCAAACCCAAATATCTTTGAAACTATTAAAGAAGTTTTTGTGAAACAAAATTTATTTTCTTTATCTATTAAAAAGCTTTACAAAAACTATAAACTTGTTAAAATCAAATAATATTTGTAAAAGCTATGAAGCCAACAAAGTTTTACATGGCCGAAGTAGTCCACATTGACAGCCTGTAGCAGCCCACCGTACGTTTCAACAAGGTACTTTAAACTAGAAAATCCTTAAAGCTTAAGTCCTCCTCTATGATTCCTACATATCTACATTGTTTTGTATTCGGATCGCAAGATTCAAAGATACAGATTTATTACCCTTTTTTTCTAATTGGCACCACTGTGCGACGTTGTTTTAGTAAATGAGCGATATATATATATATGTAGTATATACATACATACATACATATGTCCATGCCATAATTTCTTTCATAATAAAATTTCTTGTCCTACATTCTTACCCAAATTTCTAATAATTATCCACATTCATCCTTCATTATAAGCTAATTCTAATTTAAATGGTGACTCTGCTCTAATTGTCAAACATTTTAGTTCTCACGTGTTCACCGCTGCAATCGTACGTTATAAATTGCCGGTCGGGTTAAAGTGTATAATAAATTAAGTTTAATGGCTTAATAAAAGTCAAAGTTATTAAATATAATGTGTGTCGAAAGAATTTAACGAAAAGTGAATTAAATTTGTAAGAAAATAGTGTTAAAATTATGTTTTTAATACCAAATTAGTTAAATAAAAAATAAGCCTCTTTTGATGTACATACATCCATAAATATGTTTGTTTGTGTGTATGTATGCATAAAGTGCAAATGCAAAAGTTCTTTGATTGAGTTGTTTTTGTTGTTTATAGCGGTAATCGTATTTCTATGCGTAAGCTGATGCATTATAATAAGTAGTTGTTGTTGTTTTTTGCATTCCTAAAGAAAAAGTCAGTGAAAAGAAATAAAATAAAAAGAGGAAATAGAGAAAATGTTTTTGTTTTTGTTACAACAAGGTGAATTCATTTAAGCAATAAAATTCGCCTTCCATAAAAAAATTGGGAATTTTTTAGTTTGTTTCTTTAAGTGCCAAAGAAGTAAGTGGTAGTAGAGTTGCCAAGAATGCAAATATTATGCATAAAACGGTTATCGGTACGGGCGTTTAAATACAAATACAAATAATAAAAATAAATAAATACCTATAAAACAATTTTAAGTGAATTTAAAAGGTGAGTAAATCCAAAATTTCCATCGAATTTATACGGATCAAAAAACTTTTTTTTAATAAAAAATAGAATGAAGAACACTTCAACTAATAAAACAAAAATTGACAAACTGGGAAAAAATTAAATAAAACAAAAGAACTAAAAATACTTAAGTACATATCGTCATATGAATTAATAAAAGCTCTAAGATGCGTAGTACTACATTGAAAACATTTTATAGGACAAGCAAAACACTCTCTAACATGAAAAGTGAACCATTATTTGTAATCATTATTTTAGTTTAAGCTTATTTCTTATTAAAGAATTAGTACAATTTTAATACATAAAATTTTCCAGGAACATGTACCTATGTACTCGTATTTGATATTTGCAGAAAATAATATTATTTAATTAATAAATGTGTGCGTTTAAAATTTTACTAGGTTGGTACATATGTACATATGTATGTATACATACATAAGTGTGTACATATAACATCTAGTGAAATAATAAGGTACAAATCATTTCCAAAACAAACGGAAGTTTAACACCGCATAATTTTGTACAACTACTTTGGACAATATTGGTAAGAAAAAATACTTTTTATGGCACCTCTTTCTGTGCCAATGTTCGGGAATATAAATGTATGTATGTATGTATGTAATTTAGGGCATATACATATATGTACATTCCTACATACATACGAACCTAATGGTTGTCCGGCCTGTTCGTTAAGACAAAGTGTTCTTTCTATTATACAGTACTAAAATAAAAATTAATAGTGTCGTCTATTTTATTCATAACTGTAAATATGTAGTTTTTTGAATATTTTATTAAAGATATAGTGACTTCAAATAAATGTTTCTTTATAAATATATATATGTATGTATGTATGTATAATGAAAGGAAAAATTATTTTTGTTCATCGTTTTGTTTTACATTCGTTCGTTAAATCGAGTTTAAAATAAAATTTGTACGATTCATTCATATGAAAATTTTACAAACGTCTGACCGACTATTCAACAATTATTTTTTTGCCATCATCATCTCTAGTTTGCCATTTTTTAATCAGCGACTCTTAGAGAATTTAATATTAAAATAGATAAAAAAATATTCAAGTCTCAAATTCGATTTCAATAAATAATGCGACATAAGACGTCTTCAAGGTTTGGTCACTGGGGTTTTAAAAGATTTAGAATTAGAACTCTGCCAATTTTTAATCTTCATTTACATTTCCATAAAATTGATACATAATTTCAAATTTGTTGGAAAATTTTTAATAGTATAAACTAATAATAAATAATAAGTAGTGAAATCATTCGCAACTGGGACAAAATACAGATGCAACTCTTGAAAATTAACAACATCGATTTTACTACAAACCAATAAATTCGTAACTACGAGTATAAAAACAAACACGAGTATTTTTTGTTTTAATTAATTTTATTTAAATATTAAAATAGAAAATTAGCAATAATGAGGTAATTAATATATTTATTTACATTGTAAATAACACTCGTATATAAACAATAAACGTTTTTTAGTAATTATGTTAAAAAAGATCTTGAAATTTTGTTGCTACCATAAACGAAGATGTATTCGTAATGGACCATCTTGGTTGTTTTCATATCCACTTGGATGTTGTTCGCCTGTCGAATTATCTTTACATTGCTGCAATTGACTTGACTGGCTGTGACATCTTTTGCTGAAACAAAAACAAAAAGAAAAAGGTTTTTAAATTTTAGAAAAACTGGTTATAATGCGTTGTAGAGGTTCTATGTATAAATCATGGTAGAATAATACAGGTAGTGCCGAAGCTACAACAACACTGCTTTTAGGTTCGAAGCTGTCAAAAAGCACAAAAGAAAAGTGGCAAAATGGTTGCATTTGCTGTTCTACCTATAAAGAATTTTGTTTCTTTTCCTTTTCTTATTTGCATTTGAAAAAATGTTCAAATGTGCTTTTTTAGTAGTGTTGTGGGTGTGTGTTAGTAATACATAATCAAATTTTGACAGCCACGAACCCAAAAAAAAAGAAGTCCGTTAACGCTTCGACACTACCTGTTTTATTCTGCCATGGTATAAATATTATTACATTTTGTGCAGTGCCTATTAAATTACTTTTCAAAGCTATACAAATCAAAAAGAGAAATTTTAAATTTACAAAGCCCAAAAACAAAGCCTTTAGCTAGCTCAAGGCAATTGCCAATGTTAATATCTCATGCCAGTTGCTGCTGAAGACCTTAACAATATATAATATAGATCACTTTTTAACCTTATATCTTTCAGATCTTTGGATCACTTCCATCGAATAAGAACTGCGTGCTAAATTCATTGATGTTGCATTAGAAACACAATCAGTTTACCGATGATTTTGTCAATGATACAGCAATAAATCAACAAACCAATCCAGATACATGTGTATGTTCCATATATATTTAATACATGCACATATACATATGTAGCTCCTTTATTGCAACGTAGTTATATCTAGAAAAATTTTGATTTTTGAGTTAAGAATGCAGAATTATTCATCGTATCTTTCTTTATCTTTTGTGAAAAATTTATTATATAAATAGGCAAAGAAAAATTTTTAGATCTCTTTTTCTCCTTTGTTTGCCAACCAATTTTCTTTATTCTTTTACCAAATGGTAAACATTGTTGAGCTTTAGTGACCCGACTATATATTATTTAAATCGGTCCAGTATTAAAGGAACGAAAGACTCCTAAAGTTGACACGACTACAAATGTTAAAAATACACAAGTATGTATTGGTTCAACTAAAAACATAAACAAAACAATGAGAGTATTAAGAGTAATAAGATTTTTTTTAAGAATTAAATATGTATATGTTCATTATGTGTGGATGTGTTTGTATGAAATTTTATTTTGTTTATTGTTTTTTTCATGGGGAAGGGAATGGGAAATTGGTTAGTTTGTTGTCTTTAAATGAATGCAACTAAAATAGGTATACGTTTAAACTGGCGGTCGAATTTCGATCAGTATGCGAACTCTAGTTCATATAAATATCTTGTTTACTCACTTTTTAGGGGAAATATTTTTTTATTTTTCCATTGAGCTGAGAGTAAATTAAAAACTTTAAACTCGTTTTCTGAAGAACGCGTCTTTTTTTTGAAATATGATAAAGTTGCAATAAAGAATGTATATCACCGTAAAGGGTGTCTCAGTAAGAATGCACTTTTTCATTTTAAAATAAAAACACGTATGTTTTGAGATAGTTGTGATGTAAAGAATACATTTTCCAATTAAGTATGGAATAAAATATTCGTAAAATGGCCCCCACGGCTCTGATGACAGGCCATTACTCTTTTCATGAAATTTTCCTTGTATTTTCCACAGAAACGTGACTGTATCTCATCGATGACGTGTTTCATAAAACCCCAAAGAAAAATATCGAACGACGTTAAATCGCATGATCTTGGCGGCCAGTTGACATCATAAATTCTTGAGATAATTTGTTCTGAAAAACATTTCAGCAATAAATCAATTGTTGCATGCGCGATGTTGGAGGTGGGGTTATCTTGCTGAAACCACATGTCGTCCAGTTGAGACAAAAATAATTCCGCTATCATGTTTCTGTAAAGATTGCCGTTCACAGTCACTGCAATATCGGCCGTTTCGTTTACAGTAGCAATGTTTCCAAGATCGAAAGGTACGATGACGCACAGGAGTCTTATTGTCCATAACCGACCCACTTTCTTCAAATTTTTTGACCACTCTTCGGCTGAAATTTTTTCGAGCTGCGAGCGTTCTCAGCATAACTTTCCAAATTTTTTTTTTCATTATTTTTCACAATTATAGCGCATTGTTCTTTCGTAAGGCGCTTCATTTTTAATAATCGGAAACATATGTCACAGCTGACAAATTTCAGAGTTGCATCTTGCAAAAAAAATAAAATTGACACTAAATTTAAAAAGTGGATTCTTACTGAGACACCCTTTATATAGAATTATATATGAACACATAGAAAGTGATTTTTTAGAGTAAATTTATTCTACACAAAAGAAATTTGCTTCGTATTTTGAGTGGTTCTAGCGTAATAATAATTAAAATAATTAAAATTAATCGTTTCAATATATAAAATATTAATAATTAAAACTATTAAAAAAACATAAATGAAAATATCATAAAATTCTGAATCATAACGCACAAATAAAAATTACTTAATTTTTCAAATGAAAAAGTGCTCATTTGGAAATTGTCGCAAAAAAATCTTATAGAGCAACTAATTTGATATTTTGTAAGGAAGCATTAGCTAGCTCTCAATTATGGCTTCTTGTTTTCTTGGAATAGAGTCCGCTAAGTTTTGGGTACCATGAGGAGGAATTTTTTCCACTCTTCCTACAAAATATTGCCAGATCAATCAGTTTTGCTTCTTATTTCCCTCTTTCTAACTTTTATGTATAAAAGATGCCTCGAATTTCCTATAGGAATAATATTGGTTGAGTGGGGGAGGAGTTTCCGTTTATTCCGGAGTGTTGCACAATAACTATAATTTGGTATTATGCGCCGTGTGTAAATATGAAGTCTAGAGATGGCGTTTCAAAATGTCTATATATTTCTTGTGATCCATTATTCCCTCAATTATCTGTTAACTTTCAACTCCAGCAGCGCTAATATACATCCACTAGAACACTAGAACTGAACTTCCGCGATGTTTGGAAACATTTTCGCCGAATACCGAACTTTGGATAGATTTTTCATACATATTTGGATACTATCAAAGATTAAATTAAATTCTGTATAATATCAAAGTACAACGTTGTGTTGTCAAAATAAAAGGTTTTTATGTGTGTTAAATTTCTATTTGCTAAATAATTTTTTTTAATAAAAAAAAGTTCAACTTAGAGTTCGGTTACAGTCTAAAATGATAAATACACCGATGTTCGGTTTCGGCCTGAAAAAGTGCGTTCGATCGGACACAACTGATTTAATTATTTCTTTATTTTCCACAGTTAATTTTGGACTGCTAAATAGGTAAAAAAATTATGCCGAAATGCTCTACAGGAGAAAAACTAAATGTCAAAATAAATTTTGATTATCATGAACATTAAAAAAAAATTATTAATAAAGTTATAAAAAAGTTGGTTTATAAAAATTTAATTAATTGTAATATCTCTTCTGTGTATACAGTACATTCTCCATAATCCGGACAGATATAGTTTCAGCTACTGTCCGGATTAGTGGATCGTCCGGACTACAGTCCGGATATGTACATAATTGTACATACGAGAATGTATATATAATTTATTTTTATTACCGAAAAGAAAAAAAAAAAGAATTCATTTGCATATAATTTTTTTACAGAAAGCAAAAAGAAACACTAAAAGTGACCAAAAATATTCCTTTTGAAAAATAAAAATTTTTTATGTAATTTGTCAGCTCTATTTTAAATTTTTTTTAAAAATAAAATATCTTTAACTGTCGCTTTTGTTTTGAAAAGAGTTCGCCACGGAAATTTTCTTGAAAAAAAGACCACTTGTCCAGACTAAAAAGAGGAAAAAATTCTAACCTGTTCGAAAAATTTAAATGTCCGAATTACTGGGTAGTCCGAATTAGCGAGTGTCCGGATTAAGGAGGCTGTACTGTATTTCTATCTTTACAATCTTAGATGTTCTTTAATTTTATTAGAAATATGACCATTAGATTTTGTAATTTAAAACTTGAATCCTACCCGAATTTGAATGTCATCCACATTTTAACATAAAAAATGCGGAAAACAAAGAATTTTTTGTTTGAAAATACAAACACAAACCTTATGACGAAATAAAGATTTTTTTAAAATATTATTTTTGCACATATATGAAATTGTTATTATTGCTAAACTGAAAATTGTGCGAATGATGATAACGCGCACACAGTACTGATAATGAACAGATGGATGTGGACGTGTGCAAATATGGAATTCTCGATTCACTGCAAAAATGTTGCTGCCTTTTTAAAATGACTTTGAACTTGAAAACCCCCATGCACATTTATACATATAATTTACCAATAACCATTTATTGTACAATGCCGTCAATGAACTATAAATATTAAAACAACAAATAGTGCCGTGAGGTTTTAACATTGAAAGGAAAAGAATCGTTTTCTCCGTCTTTATTATTTATTTTTCATTTAGAACGGAAAAGTTAATCATTTGTTTTTAGTTTTAATTCGAAGCGATGTTTTTGCAAAATTAATATTTCACTGAATAAGTAAAATGTTAATTGGTGTTTTTTCAAATGCTTTGAAATCGATAATGAGGTACATACATATTACAATTATCTTATGCGAATTTCATTACGGACAATGAATATCATCAGAGAACCATCTTAACCCACAAATATTTTTTTGGCAAAAATTGAATTGTATTAAACTTTAATTTGAATAAATGAGAAGCTTTTGTAATATCAATATAATTTATTTCCAATTACCGCTTATAGCCACACTTAGAGTTGGAAATAATCAAACCTAAGTAGAAATGGTGTAGTAAGACGGCTTTTACTCAGTCAAAGTTTACTTTGCAAAGTTTAATTCAGCTGGAAGAAAAGCAGTAAAATAAAGTTTTCGCCGCTCTGTCTTCCTCGCAGGTGAATTAAAACTTTGCAAAGTAAACTTTGGCTGTATTAAAGCCGTCTTAAGGTACTTACACATCTGACAAACATTTTCCCAAATAAACGTAACCACTACTTTTGCTTAGGGTTAGTGTGATTTAACTTGGCTTTTATATCACAAGATGAAGTCAATTATACCGCAAAATGCTAATTTATAGTAATTTCAATAAATGCGACCCCATATTAAAAAAAATATTGGAATTAAAGAAAATTCAAATTTAGATTGTCTGTTGGTTACGTTTTTTTGGGGCAAATGTTTGTCAGATGTGACGTACCTTAAGAAAATAAAACACATGATTTATTATCGGGCTGTTGATGATTTAATTTCTGTTTAAACTTTGATGTTTTATAGTTCCTCAATTATTCAAATGAAAGTTTGATATAAAATCGCAGGCTCTTAAAAAGAGATTTCATTAAAGTTTCAAATACAAATATGTAAAGGAAAAAAAACACACACAAAAACATATAATTCGGTACATCTAATCGAAGTCTATACATTAAATGATGATCTGTGAGGGTTAGGAGCAAACCTCTGGACGATCGAAAATAGAAGCAGAAAAGAATAACAATTTAGCTTTAAATTGTAGCATCTCCTTTACAAATCATTATTTTACTTTATCAGTGAAATGTTAAATGCTTTCTTAAAAATTTATTGGTTTTTGTTGTATTACCCTGGTTATTATTTATGTTTTCTCATGAAAAGTGAAATTCCACTTTTGGGCACTTAAAAGTATTTTGACCCGATAAGATAAAGTTCTTCTATCTCCCATATAATAATTTATTGTATAATTTTTGTCATTTAGCACGTGCTATAGTGTGGTTGCTAACGCAGCCAATCATGTGTTTCACCAGCTGTATACTAATGCATTTTCGGCTACACCGAATGTACACCCACCTGACCGAGACGTTTATTCGTTTTTGATATCGTCAGCGAACATATTTCGAACTTTTTGCGTGTGAAGCATGCAAAATTGAGAATCAAAAACGGGTAGAGAAAAGTTTACTTGACGCTCAGTTTTGTGTCAATAACACATTGACCTTTAGCAATAAAGCCAGCGAACCGTAAACGATACGAAATCGGATAGATTTCGATACCACAAAATTATGGTCACAAATAGTTTTTTATATGATGGAATTTTTTATCTTTATTCAATTCCTTTTCAATTCCATTATTTATCCACAATATTTGTACTTTCATTTCAATTTAAATTATTTATTTAAGTGTTCAAGAATTTTTCTTTTTCAGCTTAATAATAGATTTATATTTACAAAATTTTTATATAGATATATACAATATTTTTGTGGAGGAGAAAATTTGTCAAAAAACCTATTTGATTTTTATTTTTACGACTACTTAACTACAGACTAGATAAAACCTAAGCTGATACTAGCTCATTAATATGTACGAATTTTGAATTCAGACATCTGGTATTAAAATTATGTGTAAGCCCATTGATCTTATCTGGAAGTAGCTCCAAGCCCGCAATATCGTCGAGACATATGGTGGAAAAAAAACCACGGGAGGCTATATACAAGTCTTAATAGCTTATTTTAAGCTATTTGCAGCTTTTTAATATGGCAAGATGCACTAGTAGACCAAACGGGGACTGCATAGAAAATTACAGCGTGGAAAATGGACTTCAGAATAAGTTTTTTATTGTTAATGTTAAGGATAGATTTCCGATTTATAAAAGGGTATAGGTTAACTTTATTGATTACATAAGGTATATGATCTTTAAACTTTATTTTGGGATCGAGCATAATACCCAGATATTTTACTTCTTGTTCCCATTGTATAGAATTATTATTTATAATAATATTGCTCTGTGGTTCTTTTCGTTTCCTTGTAAAATATATCGCTTGTGTTTTCTCGCAGTTTAATATAATTTTCCATTTATTGAAATAAGATAAAATGTCAGATAGTGCTCTATGTATATTTGTTATTATATCAACAGCCAATATTTCAGAGCTTAGGATTGCTGTGTCATCAGCGAATATTGCCAGAGAGCAGTAGTTCAATTGAGGGAAATCAGTTGTATTTATCGATTCATTTCTTAATGTCAATGGAATATGGTACTTTTGATTTTAGTCACTTATTTTTTTAAATATTACAATTCAAATTAATAGTAAAGAAAGCATAGAGCTTTGCTGAGATTCGAACCCGTGACTTCCATACTGCTAGACTTGCTACCGCTAGCATTTGCTTTCAGTTCGTTTTTTGAGTATAAAATAATTATTCGTTTTAGGAAGTTTAGAGAACAGTTCGGTGTTGTAAACCTCACTTTTTGTAAAATTTCGATAACTTCGCGAGCGTGCATTTTCGAGAAATTATCAAAAGCAGTATTCTGTAGTGAATGCTCATACTTGGCAAAATTTCCGGTATTTTTGCAAATGTGCATTTCTGAAAAATTAGCGAAAGTAAGGGTTTCTTTCATTTTTCAAAAACTATTAATATTTGCAGACATTTGCTTTTTTTCGAATCTCAGGTCAAGTGGGCTATTATTTGATAGTTTTAATCACACTTAAACAAGTCTGCTGTATGTATTGGTTGGTAGTGTATGGAATAGAACAATGCGAATATAAACAAAAATGATTTATTTAATTAATAACTATGTATTTCTCAAATCAATATTTATTGTATAGATAATAATTATAAATGTTATTTAACAAATACACAGAACTTTGTGTAGGAGGTGTGAAAAAATTATTTTAAATGTGTACATCGCACTTGTAGATTTGTTAGATTAACTTTATTATGCAACAAACAGTTTAGCAAAATCTTCTATGAATTTAAATGTATTATGTTGAGTTTTAAAATGTGTTTTATAAAAATATGTCTTATAAAAAAAATACAAATGCAAGAAGATTATTGGAAATGACTTCGGACAAATGTGTCGTCTGCATGTCCCATCAAAGGCGGTATTGTCGTATTTTAGTTACTTCGAAATCATTAAAAAAATAAAATAGCACTAAATTCACAATTTATATTTTTTACAAAATCTTTCAAAGAAAAGATTTAATTTGAAAAAATTAAGCAAATCACCGAAATTAAAATTGAAATACTTGAACTTCAGAGAAAAATAGATTCATGTCTCTAAATGATCGGTTTGTGTTGAAAATAACACAAAAAATATTATCAGTTTAAAAGAAATGATTTGTTAAATTTTTGGAACTCCGTTGTGTCACAAGCGTGAAATAATCAGTACAAGCAACAAGTAAAAACTTGTTAGAAATAAACTTTAAAATCGTTTTATTTTGTTCAACTGATTTCACTACAACACTCTTTTCAACTCTTATCGTTATTTAGTAAAAAAGATTAAATTTTGTTTATATTTTTAAGAAAGTGGTTCATAATTAAGATAACTCAAAAATTATGGTAACTACATTTTACATTTTGCAAAGGGTGTCGTGCGTCAATCACAATTAAAATTTGTGAAATAGGCATCTGTTGTATACAAACAGACAAGCAATGGACCACTATACTCCGCAGGTGCACGAAATAATTCTCTTGAAGCGTTTTCTGGTCGCGTAATCTCCCGCTACTTGAAGTAGCGGCCTTATGACAACCAGTCCCTGACAACCACAGCCCTTAACGAGAATATTCGATAAGAATACACTTATAACCGGAAATCTGGCAGAAAATTGAAAATGCGATAAAACGGGCATAAATGTATGTCAACAATGACGGCAGCCAGATAGTAGATATTATCTTTTCCATTTAAGAGAATAACATTGTAAAGGTTGAAATATGTGTGAAGATAGCTCCGTTAGTTAGCTTCGTTTTTAGCAGTCCCATCTTAGTTTACATCAGGGATGCAAAATGAAATTTTCAAATTGTACTAAGTTTTAAGAAAATGTGTATTTTTTTCAGTCCGATTGTACTTTTTATTTTTTAAATATATTTTATTAAAACAATTAACTAAAAACGTACATAAAAATTCGTTTGTACATGTGTGAAAAAAACTTAACAATTAACAAAAGGGTACATTGAAATTCATTTGTACTAAGTACTTGTACGAGTATATTATGTAGACAAAGTTGACAATTAAATTTAATGATTAATTCGAAAAGGTACCCAAAAGATTATCAGTTGTTAAGATCTGAAGATAAAACTATACTTTATGATATACTTCTTGCTAACAAACTCTTAGTCATTTCTAAATTGTAGCAGCACGAATTAGATGACTTCAGCAAATCCTTTTATTGGATTAGATTAGAGACAGTGGAAACAAACAACCTGTTCCTCTCTTTTGTTTTTATAAAATTTTGAAATAAAAATATCCTTTTCACATTTGCAGCGGAATGTGGGATGGATAATATTCGTCTAGTAATTTTTTAAATATCATCAAATATCGGTTAATTTATCATATCTGATACATTCGTCCAAAAGAAGACGTATTTCAAAAGGTGCTCTACTTTTTTCCACAAATTAGAGGCTCGTTTGTCAAAATTTGTGTATGCTAACATAGGGGTTGAGATGTTGGTTGTTATTGTAATGATGAACCTGTTGTAGAATCGCCACCATCTATATAATTCCGCCTAGGGTATAAAACAATTCACAACGAATGGTTAACATGGAGTTGTCATAATGACTTAAAATACTTTCGTGTAACGAAATAAAATTAAAAAATATATGAAATATAAAAAATATATGAAATAGTGCTAAATTAGGCATGGGGTGCTATTGTACTTTTTACTTTCAAATAGTGATAAAAAAAGTACAATTGTACCAACTTTTGCATCCCTGGTTTACATACAACTCGCTGAGAGACTGTCAAAGTTAAAAAATTTCTCATTATTTACATGTAAGGACTGTTAAGTTAAAATTATTGTTATTCTATAACATTATAATATTTAGAAATTTTTTTAAGTAAAAAATCGGCCAAAATCGCAGTGGCGGGGATAAAGTGAATAATCAAAAAATGTCTATATATGAAAATGTCCAAATTCATAATTTTTCAAAACGGAATTCCTCAAAAACTGTAATGATTCTGAATAAAATCTCTTTAGTTCTGAATCTTACGATTCCTTGTGCTTCTACCCTATTTTCCACTTTATCACCATCATTTCGATTTTGTCCGATTTTTGACTTTAAAAAATTTCTATATATTAAAATATTATAGAATATCAATTATGTTTACTTAGCAGTCTTTACATGAGAAATTTTTTAACTTTACAGTCTCTGAGCGAGATGCATTTTTATTTATTTAGTAAAAAATTATTCAAAAACAAAATCGAATGATTAATTATACGCCACCTTGCATAATAAATAGTCTTTAGAAGAGTTTAGGAGTTTATTTTATCGTATATCTATTATTATGTGCAAATATTAATTGGAAGAATATTAAATATCAACTTTCTGCGAAAACTTAAGTAAAAATGGCCTCCGAAATAGAAAAATTTTACAATATTTTTAAATTTACTGCTTGGTTTTGCTAGAACTTGAAGGGCTTGCTATTCAATAATCCAAAGTAATGCCATTTTCTTTTCTAAAAAAATATGTAACATTTCATTTATTTATTGTAAAAAAAATTGCTATTGAAAGTTTTCTTAAGACAAAAATTTTGCCTCGTAAGTGATGATGCAATAATTTCTGAAATAGTGAGTTTACTATTTCAAATAATCATTATATTGCAAATTTTCAATAAAAAGAGCAGAAAATGATTCAAATTTTTTAAGAAAAGAAAACGCCATAACTTATTGTATTTTAACTCATTTTATTCTTTAAAAATTTATTCTTATTTATCTATTATGGCAGACAAATTTTTGGATCTTTCTCCCTTGTTTGCCAACCGATTTTCAGGCTTCTTTTATCAAATGGTAGACATTGTTGAGCTTTAGTTAGCCGACTATATATTATTTAAATCGGTTCAGTATTAAAGGAATAAAAGGCTCCTAAATTTGACACTACTACAAATGCTAAAAAAACACACGTACATACATTCACTTACGGAAGTATTGGTTCTGCTTGAGAGTGCTTAAGAGTACCTACATAACGTTACATAAAATGCAAAACGCTATAACTAACAGAAAATCGATTTTTATTGATTCCGGTGCTTTTCATCAAAATATGCCACTACAAAAAAATCTCGCACCACCGCACAAAAATAAATTTGAATAAATTTGCATATAAAACCATTATATATGTACATACTACATTTTAGCATGTTTTTTGCTTCTACTGTAAAATTATTTAAATTGTAGTTAGGACGTTTAGCGTTTTATGTAACGAGTAATAAGATTTTTTCTCTTCAAGTGAGTTAAGTTGAAAAAGAAAAAGAGAATGGGGGGAAAATTACGGCATTCGATATCTAACGAAATCCCTTACGAAATTTTTTGAATTTGTTTGGAAATTTCGTTCGATATCGAATGCCCTAATTTGCCCCCTGAATTGAAAGGGATGAGAATCAATTATGGATGTACATGTTCATTACGTATGGATGTGTTAGCTTCAATCCAAAACTTGACAAAATAAGTATGCAATTTTGTTTCTTTTTATTGGTTTTTTCCATGGGGAAGGGAATGGGAAATTAGGTAGTTTTTGCTCTTTAAATGAATGCAACCAAAATAGGTATACGTTTAAACTGGCCGTAAAATTTCGACCACTAGGCAAACACTAGTATTCTTCATTATGTACCTGTTTCAAGAATTAGATGACAAGTGAACGAATAAACTTTTTCACCTAATTAATATTTAATAGAAAACAAAATAAATTATGCGACATAATAGCCACAACACTCTCACAAGGTGTTAAATTAAATAACAATTTAAATTACCGCGTTGACAACAACATAAACAATTATTTATGGGATTTGAAAATACGTAGCAATGGAATTGGAAGTGACAAATTGAGCTGCAAATACACAAGTCGTTGCCTTAGTAGGAACATGTTTAATAACTAAATGATTTGTTTAAATTACTTTCGAGTTTTTATTTATTTTTTTTGTTGCAAATTAAGCTTTTTGTAGCAGCAGCACGAAACATTTGAAATGTGCTTATTATTATTTTTGTGAGAAACAAATATGTATAAAGAGCGCTTTTAAGTATTTTTGTTTTCGTGGTACCAAATTATACCCGCATGTAGATAAAATGGGCCAAAAGTTATTATACTCATTTAGCAAACGTTTTTAATCATACGGATCACAATCTTCAAAAATAACTTATTTTATAACTTTCAAAGCCTACGACGATTTTATCTAAGATAACGAGAAGGAGATTAGCTGGGTGAAAAATTATTATGCTTGATTTCAGTGGCTTTTGAAAAAAAAAACATTTTTTTGACAGAAATTAATAAATTACTGAGAAATTTTTCATTTTGAAAGGTTTGCACCCCTTTGTGCGTATCTACGTACATATTTATTTGCATTCAATCGGCTTTGAGTTTCTTAACTTATTGAGGTTGGATCAAAGCTTGTCCTTTAGTGTAACGACGTATGAAAGCTAGACTGGCCTGTGATACTCTGTTTATGGGCTTGCACATGCTACCAGTGCTTACTAAACTGTCCCACTTGGATCCTAATTGCTCTCCTGAAACCTTAGCTTAGCTAAAACTTGCTCACAGATAAGTCATTAATCAGATGAATAACTTTTCCCTCCACATAACTCACAAAGTATGCAATAGACAACATTTATAATTTAGTTTAATAATGTACAGATGTAAATGTAATGACACTGTTTATTAAATATCCCTTTCTTAATTTTCTTGTTGAATTTCTCCAATAATGAAATATTTATTTAGTGACTTAAAGTTCTCATATTGCAGCAGCGAAAAGTTCCAATATTCTGGGTACAATTACTACATTCTTAATTTAATGTGGTCGTTTTTATTCTGTAGTATCAAAACAAAAAATAGTATGCATGAGTAAAAACAAGCAACAGCGATAGCAATAAAAACGTACTTAGTTGCAGACAACGTTGCCAAAACTTAAAAAAATCGTCATTGGACAAGAAGTATTTTTTGTGCTACAAAATGATTAAACTTTTAGTAAATGAGCGACATAAATTTAGCAATTAGTTTTGTTACGATCTTAAAAAAAAGTAATGAAACTAAATTAAGAGGGATAGAAAAAAAATATGAGCAATGTAAAATTAGTTAATAATTTTATAATTTGTTTGTTGGGATTTTTGAATATGTTTCGAAGCCTACTATGCTGATACTGTTTTAATTTGTGTAATTCTCATTGAGTTTTTAAAAGTTTTTGCATAAGATAAGACGTTTGAAACATTTCAAAATATGGTTTAAGGTCTACTGATGATATGGCTTTAGCACCAATGAAATGCTAAAACAAAAGTTTTTAATAATCATCATTAATACGATAAAATCAATGTTCTGGCAACATTGCTCGTAGTAGATTTAATTGTGTTTAACAATAGAATATTACGTTTCTATATACTGCTACTACTATTAGAGAGCTTTTGCCGCTTAGTTGACTGCTCTGTTTTTTTTAATTGCTTCTTTGATTTGAAATTTGTGAATTCATGAATCAAGTCACGTAGGCATAGAAATTCTGAAAGCATAACAAAATTGTATCGTTTGCATTTTCATTATACTATTTTTTTGACACTATTGTAATGATGGTTATATTGTATGTATGTACGAGTACAACAATTGCACAAACATATTAAATATTTTCATCCATAAAATTGTATCTACACGACTTGAATTTGTCATGTCGAGTGACGCGTTGCTGTCCACATGTAATTATTTGTTATTTCGAGAGCACGAAAATGTTAAATGGCTTTTAAAAGAAATGGGCAACGCTCACGTGATTTGCGTGAATTATACATTATGACACGTGTTGTCCTGTGTGTGTGTGTTGAAGTATTATGATGCATCTCAGCAAACATAACAGAAAAGATAATTTAAGCAATCTTTCAAGTTGAATTTTGAGCTGAGTGTATTAAAAGAGTTATAGTAAAATTTTATGACGTTCACTCACGTTCACTAACGCTCACTCACGCTCACTTACGATCACTCACGTTAACTTACGCTCACTCACGTTCACTTACGCTCACTCATGTTCACTCACGATCACTCACATTCACTCACGTTCACTTACGCTCACTCACGTTAACTTACGCTCACTCATGTTCACTCACGTTAACTCAAGATCACTCACATTCACTCACGCTCACTCACATTCACTCACACTCACTCACATTCATTCACACTCACTCACGCTCACTCACGCCCACTCACGCTCATAATTCGTAATCTTGATTCGTAGGTTTTAAACGATATTAACTTCTTATTTATTTAATAAAAGAAAAAAATTTGTTTTCTTATCGGTCACCATGCTCAAAAAGGGTAACTTGAATTAATATCAAAGAAAAACATGAATTAATGTCAAAGAAAAAAATAAAAATACTGCATAAATAAAAAATAAATAAATATAGACTGTTGTCGTGCAAAACGTTCATATTAAGAAATTTAAGTTTATTAGCTCAAAATCACAAGTTATTTGGAAAAAATATTTTTATTTTGTGACTTCACCAGCAAAAATAAAATGAAAAAAAAATTTAAAATAAAATGAACTAAATTATTTCTGCATCGATTTTTAGTTTTAAACAGTTTTTTATAGAACAGAAGATAATAAAGGTCTTGTATATTGATAATTGAAAGTATAAATTCAACTTAGTGGACTTTGAATTCATTTTGCTACACTATTACTAGAAAAATAACCATTCGGTCCGATAAATCTAAATTCCAATTGAAAAGACAATCAGATCTCCTCAAAACAAATCTCGTTCAATATACTGTAAAGCATGATGGGAGGAATTTTATGACTTTGGACTGTTTGGGTGATGTAGTAAAAGTCGACGGTAAAATTAGAGTTATTCCTTAAATTAATATACTTCACAAAAATCTTATGGAATCTGCTGAAAAGCTGTAATAAGGATCGTATGTTTTGTCAAGATTAAAACGATCCTAAGCGCATATCAAACATTATTATACCATTCGTTTCCAAAAAATGATAAACGGTTTCTTGTTTAGTTTAATACATTCAGGGTTGTCACAGTATCGAATATTGTCGGAATTGGATTTGAAAAGACCACGAAAAAAATGTTATCAGTTTTATGTTCAATCTAGAATTACTATCTGTTTTGATTCTGTGACAATCCTGATTAATTGAATGAATGAATTTCATTATTCGGGAAACACAGGACACTGCGACCGAAGAAGATCTCTTGCATCCGTTGCTAGCTGCTAGACCACCTCATCCATACCTGCTCTCCTCAGGAATGTGAAGATTACCAGTGGTTCTAGTGTTGTCCTCCTGATTAATTTGGTTTTATTGTTTGTACAAATCACTGTGAGAAAACGGGATGCGAAATATATAAGTTGTATTTTTTTTTGTTGATCCGATAGCTTTTTAGTAGTTATAGAAGATAACAAGGCGTAGATTCTTATGCCAAAAATAGAAAAAACCTCAAAATCTAAACCCATGTCATCAACAATATTGTACCAAATTGTTAATGGCAATAGTCGAATAGTTCCAGCCCCTTTGATTTAAGAATATAAGATTAGGAAGGTTTCTAATTGAAGGACATTTTATAAACTTTTTTATATCTGTAGATCTAATTTACCTTGGATAGATATACGAGTATATAGAAGTCCATAAGCGCCACGACCCAGAGGATCTTTTGTGCAGTCCATTTTACCTTAAATCCAATTGATATTTTTAGAGAACAATTCTTTATCATCTGGAAATATATTGCAAAGTGTAAACTGAATTGCGCAAACAGATTTTTTAGACATGACATCGTTGGGATTTTTTTTTGTAAATAAAACCAAAAATTTTTTTTTTAATTTAATTTTTTATTTTTCAGTCTTCAATTATTTATTACAAAAAAAACGTGCATTGGAAATAATATGTAATAATAATATCGATGTTATTAAATAAATTATTTATTGCTTAATTTAATAATCAGATTAAAAGAAAAAAATGTTTATTTCATATCATTTAAGGTAGGAGGGTTATATACACTCGTAGATAATCAAAATAAGATCTATGATCAAAGTTTCTTTCTCAGCACATTTAAAAAAAACGTTGTAATTTTTAATTCTTGAAACTAAGACATAGACATATACCTTTAAAATAAAAGCAGAAAATAGCCATTTAGTGATAATTTATAATTAATTATAAATACTAAAAGCAAACAGGAACATTATACGCATGAATAAACTAAAATACAAAATGGTCAATAATAATAATAATAATAATAATTATAATATACAATTAATTGATATTTTTATGTTACACGGTTATAAATATTTCTTTCACAAAAGTTACATAAATATTTTGTTAATTTTTTATTAAAATTTTTTGAAGTTTTTTTTTATGTCAAATAGGTAGAGGTATCCCGTAGCAATTTATGTTATTTAACACTTGACCAAACATCAGCTTAATGTTTGAAGACTCCAAACCATTAACCACAGTACAGTTATGAATTTCCATAGGCCTTTAGGTAAGCTAAAATAATATACATGATTTTAGTTTTATTTCAGATTCAAAAATATTAAAAACTAAAAAAAAACTTTAGATAAGTTTTTTTTAATGAAAAAATAAAGAAAAAAAAGAAAAATATATAAAAACCTTAACCAGTCTTATTTGCAAATGCTTTTCTTGTAGTTTCATTTGCAAATTTTTGTATGGTTTTTAACCACCCTTCTTCCTCCAGCATGCGTTACTTTTATTTATAATAAACTATAAACAAAATAAAAAGAACAAATAACAAAAATCACATAAAACCAATCAAGCCATATTAAAACATGCAAAAAATATTTTAAAAATAAATTTTTTTCTTGTACTCGTATTAACATTTTAACGAAAAAAATTCGTGTATGCAACCAACCCTGTTGTGACTTTCAAACCAGCAGTGGCATTTTTGAACTTGCCAGATACTTTACGAAGGACATGTTTATGTCCTTGCCCATTTCAAGTATTTACCAGTTACTTGTAAGACCTTTAGTTTAACTTTATAGTATGTATTTGCAAAAGTTAACTTTAGTTAAGGTGGGGTACAAGTGACACAGTGGGCGTTAATTGCAATGGCAACCCACATTGGGTAATTTTGTGCTGAAAGCACGTTTTGATGGGGCACCGAAAGAATTGATGGTGTCATTATTCCAAGCTTTTGTGCTATTGGCGCATATTCAGAAATTGGTTAATTTCAGCACGAAAAGTTTCGAGTTTGGTTATGATTTCTGAACGTGCGCCATTGTTGTTTAATGACAGAGACATTTTTTCATTTAAGGAAATTTCAACTGCTACACATTTGACGTCGTTCGTGTTAGAACTAGAGAGCCCAAGGGCCGTGAGGTGGAAGATTGTTATCAAAACTTTCTAGATCAAAAACCGATTACTACCTTTAGGCATCACACATGAAACAAATAAGGAACTTATTTATTTATGGCCCTGAAGCTGTGCCTAAAAATAAGTTTAATATTTTTGCTAGAGAAATACCGGACTATCTCGATAATTCAGATACGCGAGTCCTCGGGCAAATTTATAATCCAAATGCTGTTACATACCTGACAGAAATACTTTTTTGCTTTACAATCCAGACAATAAACTTATCTTTTTTCGTCTGTTCATTCATGTGAAACTTGTTGACGTAATACGCATCTAAATTTGGAATTTCAGCAATTTTGCATTATTTAGTTTGAGTGTCTTTGCTGCAAGAAAGTCAGCAGTTGTGGACTGACGGTAATGAGGAAGATTTAATAGCTCTTGCTTTCCTGAATCCTCGTCAGCAGTTTGATAAAGAAGTCATGGACTATTTGCGAAGCGTCGAAATGGAAGAGGAATATTTTGATGTACAAAGTTCAGGAGATTCCCATGTCAGCATTTACAGAACTCAGAATAAAAAAAATAATAATGAGGAAAATTTTCCAATTTTTTTCTGTTCATATATAAATGTAAAATGTATTAAATCCTGTTTTTAATAATGGCGTTTTATTTTCTAAAAAAAGTGCAGCATTTTTTGCCCTTTTTATTGAAAATTTGCAATGTAAGGATTTTTTGTAACAGTGAGTTTACGAGGCAAAATTTTTGTTTGAAGAAAATTTTGAATGACAATTTTTTAAATAAAAAGTGAAAGAAATGTTAAATTTTTTTAGAAAAGAAAAGGGCATAAGAGTTTTATAAATAAATGTAACATTTATTGAATTTCTATTATTAAGAAAAGGATTTCTTTTGACAATGTACTAGTTTGTTTATTTATAGTAAAAAAATATCAACATTTATAATCCGCACCCTCCAGTAATAAGGATATGTTCAAGATTTTTTCATTAGTTTTTTCCATCGTAAAACACTACTAATAGTTAGTTGATAGCTAACTTGGAGTTAGCACAAAATTATGAAGAGTGAGTGAATACCAACTCACGCATTCGCAGCATATTGCATTTAAGAACAGAACTGAATAGCTTTAACAAGGATTTAGCCTTCAAGTCACCTAAAACTCATCTCTGATAGAATATAAGTCATCTTTGAGCTAATTCAAATTTCGACAGTTCTTGTAGTAAAAATCTTACCGCTAAGAGACACTTAAAAATTTTCTAGATTTCTCACGATTGACTGTAAAATCATCTAAATTGGAAACGGTTCTAAAATTCTACGATTGCGAACTCTTAAAAATATAAATTTTAGTATACATTTTTATGTTAGTATTTATTTTTCCTTTAACACTTTTAAGTTACAAACACATTCACGACAGCAAGCTACCGACTACTCCATGTCAAAAATAGAATGAAAATGATTATTTTCACGGATGCACGGCTGCAGGTTGTTTATAGCTTTAGTTTGGTGATAAAATAATTCATAAACATTTCACGTAGAGACTTTTAAGGAATATAATTTCTGCAAAATAAAAAAAACGGCTACAAACGGATGCACATAGAAATATACAAAGAATCGGTTAAGTAAAATTAGTTAAACAAAATATTTATTTCATTTGGGTGCTGCCCACTTTTCTGATCATCGTGTTGTATTCTCGCTAGAACTAAATGTGTGTGCAAACGTTCACGAGAATTGGTTTAGTTAAAAAATACTTATTTCGCAACTGCATGGCAGGGCATACTTTTATAGTAATAATGTTGTATTGCCCTGGGAACTTAATGTCTGTGCAAGATTTCATAAGAATCGGCTGACTAAAAGTAATTGAAAAATAGTAATTACTTCGTTCGTGGCGCCTCCACATTTTTCTAGCTATAATTGACACGATATATGTGTATAAAAATTTATGAGAATTGTTTTATTAAAAACTGTTGAAAACGAAAAATAGGCGTGGTACCGCCCACTTTTTATTATAGAAGTATTCTTGCGGGAACTTAATTGGAGGATTCAAGTGGTCGTCATAAAATTATATGTTTTAAAATAATAAAATGAAACAATATTACGAGGAAGAACCAGCAGTATGTAACTTCTCTCTTCACACTCTACTGTTTCTACTGTTTGAATATGACAAAACAATAAACATACCTCAAAAAGTCTTATTATTTTAATACTTTTTTGTTTGAAGCTCAACAATAATTTTTTTTAAATTTTAAAACACTATGACAATATGACACCGCTTGAATCCCCCAAATGTGTATGCAAGGTTTCTAAAAAATCGACTAAGTTGAAGTTATTAAAAAATAATATGTATTTACTATATATGGGCGTGACCCTGGCCACTTTACTACGCGAACAATGTGGAATTACATCCTTTCAAGTATAAACAATATATCCCAAAACATTATGAGGGAACACAAATAAAAAATATAATCGTTTAGTTT
Source organism: Gymnocheta viridis (assembly GCA_956483585.1). NCBI lineage: Eukaryota > Metazoa > Arthropoda > Insecta > Diptera > Tachinidae > Gymnocheta > Gymnocheta viridis. Next base: position 34,444,017 of record OY101442.1, on the reverse strand, counting down.
AAGGTAATTAAAACAAATTTAATTAAAATTTTAAACGACGTTTCAAGATTTTTGTAAGTTAAACAATGTTGCATTAAATTACATTTAACACAATTTAAAAGAGGACACTGCTAATATCAATGCTGGCTATAAAGTTGCTATTCAATAATCTGTAATATTAAGCTAAGATGTGTTTACTGTTTAACGTTGTACTAAAGCTTCGGAACGTTCCCTTCGTGTTAGATATAATTTAATGCAACATGGTTTAATTTACGAAATCCACTAAAAAGTCGGACATAAAATCGTCGAAACGTCGGGTAAAATTGTTATTCAATTAGTTTTAATTACCTTAAGCTATAACAGGCCGGCCTTACTAGCTTGATCGTTTTCTCCACAGGCTTATTATATATAATGCATTATTTTCGCTGGCATTATGCAGCTCGTCATAAGTGAGTTTTACTGTACTAGTAACTACAATTTTTTAAATTATAGTAGTTTTCCCGATTTAACGAACCCAATTGTTGTCAGGCCTGTTCGTTAAAGCGAATTGTTCGTTATATCCAGTACTAAATTAAAAATTAATAGCGTCGTCTATTTTATTCAAAACTCTAAATATCTACAGTATTTTTTAATATTTTATTAAAATTATAGTAATTTAAAATGAATATTTCTTTAAAAATATTTATAAGGAAAGGAAAAATTCCTAAAATCACTGTAATACAAAAATAATTTATTTAAAAAATTGGATAAATACAGCCTGCTTATTGAAATGGATATCTTTTTTAATAGCATCTTCTTGCAGCTCTCTCAAAAGAATTAAATTTGTGTTACTAACATTGTTTTTCAGAGCCCATTTAATACAAATTTAGAAGAGCTTAATGACATCTTCGTGTTTTATTTTGGGCTCTAGAATTTCAGTTTTATCATTTTCGTTTTGTGCATCGTTTTGTTATACATTTGTTCGTTAAACCGACTACAAAATAAAATTTTTATTCGTAATATAAGGTTCTTACTTAGTAGAAATAAAAAAATTGGGTGTTCATTAAATCGAATGTTCGATAAATCGAAAACTACTGTATTTTTATTTAGAACATTTCATTTACTTTTTATCAAGCAAATTGCTTTTCAAAGTTTTCTTAAGACACAAATTTTGTCTCGTAAGAGGTGATTCAATAATTTGTAATAAACTCACTATTTCAAAAAATCATTATACAAGTTTTCAATAAAAATGTAAAAAAATGTTGCGCTTTTTTTTAGAAAAGAAAACGCTATAAATCTGTTTTTAAACTTGATGCTAAAAATTAAATATTTCCTTTTGAGTATTCCAATTTACATACAGTAAAACTCGGTTATAACGAATTCCTTGGGTTTCCAAAAATAGTTGGTTATAAGAAGGTTTGCATTAAGCTACTGACATGTAAAATGGAATAAACGAGTTTAACTGTACATATAAAATTTTTGCTTCTCCCGTAAAAAACTAAAATGCATTTTAGATTTTTGGTGACGATATGCTTTTGTTTTAAATTAAATTTCCTTTATCTGTAAAGTAGATACAACAGACTTTGGATTTCCTCTTTATATCGTGCCGCAATCACAGCATGAAATGCGTGAAGTTGCCAAAGCTAAATATGTAACTATCATCACGCAGAGTACCAGAATATAAAGATTTGTGGTATTTTTCTATTTTTGCGATATTGAGAATCCAACCTTTATAGGTCTGCAAAAAAAAATACTATACATCCTCTTATTTATGGCATTCCAAGGAAAAACATGCATTTTGTTATTTATTTTTTATACATTTCATAATAAATAATTCCTTTCAAAATTATTTATTAATGCTTTTTTATTAAATTTTTCGTAAGAATTTTTTCTTCGAAGATTTGCTTTTCTTTTTTTTTTTACAAAATACAATTAAAATCTTTTGATCGATCTGATTTTTTATTTCTACATATTTTATACTTTATAGTGTAGTAATTTTGCCTAAAAATCTAATAGTTTACATACAAAAATAGGAAAATTGTGTTTTTTTTTGAGAAAAGGTCGTGTTGGTTTTCTACAAAGTATTTCTTGATTTCTTTTAGTTTGAAATTAAAGTTGTGTTTTTTTTTTGTTTAATAACTAATGAAATTAAATAAGTGTTTAAATTAAGAGCTTAACATAAACATTACAATTAATTTATAATTCTATATTTTGTAATTTTTTTTTAATATTTGCATTTATTTTTTTATTTATTTATGTGTGTGGGTGTGTGTGTGTGTATAAATAATATTTTCATTAAAATTATTTAAGTAATGTTTTCGTAATTACACTGCTGACAAAAGGAAAGCTAAATAAAGTATGTAACACAAAAAAAAACAATATGGAAACAAACTATTAAAAGAGCTAAACAGAATAATATTAAAATTATGGGAGAAACTATTAACAATTTCAAAAAAATTAAGTGCAAATTTTCTTTGAAGACCCTAACTTTTTTTTATTTATTTATACAGATTTTTCTTTTTAATAAGTATGCATGTGTATATTTTTTATATCGTTTTTAATTTATTAGAAATTACTACTTATTGAGAGGCAGCGAGGTTTTTCATCTTTTTGTTTTTCTATTAATATAAAAACTAATTTACATTTTGTTTTTAAAAATGTTTTACATAATATTTACAATGAAAGTTATGACATATAATAGTTTTCCTACGATATATATCGACCCGTGTGTGCGAAATTATCATATGTTACACTTTTTTCGAAATCGATTTTTATGCGAATTGGTTATAAATCCATTCATTCATCTGTTGACAAAATATTAAAGCGCACATTTTATCGTATGTAACAGTTTTATAGTATATAATAGTAATAAAAACTCTCTCCTGGAAAATTAAGTTTTTGTAACATACGATAATATCGCCCGCAGGGGTCGATATTATTGCTTAGGTTTTTTATTTTTTATTAAAACAAAACAAAAAAAATATACTTTGCAAGTTTTTTTAAAGTGTAATGTTTGTGTAGAGAAAAATGAAAGAAATTTTGAATTTTTTCATTAGGGGAATTTTGGAGGTTATAATTATTGGGAAGTATTGGGAATCAAGTTAAGAATTGCTAAATTTTTTATGTATTCTGAACACTCTTTCATTGATTTCGAGTCGAGTCTTCTTGTTATTGTTTTTAAGATAGATTATTTGAAATCCTATAAACGACATGCTCCAGTAAAAAGTAAGACTTTTTAATAAAATTTCATAAATAATTTTTGTTAACTTTTCCGGCAACAGCCATATTTCTTGTTGGAACTGTTTTTGTTTGTTTTTTCTTGTAAATACAAAGTTTTGCCAAAATTTAATCAAATGCTGTTTGATGCTGAGAAGAAAAGGAAAGTGTATGAAAGTTGAGAATTTTGAAAATAATGTGTTGCACTAAAAAGGATACAGTTTTCCTTATTCAGCAAGACTAAACAAATTATTCAGGAATAGTGTTTAATATTCTGAGAACATTGAGAAAACAAGTTTAACAATTTGAGTTAATACGAGTATTTAGGAATTTAAATATATTAGAAACTATTAAACAATTCTGTTAGGCTGAACTATTGACCAAGAGGTCGTTTAAAAAACATTAAAGCATTTTAGGAGAATTCCGACAAAACTAACAAAAAAAAAAACACCACAATTCTACAGTCTTGACTGGACATTTTAAAAACCCTTACATGGCGTACTCTTGCCAAAGTTTCAAGTTACTGAAAAACTGCAGCATATTGGCCACTAAATTTTACGTAAAAACAAGAAGCCCGTGGTTCCTGAGACGAAAATTGGTGCATTTGGAGTTCAGAAGTTTCACTGGTGATTATTGAGAAGCAAATTGTACAATTATATCCTGCAGACAAGCTATGTAGCTTCACGTGGTCAGATTTAAGAAAACATTCTATGATTAAATATCTTTTATAAATATCTTATATGAATAAAAAAAATACACAAATAACAAACATCCCATTTCGATGTGGATTTCGAGCCATTCTTCCTTAAATTAGAAGTGCTTTCAATGTACAATTTTGTGACTAATTTTAGCAGCTTAAGTGTCAAGATATGGATATTAACGATACGATGGATTGAAGGATTTCAATTACTGCTTCAGACACTTTCTGGTTGCCATATTTTGTGGTTTGCTGATCAAAGTCCGCTATTCAGCTCTTGTCAATAAATGCCTTGGGACTATTTTTATTGCTTCAAGCCTAAGATTTTCAAGATCTCGAAATAAATTATATTCTTATTTAATTTTAGATTTTAAGCCAAAATTAGATTTTGCTAGGATATTTAAGCAGCGCACTGCACGGATAATGTGGCTGTTCAATTATTACGTACAGCAAATTTAACTGACTTCAACGTCCTCTTATCAGCTCTAGTAGCACATTTTAAGCAATATTCATAAGCAACCCATAGACGTTGCGACCGTTGGTACAACATGATGAGGTTGTGCACGAGATTGTAACGTTTTGGTTGTATTAAGTTGTGTCTTGGTTGTACGAAAGATTAAAAAGTTTTGATTTTTTGAGAAGTTGTACAACACTGTCGCAACGTTTGTGTACCTGTCGCACACTATTTCATGTAGTAAATGTGTTTAGTATTGTTGTGGCCATCTTGCAGGAAACATTAAATAATATTATTATTTATGGACGACATCGATGTTATGTCTAAGATCGCACAGCTAATTGTATCGTTTGTGCGACAAGTATACAAGTTGATTACCAACCGAGTTGTACCAACGGTCACAACGTCTATGGGTTGCTATACGATGAATTCTCAAGTCCGTTAAAATTTTTTAATGAACCTTTTTATAACGTCACGTAATGTGTGAACACCCCCCCAATAAGAACACAAATTTGTAACCACCATTTCATATGAGGCTATAGACCCAAAGAAAAATATAGTTAAACATGATTGCTGCAACAATATTATGATTGTGAAACACACCGTATGGTTGTGGCAAACACATTATAATGGTAGAAAAAAAATCTATTGGTGGTTTTTTATATTTTAAATATAACTATATAATTCCTTTTTGTCATTTTTTTCATTTAATAATTACCATCTGTAACAGCTCCACCATGATTGGTCCACAACCAAATTATTTTCAAAGATCATGCAAATAACATGAATTTACCTTACGTATATTACTCATTACACCACAAATAAAAGACATGTGCTACATAAGTTCTGTGTACTGATGTATGAAACTAAAATATAATTCTCATTTCGTTAATATTAAAAATATTTACTAAGAATTTCAGGTTTATCAGGATGAGCTTCGATCAATAATACAATTCAACAAAAATATGTTGCTGTTGGATTATGCTTGCCTTAACCATGTTTTTCTTTGCCTGTACGTAACATGCGACTCAATTTTGTTTAGAAATCATTGAAAACCCTAACATCTTATTTGTTCAAAGCGGCTCATTGAAAGCGACTGGGTAGATGATTGCACGAATACGTAACAACTTTCGTTTGTACAACATGTTTAAAATTTTTCGTTCTATTTACATTCTGTGTGGTAAAAATCAGCGTTATGGTAAACAATCAGATTGCTTATCTGCATATTAGTCCTATTTCTCTACCGCTTTGTGTTCTTTAAACAGGTAGTAAATTTTTTTCATTCACATTTTTTAAACGATTTGATCGCTTGGAACACTAATAATTAAATAATTCTTGTTTCAATTTTATTCATATACATATTTCATTTCTTTATCTACCAAATTTCCACATCTTACGCCAAATTCCAACGAACACACAATAAAAGATAATCACCCATAATTAATATTGTATTTGCTTGTTAACTTCACACCTTTGCGGTAAAATGTTTACAATAGTTTTATTATTATTATTATTATTATATTATTTTTTTGTTATAACAAAAACCGTTCGAATGAATTTATTTCGATCAATGACAGCCGTTATGTTATGATTTCTTTTTATGTTTAACACCAATGTCGCAAATGATTCCATTTAACTAATTTGAAATGTTACACCTTAAGGATTTATCGGGGTTTTGTAGAAGGAACTGGTCATCAAGGGGTTAAAATGTTTTTAGTTAATGTTTAAAAGTGGATGCAAAGTGAGCGTATGAAAATGTTTGTTAATTAGATATTTGTGTGTATTTTGAAGTACATTTTGAGTGCACGGATGGGTGGGTATGTGTACAGTATGTTGTATGTATTTTTTTAATGAAAATCTTGCAAAATTTACACTGTTTTCTTTAATGATATTTAGATATGTATGTTTGTATAAAATTTTATATATATATATGTATATTTTATTTTTTGTAAAACATATAAATGTTATGGCTTTTTACAAATATAGCGTGTGTATTGAATTTTTTGTTTGCGTTGTATTAAATGCCTTATGCAACAAATTAATGAATGATTAATTACTATTGCTTGTCATATGTTCATCCGATTTTTCATTTAAACTTTGTACATAGATTTCTTCTATATTTCTTCCTTAGAAGACTATAATTAATTTTGTATGATTTGCTAGACAATTTGCAAAAATTTACACGTCAACATTGAAAATTATTTATAATTCTTTTTCTTTTTAATATTTTTATTTAACCCAAAAATGCAATTGATGAGAAACCTTTTCAGAACTGCATCACTGCAACGCATACTGCAAACATTAGATGTCCTATGAGTCATTGATAAACTATCCCAAAATAATTGGTGTCATAAAAGAGCAATCGTAACAGCTGTTTGGCAAAAGCAGTAGGGGTATTCAGTATTTGAGGCAAATGGTGTTGCAAAGCACTATTGCAAAATATCCTAACGTGTTCATTATAATCCAATAAAAATACACAGATTCAATATTTGCATCATTGCAAAAAAATAAAAAAAACCAATACGAATTTGAATTTTGCAAAATTGCAATGGGATTTTGCAAGTGCAAAATTTGTGAATTTTTTTTGTTTATTTGATTGTACGCAATGATAATTTGCTTCCGTTTTTGCGCAAAATCATATGCATCAACCACTGAACTCTGCTAGTGTAAATTTATTAAGTTTTGCTGCTTTGGCGGTCAAGTGATGCAATTCTGAAAAGACCCATTGTTAAACAAACAAAAAAAAAACTAAATAAACTTTTATCACAACAAAATTTTGAAAAGAATTACGTTAATTTGGAAGTTATTTAGTTATTAATTAAACAAAATTTAAACAAATCAAAATACAGAGAAAATTTTAAAAAATAAAACCAAAAGAAGTCAAAGCCAAAAAAAAATTAAACAACTAAAAAGAAAATATAAAAAAAATAATGTATGTGTGTATGTAGATATTTACTAATCGCCGGCGTTATATAAATATGTTACATTCAAAAAGTACGAGTATATTAGATTAGAAAATAAAAAAGTATATAATATATTAAATAAAATTAATTTAAAAAAAATAATAAAATAACTAAATAATATGAGGAAATTTTTGTTTTCGCTTTTTAAATACAAGTTATAAAAAAAATTATTTATAATGAAAATATGTAGAACAAACAAAACTCACGAGTCTAGCTGATCATAATAAAGGAAGTCGTCTGCTCCCGCCGTTAGAGGCGTTTGTGATGACTCCGCAGCTGCATAAGGAATATGGCTGCTACTTGGCACAATAAATGAATCGTCTTCGTAGCTGGTATCTTCGTTCATTTCGTCAGTGTTTTCCATATCGATATCATCGTCGTCAGGATCTTCGGCAGCCGAAGTATCTTCCGATGATTTTTCTATGTATTCTTCCATGGAATTGGAATATCTTACATTGCGTTGTTCTCTGTCACCACGATCGCTTGTAGCTTCTGCATGCGGATCGTAGTTTTCGAAGAGTGTAGTACTGGGGAATAAAGATGTGGTTTCCCAAGATTTTGGCTTAAGCGTTGACGTGGATGAAATTTGGGTGGAGGTTGATTCCATGTGAGCTATTTTTTCGGTGGTTGTACTGGAAGTTTTTCTATTGTTTTTTCTATTGTTGTTGTTGGGACTATTGAAACCGCCTCTTTTTGAATTTTTTTGCTTTTTCTTTGAACCAGCATTGTTATTGCTGTTATTGGAATTATTTCTAGCTGCATGCTTGCCGGAGCCACCTACTCGATTAACATTTAGCTTTTTGCCTCGACGATTATTGGCTCCGAGGCCATCGGTACCTAAGCCATTTTTACCATGTCCCCTTCTGTTGTTACCCTGTTGTTTTTTAAAGTCTCCTTTTTTAGTGCACATTGGTGGCAACACTATATCCGTAACCCCCGCTTGTTGTTGTTGGAGCAATAAGTCCCGACATTTTTGCTGTCGTATGGGACCAAGCTGATTGCCACGCTTCGTATAAGACGTGGGTCGATTAAGAGGTGTAGTGCAATTGTGTTGTTCTTCATTTTCAAAACGGCGGCATTTTCGTTTCTTCCCCACCTTTTTGCCGCCTCTGTGACTACTGGTTTGTAATGCTGTACCATTGCTACTCGTTGTTGCTGAACTGTCACTGTGGCTATTGCTACTACTAGTATGCTTACTATTACTACTGCTACTGCTACTGCTAATATGGCCATCATTTCGATTAATGCTAATACTACTCGGGCTACTACTACTACTATCTCTATTTGTTTCTAGTTTACTATTGCTATTACTATTACTACTACTACTGCTACTGCTACTACTTCGACTATTGGAACTTAAGTTATTTTTATCATTGGCAACAGGAACGCTGTTCAAAACTGGGCCACTTCCTAAACTATTATCTTTATCTAAATTCCTACTTAAACTACTTTTACTATTACTATTGTTATTGTTATTATTATTATTACTGTTGTTTGCATTGCACTTAGGACGTGCTTTAAAGTTTTTGCTATCGATCAATTCGATCAATGGTTTGCCAGTATCACAGAGTTGTCGTATGCCATGTTTAACACGATTTGCACCGAAATTTTTCGCAATCAGCTGTTCTACACGCTCCTGCGGCACCGTTTCGGGTATAGCATTCGTATATGTCGCTAATTTACCCAACGAACGGCTGGGTGGTATTTGTAATTTACGCGGCTCACCATGCCGATTTAACGCCAAATAATATTTGCGCCGCGTATTTGAATTATAGGTGGATGAGTAGGTATTGTAGTTGTGCTGCTCCATGCTCTCATTGAAGACACAGTCGTCAGTAAATTCTTTCTGCAACGAGAAACTATAGTAAGTTATTTGGTTATTTTTTAATGTTTTTTATGTTAAGTGTTAAAGTTAAATTGCGCTTTCTATAGCTAAACTTGTTCCCTTTTTTTGTTTGTTTGTTTGTTTTAAAACTAAAATTAGTAAGTATATGCGAGTATTAGTGACGTAACGAATGCAAATTTTTAGTATTCGCGACTACGGTTTTTTACCATTTATAGTACAAGACGACAACACCTGAATTTGATCCTGGTAAAGCGATAACTATGACTGGTACAAGCACGATACCGAACATCAGTTTCAAAACTGTGTTTAATTTATTTTAAAAATTTTCCGCTGTAAAGTCATTTAGATTTAGAAAATTAAACGTCCTCGTAATAATCAAGCTGTCGACATTTTTTATTAAAAATTGAAAGCCACTTTTTTCTATCTCGTAAGGTTTTCTCACAAAAACCAGGTGTAAGCGAACTACCAAAAAGCATAGAATTGAGATTTTATAAAAAGTGTAATATATAGTAAAAACGTTTCTCTTGTTTAAAGGAAACTCGTTGTATTGCAAAGACTGTCATATCGACAACAAAAAAAGATTTTAAATTTTAGAAAATTATCCATTAAAAATAAAGTCTTTTATAAGCGGAATTAAGGCTTCTTTCCTTTACAAACCAGGGGGAAAATTACGGCATTTGATATCGAACGAAATTTCCAAACAATTTCAAAAACATGGAATTTCGTTCGATATCGAATGCCGTAATTTGCCCCCTGTTTGTTGATTCATCTAAATCGATTAGTACTTCTACGGTTGCATTTGTCAATCTGGACGATTTTTAAATAAAATTATCTAAAGTTTGTCGGATTGTAACAACTTTTTTTTTCAAATAAATTTCCTTATAATAATTGATAGCGTCGGTGATATTACTAGTTACTTTTAAACTCCGATTTACGTCCAGGTCATTGTTTTCAAAAATGTCCACTGCATCGCTTGAGATATTTTAGCAGCAGTATAAGCTTTTTTTCTTCTGCTCCGACCTCAAGCGGAACTGTTTTATCGTCTTGCGCATTGGTACTCTCAACTGCAATTATACTTTCGTTATTTAGCTCTTCGTAGTATAATAGCAGATCATTAATATCCTGTTCTTCTATATCTGTTTTAGATTTGTACAAACATTTTCATATTAACGACGCAAATTCGAAATCACGGAAAATTTTTAAAAGACGAATTTTCGAAACGACGCAAACCGAAGCGTCGCAAACCGGCTTATAAAAACCGGAAATAGCTTTTCTAAAACTAGCATTTAAAAAAAAATTTTCAATTACAAATTAAATTTATTTTCTTTTTAAATACAATCTTTGGTGGGACCGAACTTGCGACCTCTAGAATAAGAAGATACAAAACCTAACAAACTTTACTACAGGAGCAAATTATAAAGGCATTCAAAATGAATTCGAAATCTACTGGGATTGGTTCCTGTGTGATAAGGACTAGTTCCAGCTGCATTAGGAATATGCCAATTTAAGGTGTCGTTGTCTTGTGGGGAGTCAATTGATATTATTTATATATTATGTGATAAGTAACAGATCGATTCTTATCGAAATGGTTCGACGCCGCACAGAGGAGTATTTGAACCAAAAAGCTGGCCAAAATTATTAATCGTGTTTTGTTAATTGAGAGATTGAGTTTTTTTATAGTTTTAGCTGTAATTTGATATAAAAAATCTTTTGGCAGATTTTTGGATGTTTTTCCAACAGTAGCTCTCTCCGTGTAATTTTCTTCACTTTCTTGACTTCAGCAGTGCCTCAGAGCTACAAATCACTACATAAAGTCTTAAAAATTTACAATATGATGTAAAATTTTGTTGTGTATCGATCTGCGTACATAGTTTTTAGCGTTTCTTTAAATTAATTTTTTCATTTTTGGCATAAATACTCCTCCGTATGCCTACAGTCTTACCTAAATTAGATCAAGACTCGCAAGTTCTTGTATCACTTGAATTTTCACTATTCAACAAAGTGCATTCGAACATTTGGCTCAAGGTTTCCCGCAGTGAAGTTACTGTTTTTTATTTAGCTAATGTTATTAAGAATTAATATTAGTATATTCAAAGTATTCGCTTAAATTTGGCGAATGGGAATATCAAAAATTGACAAATATTCGCGAATATGAATACGAATATTTGTTACTACACTAATATGTATGTATAAACAAAAAAATGCAAATTTCTTGGGTTGAGTTAATTCGTATGATACGAGATTTCGCCCGTGGCAAATATTTTCAGATTTTAACCGGGGTAAAAAAAATATAACTCGTTAAAAAGGCCGACTCCTTGCGATTACTAATTAACGGGATTCTACTGTACTATAAAAAATCTATAAGATGATAACGTTTTCGTTATCATATCGTTTTTTAATTTTTTTTGAATACTGAAAACTTAAATATTTCGAGTTAATACACTGTTAACATCGCACAGATTTGTATTTAAAAGAAAAAAATTTATAATACATTTTTTTTAAATAAATTTCAAATCCAATTTTTTTATTTTTTTATGAATACGACAGTAAATATTTTTAAGTGTAACAAATGATTTGCCACAACTATTATATTTAAGGCAGTAATTGCGCCGCTGACAGAATAGAGTTTATAAACAAAAGAGGAGCAACAACATTTTACGATCAGTGGGCATTTAGCCAACTGTAAAGTGCATTTTTGTTAGCGAATAAAAATTATTTTTAAACTAAATTATTTTATAATTGATTTGAAAATAAAAAGAGTTACAATTGACATACTTTTTCCTTTAGTTAGTTTTAGGACGAACAAATTGCCGTAAACTGTTTGCATTCAAAAAACAATATAAACAGAATAAAAGTAACAGTAGGGTCAGACGTTACAAATATTCGACGATATAAGTGGAACCACTATTTTTTTGTCCTTTTTTTGTATCAATCATAAATAGCAACTTAAAAATATAACAATAGAAAATGTTGTTAAATAATTTAATAACGTAGACATATTGCGGTTAATTTTAATTTGTAACGTGCTGTTTTTCTATACTATTATTTTATATATTCAGTATTCAGTATTTAAATTAATTATTGAGAGATACTATGATGATACACATTTCACAGTTGCTGATGCATATCATCAAGGTAATTCTAATCAAAAATACTTAGTAAAACCAAAGATTTTATACGAAGGTTTCATTTGAATAAGAGAGAGAAGAAGAAGCCTGCACAATGTCAAAATAACTCAACAGTCAAAAATAAAGATATATTTTCGGTCGTATTCATTTTGGGTTTGAATTGTATATTAAGAAAAATTTTTATGAAATATATTTCCTAAAATACATCTCAAATACAAATTATTTTGTATGAATGCGGGGTCTTTATACATATTTTATAATAAGTTTAATGAGTATTTGTTTATTATCAAAGAATACGTTTTTTCACCAAATTTTTGCGACGTCTGACCACAGCTTTAATAACATATTTTGAAATGTTTTAATACATATAGGTGCATATACATTTATTAATATATATTTTTTTTGTTTTGCCTTGTTTATTACTTTAACACAAAACTGTCAAAGACATCATCATTAATCCACAGAAATAAACAAACGCATAAAAATCTTGTGGCATAGAAGCAGAAAAAGAAAAAAATGTTGCAACCTATTTGTGTTGCATTACGATGATATTTTCTTTTATTATTTCTAAGCCAATATGTTGGAGTTTTAAATTTTTACGTAGCCACTCTCTAATTTAGTTTAGTGCAAATTAAAATTTAAACATTAATTTCTGCATTATCTTTGACTCTACATATTTGCTTTTTTGTCATCTCTTTAGCCGGATGTGACATGCGACGACAGAATTGGTTCATTCATTCATACAAGTCTATATTTATTTCCCTTTTTACAATAATACCACACACACACATATATATATACACAAACAAAACTTTGTCGGTCTAATGAGAAACGAAAATTAATTAATTTTTTATTGTTAAACAATTTTAATCTGTTTTTCTAAAATTAAACTGAGCAACATGCAAATAAACAAAAAAAAATAATTAAATAGAAAATTAGAAACTAACGAAAGCCAAAGAAGTAAGTAAGAGCAACATATTATGGTTGTTTTCAAATCATATTATCATCAAAACCAAGGCAGTTCTGCCTAAATGTATAACATTAAAATACATTTATGACGTTTTTTAAATATTTTTCTTTTTGGTTTTAGACTCAAAAATTATAATTTTCTGGAATTTATTTTCTCTATTTGCATGCCTTTTTATATTTTCTTAAAATGTTCGTTACTCTACTTTAAGCACGAAGAATGTTGGAAAAACTATCGTCTGAAAATCATTTCGTTGTATGTTTTAGTATTGATTATTACGGGTACTGCAGGTGTATTGAATGTTTTATTAGACTGAATTGTATGGCAAAATATTTTAAACATATATGTATGTATGTCCAATTCACAACACTTTGTGTGAATTGTATGTTGTAAAAATATCGTAAGCAATTTCCATATGCACATGTTTCTAAATATCTTTTAAAAAGTAATTTATAGATACAGGCATGGTAGAAAAATACAGTTAGTGTCGGAGCTACAACAACACTGCTTTTTATTGTTTTTAGTCTCGAAGTTGTCAAAAAGCACAAAAGAAAAATGGCAAAAAATTTTATATTCACATGTGTGTTTGGTTGCATTTTCTGCTCTATAAAGAATTTTGTTTATTTTCCTTTTCATTTTAAAAAGGCAAAAAAATCATTGCTCTTTCTAAACCAAATAAGCCTAAGCACAGTCCGCATAGCCATAGGCCGATAAGGTTATTAAGTAACCTTGGCAAGCTATATGAGAAAGCTATTAAAAATTAAATTTACAGTGTCATTGAAAACACATCAATATTATTAGCAAATTAACAATTTGGGCTTAAAACACAACATAGCGCAGTTCATCAAATAAACCGTATCACAAACATTATAAAGTTCAACAAACGAATTAAGCAATCTACAGTTATATTAGTACTGGACGTAGAAAAGGCATTTAATACCGTTTGGCACAACGGCCTTGTTTACAAATTGCTCCAATCTAATATACCAAAATATCTGTGAAGGCTTATTAATGATTTTCTTACTGATAGAACGTTCGTAGTAGGTCTACCACAAGGGTCAATATTATCACCGTTATTGTATTCAATTTACACATCAGATTTTTCTTCCCCCTAATACATAAAAGTTGCTTACTATCCTGCCGATACGGCTCTCATAACTTCTAGTAAACACTAAACCATTGTTAAAGAATATGGAAAAAGGATTTTTCGCCGGTAACAAATACTTTTATAAATGGAAAATAAAAATAAATACTATTAAGACCCAGGCTATTATATTCCTTTACAACAACTCTCCCAGACGCTTACCCAGTCGTCAGTTAAGTCTCAAAAATGAAAGCCTGACAAACGATGTCAAATATCTTGCTGTTTGCCCCGATAAGAAACTTAATTTTGCGAAATACACTGATGAAATTTGTAAGAAGTATACGAAAACTATCAGAGCTTTGTGGCCAATTCTCAGCACACGTTCAACACTTAACCTTAAGAACAAAAACTTAATATTCAAGACTGTGATTAGACCAACTTTGACTAATGCAAGTACATTTTGGTACAATGCTGCAAAAACACATTTGAAGAAACTGCAAACCATTCAAAATAAATGTCTTAAAATCATGTACATATAACAAAATTTGGAAATACTCAACTCAACTTCTCAACTCAACGAAACTGGATATGAACTAATTATAAACTTCATAAGAAAACTTAACAATAAATACCTGGAATATATTCAAAATTCTCCTTATCAACTGATAAGATAATGCATACAACTGTCTTAATTAAAGCTCCGAAACAGAAATTATAAATAGAAAATGGCGAGTATACATGTATTATCTTGCGATAATTTCATTGTATACCTGTGCATTTCCCAACTATTTAAACTTCTCTCTTTTCATATAAAGGTTTATTTTCCTATTTTCCTTTGAACAATGTTATAATGAAAAAAAATTAATATCAAGTTCTTTTGTTAGCAGAATTATTCGTTGTAGTATCTATAGATAAAATCCGAAAATTTTAAATTTATATTTATATATAAGATGTAAATAAAGATTAATTTATAAATGAAAAAAAAATTCTTTTCCTTTTCTTATTTGCATTGGAAACAAATGTTCAAGTGTGCTTTTTTAGTAGTGTGGATGTGTGTTATTTAAACCTAAACAAATTTTGACAGATGTGAACCCAAAAAAAAGTCCGCTAACGTTTCGACCCGGTATTATTCTACCATGCATATAGGAATTTATCAAAGAAATTTGACATACAAGTCCTACACTGGTTGTGAATTGATCAATAGAATTGAGGAGGGATAAGCTTGTAGAACACTATGGAAGACAACTTTTATCAGAAAGAAATGTTTGGAGTGGTTTAAAATTATCAATAATAATAAAAACTTGGCATTTTTAAATAAACTAGTGTATCGAGCGGCCGACTCAATCGATCGCATTCTAGAAATTAATATTAAACATTTACATAAATACAGGCGACAAAATGCAAAAATAAAAACATTCTAAATAAACAACTTAAAACTCTGTGTTATTTTTATGCAAAAGCAAATAAAACAAACACACTTGAACAGTTTGTTTATTTTTTTCACTTGAAGCTGATACATGCATTTGCAATAAGTGTGCATGTGTTAGTAGCAACTTTAAACGCTTATAGCTCCCAAAATACTAAACCAATTTTAATAAAATTAAGATATAGAAAAAATATAGAAAACTTTCAAAAATCGGTTCAGTATTACGGCCGTAAAATGGGATCTAAGAAAGCGTGTTTGCCTATTAATAATATACTTAGATAGATAGATATTTTATGTTGTCGAACTATAAAATGTTGGTAATTAAATTCAGCGTGTCTTTATCATGCTCTTTCTTAATAATTTTTCACGTATTATTTTTTTAATTTTTATAAACACGAACAAATGTCAAAAAAGTTTTTGATATTTTTTTTTGAATTGGTAGAGTATTGCAAATAATTAAATTATAACATGGGAATTTTAACTTAATTTTTTTTTTGCAAAATTTAACAAAAAAATAAATGGATTAACCATAGTTGACCCACATATTGCTCAATTAGAAACAATTATAAATGGCATTTATAAGAAAGAATATTTTCATATTTACAATAGTTTATTTTACTTAAAAGAAATTTTCAAACTCAGAATTCGTTTTCGTAAGAGATTTATTGTATAAACTCCAGAACGAATTTACACACACAAAGTTTCAAAAGCAACCAAACCAACTAACTCCATTCCTGCTCATAAATTCATCAAAACATCAAATGACTCACACGGGACACATTTTAAATAAAACGCCGTTTTTCTTTTAACAAATACAATTTTTATTTTATATGTATTTTAATTTCTATTCTAGTTTATTCACGAGAATAAAAGAAATTTAGAAAAAAGGGGAGACCAAAGAATTTGTAAGTTTAATATCAACCTAATTTTTTTTTAATTTAATGCTTGGCTGCCAACAAATTTAGTTGCAGTTTACAGCAAATTATGAATATACTTAAAATTTATAAAAATAAACGTTTACTAGACATATGTTATGTCTTGCATGCATACAGAGCCCGACTAAAACGAAAATACTGAATAAAAAAAAGTTTAAAAAAATGCTCCTTAAAAGGGCGCATATTAAAATATTTTTTATTTATTTTTTTTTTGCTCAATTTATTACTAAAAAAGAAGCTACATAATTTGTAATGGGCTAATTCTTGAAACAACAAGAAGAATCACTTGGAAAATACTTTTGCTGACAGTTTTAGTTGTCAAATCAATGTTGACAACTTTATAGCACATATACTTTATAATCTGATATCAGGGCCAATAATAACAAATGGGGATGTTGTTATTTTAGGAAGCTGTTTGATGGAAAGCATTTAATTAAACAAAACTATTTTTAATTCAGAGAAATTATTTTTAATGTTGTTTAAAACTTGTGTGACAATTTCAAAGAGCAGAAATAAAAAGATTTAAAGAACAAAAAAATACTATTATGATTTGTTGAATTTGAATACAAATTTTTATACCAAATTGGAAAAAAACAAAAGTTAAAAATAACTGTTTTTAATCAGTCATGGCAAATAATAGGCGTAGACAGACAACTTTCTCAGCAAAATGTTAATGTCACTGTCGTCTCTGCATAATAATTTTCCAGTTTAAAACAAAAGACAGCCAGCCCTGCGCGCCTGCCGTACACAAGTACTCGTATGTGGATTAAGATGATACGAAATAAAACTATTTTAATTGCTTGTCAACAAAATTGGTTCAATGTTGTTAATTGTTTGTGATTTTTGAAATGCATTGAACTTGAAATATTTACTTAACATACAAAAAAAAAAAAAAAAACAATAAATAAATAAATAAAAATTAAACATTTTCAGACTTTTCCATTTCATGTCATACCATATGTTACGTTACAAATAAAACAAAAATGGCACAGAGGCGGACGGGCGGACGGACATTTTGATTAAAAAGAAACTAAAGAAATCGTAAAAAATACGCTTGATGAAAAGATTGTATATTTAACCCATTAATGTCTGAGGTTCTCCTAAAGAAACATTAACATTTATTATTAAATGATTTCCGTTTTTTCTTCGGCATAAAACGAAATTTGTGGAAGAAAACTTTTCGACTTTTATTCACGATGGTAGTGAATATTTATTCTACTCTACAACGAAATTTTAAAATAACATTTTTAATGTGCTTTTATTCTCTCTTAAATATCAAAATAACAAATGCTTAGGTGTAACAATAGCCCGGTCCATGTTAAATCAAATCGTCCGGAAGATAGAGAAATTGAAATAAGAAATTTTTATCATTTTTGCAAATACAGTCGAACTTCTATAACTCGATCCAATTCGATTGGCAGTAGCGTTAAAATAGAAAATAACTCACACTTGAACTTCCATAACTCAAAATTATCCATAACTCAAACGAAATCGCATGCACCTCTATAAATCGAAGTGATTTGCTTAATTATCACATTATTGAAGGGCATTGTTTTGAGTTCAATTTTTTTATATTCGTGGGGCCTTAAGCGGAACGCCAGGCAAGTGATGGCGAGGATTCGGAGGAGAAACTTCAGTAGCATTCCAGAAATGATGTAGAAAATTTTTATCGAACACTATAAATAAGGCTTTGAACAATTTCGAGTAATTTCTTATTGAAAATAAAAAAGTAAATTTTCATTCACTAATTTCAGAATGTTTAACTTCACTTTAGATAACTTATTATATGTTGTTTTCGGTAAGTGTCTGTTTTAAATAAAGAAACATATTCATCATTTAATAAACGGACATTTTTTTCAACAAATAAATTCTATAATTTGAAGTTCCCGTAAGTCGAAGATTTTTTGGGTTAATGGTGATTCGAGTTATGCAAGTTCGACTTTATATAGAATGACATAATAAAATATGACATAAAAAACTAAGACCATGTTATTTTTCTCTAAAATCTCGTACAAATTCCTTTTTTAAGTGTTAAGCTTTTTATTGATGATTTTATTGGGCTAAGCTGCAATTTATGAAGGCTTGAGGTGTTTGCAGCTGTTTCTTCGGTGCGTTCGATGTTTCGCAGCCGTATAACACCTCTGCCTTGATGCTCGCATTAAATATTCTAATTATTGTGCCCCTTGAAATTTGTATCGATCTCCATGCCTTCTCGATTAAACTGAAAGCTGTAGTTGTTATGGTGCTACCGAGATAATGGTATGACTCTACGGTGTTAATCAGCGTTCCGCCTGCAGTATATGGTTGATGGATGTTGGTGTTAATGCGCAAAATTTTTGTTTTTTGAATACTTATGTTTAATCCGACTTGTGCTGCAAATTTCACAACGTCATTTAAAATTTCAGTTATAGCTGAGTGTTTGTAGTCACGAAAACAAATGTCGTCTGCGGAGTCGAGATCGATAAGCTTCCCATTTATTCCCCAGATAGTTACTCTGTTGTATTGGGATACTCAGAACATCAAGGCATCGAGAACAATGTAAAAAAGCAGTGAGTAAATACGCAACCTTGTCGCACGCTCTTTTGTACACTTGTACACTTGCACCGCTGATATGTGACTATTCCTCTTCGTTGTAAGTACCAAATTTACAGTGGTTCGGGACTATAGTCATTATAGACAACTAAAAATTGCATTCGTTACTGGTGAATCGGTATTCCAACTCATCTGCAAACAGCAGAAGGTCTTCATCATAATTTTTACAGCAGAATAATATTCGGAGGGCGCTAATGGGAGATAATGTCAATGTCCATATTCTGAGACAGGACCAGATCATCGGCAACTTTGCTGTCGACGATCCGCTATTGCAAACACATCATTTCCTTGCAACGCAACCTAAAGAAAAATCAAATCACTAAAACTTTAAATTTTATTTTATAGAGAAAATGTTCTAGTTCTTTAAACAAATTTAAACTTATATTTAAATTATTAAACTCTACAATATCTGTTAAGTTACTCCACATACATTTCTACGTAGGCAAATATATATCTTAACATTTAATCTGAATATTACACGACTACTTGTAATCATTTCCAGAACTTGTTGTTTTTTTACTGTTCCCTTTTTTGTTGCTGCGTTTCTGTTTCGACCCAAACAGTTGTCAAAATGTCACATAAACTATTGTATTTTATTGACTGCTCACACCTATTTTGACATAAATTATCCAGTATTTTGTTTTGTGCTGATCATCATTGTTTTGATGGCGTCTTAGATTTGTACCCATGTCCTGTGATAATGAGTTCGTTTATCTTTTTTAATATCTACTGATGAAAGGTGCGACAAAAAGGGATGCCGACAAAAATATTTATCGCTACAGAATGATAAATGGAGAATAAAAAGATGTTGAAGGATATTATGTGTAGATAAATGAATTAAAAAGAAACATATCTTTAACAAAGTATTTACAAAAGGGTTCTTAGATAAATTGATATGATGCAAGAGTCCGTTAGAACATTAAATCCCCAATATGGAAGTATTATTTTTATTTTGGAATAAAATTAAAGGTTTGGCTGACGGACGCAACGCCAAATGGAATGTATTAATGTATGTACGCAGTAAGTATTTATAAATAAAGTCTCATAAAAACGTTGACTATATTCGAAAAAAGAAATAAAATTACGGGGAAATATACCACAGAAAATTTGATGCCTCTTAAACAAAACGGAATGAATAGAAATATATTGCACCAGTCGTGCCAAGAAGTCGCTTCCATACCACTGGCGTGGAAGACAAGAAAAAGCGCTCTAAAAGCACGAAAAATATTGTGTGCTTTACAATGTCTAGCAAAACCGAAATTTTCTAGCAATCCTGTTTTTAGTTTTAAAGGGATCCCATATAATAGATCTGTATTCAAGAATAGATCTTGCAAACGAT
The DNA here is from genome assembly GCA_956483585.1 of Gymnocheta viridis. Classification (NCBI taxonomy): domain Eukaryota; kingdom Metazoa; phylum Arthropoda; class Insecta; order Diptera; family Tachinidae; genus Gymnocheta; species Gymnocheta viridis. Next base: position 34,423,412 of record OY101442.1, on the reverse strand, counting down.
GCAAATGTGAGTTTTGTGAGGTATGGATTCGGAAATTCTTTACACCAGAAATCCGAAAATTCTTAACACAGTTTTTTTTTTAAATCCAAGTACCCGATTAACTTTGTTAGCATTTATAGAAATGTGCTTACGAAAGCTGAGGAATAAAGTAGAGTTACCAACACGATAAAATTATTCAAATTTGATGTGTCTAAAGAAGGAGATGCTTCTTTTTTTGAATATTTAAATGCAATAAATTGACTTTAGACCCTCGAGAGAATTTTCTTCAAATCAGATCCTAGTAAATTATATCATTGAAAGCCATACAATTTTTGATACATCAATACTTTAGAATGTAAAATATTAGAAGGAAGATCATTGCTAAATAATGTGATTAAAATATATTCCAGATGAGTGTCCTGATTAGCACCAGAATGGACTTGCATGACAACTGTAAATTTTACTTGCTGTGTTCTATTTTGTGATTTATTTTATCGAACAGTTTGTCAAAATCAGAGTACAGGCGATTTACCGAAATCGGTATTGATCCGTTGTGCTAGTCTGATGAATAATAAATTGTTTCAAATAGTGATCTCTTAATAAAATAATAAATTTATGCAAAAAATTTCTTAAGTTAAAATAAATGGAAAAACTCAAATTTGAACTCAAGCCAAGCAATTCCTTTCAAGGTAAACCGAAACAGTTCAACTAATTGCGCATAAACATTAATTATAGAAAAAATTAAATTTTAGAAATAATTACGGGCTTTTTACATAAAATATCTAACATATGTGCACACAAGTACAAATGTGCCATGAAAAATTCAGATAAATATGTAATTGATCATTTGTAAACCTATTTAAAGAAGCAAGCATCCCATACAAAACTATAAGTGGCCAGTGGACCACATTAATTTAAGAAATAGGAGCAGTGCTGCTCTCAGCTAATTTTTACATTCAGGACATGAATACATATCGATTGATACTTTATGTTTTGTTGTAGATACAAAAAATAAATTAAATTATCATTCCGATTATTTCAGTTTTGCTGCTTTCAACCAACTTGGCTTGTTTTAATATTTTCGCTTTTTCCAATAATTGTTGTATTCACTAATTCGGCGTTTTCTTCTGATCCTTCGCAAATTTTTTATGAGTTTTGGAACTTTTTTTTTAAATTTTAGTCCGCTCTTTCAAGGTTTTTATTTCTTCTAATTTTACCAGCAATTTAAGTTTAATTTTTAATTGTACTTTTTGTAGCAAAGAACTTCAAAAATTAGAAAATAAATTTACAAATAAAAAAAACATGATTCAATTAAAATCATGTTTTCTTGGCAAATTTTTTCGCCATTCAATGATAATATTTATTTGTTTGTTTGTTTTTCCTCGTTGAAGTGCATTGTTTTTGAGGTAAGCCGATACGGTTAAAACAACTACATATAAATAAAATATCAATGTCGTTAAGCCACTAAATAAACAATAGATTAAACAAACAAACAAACAAAAAAAACAATAAATTTCCTACCAAATCCACTTTAAAATAACGACAATAAATTGTCAATTTCAACGCCATTTGATGGCAAAATCAACACAATAAATTCCAGAAAAAAACACACACACAAACAATAGAGAAAAACAAATATGATCTTTTTTTTTGTTGGAAAAACAAAAACTTCTACCCTTAAGTACTCTGTAGTTTCACAAATAAAAATAAACAATAATTACACACTTAAAATACCCTTCATACAGCCAGAAAATTATGTCCTTTTTGTTCTAAAAAATAATAAACAAAAGAAAAGCGATAACTAATGTCGATCGAATGAGGATAAAAACTAATTGCATCCCTTTTGAATTCTTTAAAAAATCTTTGTAGTGCACGATTCCCTTTTTTTTGTATTCTTTATTTCAAATATGTCATTTGTCTTTTAGGGGAAAATCATTGTGCAGAAATGTGAACTAAATTTCTAAAAGAGATGCCTGTTGTGAGAAAAATGACCGAAATTACAAAATGTGTGACACTACATATTTTGGTTTTCAACAAGTGCTTACAAAAAATATCTTCTGACTGTTACAATTTTTTGTGAAATGTACCGCAAATGAATTATTGTTGTGAAAACTTTTTTACTGTGGCGCCATAAATATTTTTTTTTACAAAACTAAACAAAAAGTTTTTAGGGGCAACTAAAAAAAATTAAGAAGAAATGGGTAAACTCAGATTTGAACTCAAGCAAAAAATTAATTGCAATATTGCAATATAAAGGGCAACTAAATATTAGCGGTATTCATTGTTTAGTGCAAACGCTCCTGCGAAAGTGCAAATGCAAAATATCGTAGCTTTTTTATGACACTTAACGGGAACCCTGTATATTTTGTTGTTGGATTTAACAAAAAAGCTAGGATTTTTTGCATTTGCACTTTCGCAAGAGCATTTGCACCAAACACTGAATACCGCCATTGTAATCGAAGTAAAAGAAAACCAGGTGAAAATTTTCTCACTCAGGATTTTTATGACAGATAACACGGGTCAACACAAAATTTGACATTGACTTTAAATCATAAAGTTTCGATATTTTAGGCTGTAATTAGACGAAAAAAATATATGAATTGCAAAAGTTTTTTTTGTTTTTTTAGGAGACAAATTGAACGATATTTTTCAAAATCTGTGGTTTTAATTTTAGCATATTCTTAACGAACTTTTCGTAGCTTTCAGATTTATTGCCTGAAAAGCCAGAAACTACTGCTTTATAACTGTTCCAACTCCCCTTTTTAAGCACGATTTTGCAACATTAGAAATTATTCATCGGCGAAAATCTGTCTAATTTACAGACCAACAAAAATCCCACCTTCAATTTTTGTTACTGATAACTATGGAATTTTTTTCATGTATCCAAAAGTTTTTGAACTTTTATCCAGGTTTTTAACAAATTGTTTTATCAACCCCAACATTATGTGCAGAGGTGGCATTAACATTTTTCCGCTTCAACAATTGGCTCAAATTTTGGGTTTTGTTTTCCGACAGAAAGTTGTATTCTTGCAGGTCCTGCCTTGACCGTTGAATATAGCGCTAAGCATCCGCTCTGCTATCCCATTTAAAGTTTTTCAAAACTTGTAAAGGAGTTTTTAACAAGTTTTGTTTTTCAATTGCGGCAACACAAACAACATAATAGTTTGTGACATTTAGTTTTTTCACGTATTCGTAGTAACGCCAAGACGGCGAGATTCAGCCGGAGAAAAACACCATAATGCCAGCGTCGCCAACAGTCTGGCAACATCAGCACCAGGTGGCATTTATGCAAAACACAACAGCTAAAAAAAGTGTTTAACGAACAATAGTATTTCGTAATTATTTTCCTTTTAAAATCAAACGCATACAAAATTAATTAAATTAATTAATTAAATTTTGCATTTTTATTTATGCTGAAAATCACAAAGCATTTTGTTTAAAATCTATAATCAAAGGAATTGCGTTAATATTTTTTATGTAAATTTAAGAATTATACAAAATATTGATATTAACTTTCTATTTTATGTTTGTACTACCTATTAGTATGCATAAATAAATAACTCACGTTAAATCATTTTGTTTCATTGTTTCAAATATCTCAACAAAAAAAAACTATAAACATAAATAATAATAATAAAAAAAAACAAACTAATAACGAAAACCGACCGACCTCCCATGGCTTTTTTCCATAAAGACCCTTTATTTCTTGTTCCAAATCTAGAATGCCACACACACCAGAGTCAACAAAAAAAAAAAAGAAAATCATAATTTCAGAGTCAGGGAAAAGAAAAAAATAAGCGCAAAGTGGAATTAATTTTGTATGGCTTTTTATATGCCTGCCTGTTCTATCGTTATCATTATTATCCTGTCAATACGATAGCGCTTTTCCTAAAAACAAAACATTTGTAAAAAGAACTCCAGACAGGCGTCAAATTGTTACAAATATTTTCTAGCACTTTTTTCTTTGTGTATTTTTTTTTAAATTTTGTTTGCTTGTTTGTTTTGTAATTCAGCTTAATGACACATAATGAAAATATTTAAGCATATTGTGGTTAAACTCTTTGATTTTTCTATTTTAACATTTTGGTCTATAATTTACAATGAAATGGATTTTATTTTAGCTCATTATTTTTGATCCAGACCTGTTCTTTAGTGTGTAATAAGTTTTCCTTTATTGATGTTACAAAATGATTTTTGGTTTGGCTGCTCATGGCGCCGCTTTTTTCTATCTTCTTCATTTAATTTGTTTTTTTTCCACTTCAAAATAAACTTGATAAAATTAATTCTTAAAAAATTGATTTTTAATTAAGTTGTGGCTTTTACAATGTCTCCAATTTTGTTTTCAAACCGAAAACAAAAACCAAAATAAATTTGTGGGAATTTGATTGACAAGATACGCCAGTTTCTTCTAGAAGTAACAAATTGAAATGTGAGCTTTAGGAAAGAGAAATAAAGTTTATACTAAAACATTTTAAGAAGTCAATTAATAAAAAAAAAACATTAATTGATTTTAATAAATCTGAATAAAATTAATTTTTAAAAAACCTAAACTATAAAAAGTTTTCGGTGCACATTCAAATATTACGGTTACAAAATAAGAAGCATTTCATGGGTATACTAATTTGTTAATAATTTATGAAACTTATTAACAATATTTAGTAAGATAAGAATAATAATACAAGACCACGCACACACAATACAATGATATGTATAAAGATAGAACCTCTTATGACTTGCCGAAAACATTTTTGACTAAAATGCCGATGATTTGATTAGAATTTCTTTTTGTAAACACAGAGAATATTTCTACCATAAACAAATAAGGACATCATTATTTTTAATATGTAGTAAACATTTCTTCCAAATATTAGTATTATTCTTTAAATTAATCTTGAGGTGACTTTTTTTTATAAAAATCATCCAATTTCTTTTATCTTATAAATTTTTATTTTATAAATTTTTCAATTGATAAACAATTTCTAAAGCAAAATGGAAAAATAAATTGTTGACTAATAATTTGTTAATTTTTGTTATTTAAATTGTTTATTAATTTTTTCCTCTTGAAGAAGTTACCCAAAGGGACACGAAATATCGAGATAAAATAAATTTGGATGATTTTTATAAAAAAAAGTGACCTCAAGCTTAATTTAAAGAACAATACTAATATTTAAAAAAAAGGTAGAAAATTATATATTGATTTCTTCCTAATGTTTATAACAATTTTACATGTTTTTACAGCGATTTATTTTAGACTGAACAACAAGAAAACTAATTTTTGATTGTTATTAATAATAAATTTTTACACCTTTTCAATTTCAATTGATATTTAATTTTAATACAAAAAAAATCCGAAAAGGAAATTTTTAATTATGTAATTGTTCATCTAATTGTAGTTTTCTGAGGAAACTACACAAAGGTTTAGCGAAATTTTGATAATTAATTTGGATGTTTTTTATGTAAAAGTGACCGACCTCAAGCATATTAATTAACTTGAAAATTATATAAATATATTCTTAATTTTTTGTTTGTTTCAATTGAACAGAATATTATGGAACAAAAAGCAAAAATAAAGAAACTCTGGTCTTTGAAATATTTGAGTATAATGTAATAATAGGAAAGAACGTCAAAAGAATGGACGAGCAATCAACGAAACGAATAATAATCAATGACGTCTGTATGACATGTTAAGCAAGACAGTTAACGAAGTAGTTAATTGTGCCAGCATTTTATGAATTTATTTATCATATTAGACTGCTTTGATCTCAACTCTTCTGCGCGATTGAAAACATGAGCTTATTTACCACTCATAAATGATACTTTTGTCGAGAGGAAATGTTACCCTACATGCGACACTTTTTGTGGAGTTATTTATGACTTCCTCTTCTGATCAGCTTAGACTCATTTTCGAGTCATTCGCGAGCTTGTTTCGTCTAAATTTTTTATAACTTTGCTAACATTTTGGATTACAAAAACTAAGACTACCTTTTAGGGAATGTAGAATAAATAAAATAAATCTATAGTCTCGTACTAGCGACATTGTCACTAGTACTACTGATCAGCTATATCGCAGCCAATGTTTTCTACTATTGACATTAACCATATGCTTAGCATTGGAAATCCATCACAAGGCCTTATTTATCAGTACTGACCAGGTAGTACTTTTAGGATCACATGGAGACATTTGAACCAAAGATTTACTAGTACATTTTAGTGACTATAGTCTACATAATTGGTGCTTCTCAGTCGATTCTCGAGGTTGTTTTTTATAGGGGTTGGGGCAACATACTTAAACAAATATATTTTTGTATAATACTGTTAATAACATCATGGAGATATGGTCTAGTTACCGGCGCCATTTTTGTGCAACCATATTCTGCAAATTTACTTTGTAGAATATGTAATAATAATAAAAATAAAATATTTTTGTATAAATAAGATTTTTTATCAAAGAAAAGCTTAAATTACAGAGTTTAAAGCAGAATCTTATATAACTATAAAATATTTAAACCTTTCTGTTTTCAATATTATGGAGCTCATAATAATAAAAAAAATATTGACACATTCGTGGGCAGTGTCACTAGAAATATATTAGATCTGTTGTCTTTACCTAATTTCTACGCGTACGTAGAAGGAAAGTTGTTGACAGTTTCACTAGTGCAGTTGTCGCTGGAGAAAAGAGTGTTGACAAAGAGACATTTGGTCCCAGGCTGACTACAGGATATTAACTGATGTATGTATGTGCGTATGTATCTATTTATTTTTCACATACACACATACATATTTATTTATTTGTTTGCATATTGATTTAATTATTTATTACTTTAATGTCATAATTATAATTATAATTACAAGTTAAATTTGAATTTAATTTGAACGAGATTATGATGCAGATTATTAAATTTTATTATCAAAATTCATGTTTGTTTAAGAAAATGCATCGTGCACTTCTTCCATTTTATGGTCAGTTTGGGCGACTTTCTGAGACTGCTATTCGGAGTCTTGTGACTAAATTTCGCACCAAATTTACATTAATGGATATTAAAGCACCAACACGCATACGTAGAGTGCGGACAAAGGAAAGTATCACAGCTGTATCCGCCTGTGTATTTGGTGACCGTGATGGATTGATTACAATTTTTTTTTTACCAAAATGGAAGAACTGGACTTGGTTGACATGTGGTTTCAACAAGACGGTGCCATATGCCACGCAGCATGCGAAACAATGGCAAAACGAGTTCGGTTAACAGTTTATTTCACGTTTGTGGCCGCTCAATTAGCCGCCTAGATCGTGCGATAGAACGCGTTTATACTATTTCATGTGTACAGGTACAACCCCGCAACGGTTGATGCACTGGAAGCCAATATTGAAGAATTTATTCATGAGATACTGGCCGATATGTTGAAGAGAGTAAGTCAAACTTGGAACATTTGAAATGTAGCCGCGGTCAACATTTATGTACATGAAATCAATTTTAAACATTGAATTATATAAATCGTTCTATCGACTCAAATAAAGATTACATAAATTTCTCAAAATATAATGCGTTTTTTTTTAAATCAAATCCAAAAATCACCCTTTATTATTTGTATGTTTTTTATTTTACTTAAAAAGGAACAAGTTAATTTTTTGTCTGCCTAAATTTAATTAGAGTAAATATACATATTTATAAAAACGAAACGTCTTTACTTACCGAGCCGTAAACAGCACCACAGGGATCCATACATAAATACAAACAAGTGGCAACACCTTGTATTTTAATACGTCCAACTTCGACAGTGGAACGTTGCAGTATGGCTGAAATAAAGAACGCAAAGAATAATTAAAATGCGCATTTGGAAACATTTTTAAAGCAGTAAATATTTGTTTAAACAAAAGTAATTAAAAGTAGAAGTAGTTGATTTTATTTCCGCAATAAAAACTCATAGAATTTGTTAATCTTATCGACAACTTTATTGAGCTGTTAAATTTGATTTTTAATGAAATCAAAAACATTAAAATAAAATTTAACTTCAGAGTTCATAGATAAAGCAAATTAATAAACTACACTGTTTTGTAATTTAAATCGAGTGATTTCCAAAGCGCATAAGAATCAAGTGATCGCACTTCGAACGAGTTTTCCGCTTCGGAAATTAAACGTTCAAAAGCATAAAAACATTAAAATACGATAAACTTAGTAGAACTTTCCCAGTTAATTAAAGTATCTCGGAACAGTTTTAATAAACATGAAAATGTAAGACCGATTTTGTTTCAAAACAGAAATATGCATGTGAAGCTCACCACAACACGACTTAACAACCAACAACAATATTATTTACATTTAAGATACACGAAAGAAAAGAGGTTGGTTGTAAAAACACCATGAATATGATGAATTAATAAAAATTTGTATATTAATCATAAGAATTCATACATTTTTAATTTATTACTGTGAGAATACGATACGTGACATTGATCACGCATCTCAAAGAAACAATAGCATTTAATAATGATTGACAAAATTATAAATTGACTCATCTCTAAACATTCTCTCCACACTGTCACAACTTGACATAATTGGGTCATAATTTTAAACGCACTAAAGTCAGTCAAAAAGCTGTTGGCAACATACGAAGTTTGTTAAAGATCTCAAAAATTACTAAAGATAAAAAAGATAGTGTGAAAGAGCACATGAGCGCATGTAAGTGTGAAGTAAACAATAACTTCATCTTAACAATCATGCCAAATGATATTAATATATATACATTAACTTTGAAGGTAACTTTTTTTTAACAAATTCCCAAGCTTTAAAAGCGGCCTATTAAAAGAAAGATTTTTACAAGGTGTAAACATTTTTTGTTTTTGTTTTGCTTAAGAAAAAAAATTCGTTCTCAAATTTTAAGTCATTATTAACATGTTAATTATTTTTTAGCGGCTTCTTATTTTTTTTTAGGTTAACTTGCGGTGACTTTCAAGTAAAATTTAAATTCAAATAAGAAAGTAAATGGCCTCAGATGGCTCGAGTTAATTTAAATTAAATATATATTACAGTGTCTCAAAAAACACATGTTAAATCTGCGGTTTACAAATATTTAAGGAACTTAACAAAAAAAAAAAAAAAGTAATAAAAAAAATGCAAAAAACCCAGGTAACACAAGTATAAATTCATTACAAAAGTTAAAATACATATTAAATTGGTTGTTTTTTGTTTAACTTTTAATAATGTCAAAACATGATTTTCAAATATTTTTTATTACATATTTTTGCTTGAAATGTTTTATGAAACCTGTTACTCTTAATATGAGTTCACGTTATATTTTAAATAATTTATTGATGATGGTACAATTTATTTGTTTGGTACAATTTGAAAATCAAAAGGCTGACTGGTACCCACTAACATTTTAAATTACTAAATAATACTGGGGGTTATTATATACAGTAGTCTTCCGTTTTAACGAGCCTAGTTATTGTCAGGCCTGTTCGTTAAAGCGAATTGTTCGTTATATCCAGTACTAAATTAGAAATTAATAGCATTGCCAATTTGATTCATGTATACATTATTAATAGGCAAACACTTGTGCACAATCTTAATTTTTAATTTAAATCGGTTTAGTATTTTGGGAGCTGTAAGCGTTTAAAGTTGCTACTAACACATGCGCATTCATTATTACACATGCATGTAGCAGCTTCAAAAAAAAAATAAAAAATAAACAAAGTGTGCATGTGTGTTTGAAATGAGATAGAGTTTGATAGAGCTGTTTATTTAGAATGTCTTTTGTATTTTATTTTATGCATTTATGTAAATGATTAATATTAGAATGCGTTCAATATTTTATTAAAATTATATAAATTTATTATAAATATTTCTCTAAAAATATGTATAAGGAAAGGAAAAATTCATAAAATCACCGTAATAAAAAATCATTTATTTAAAAAAATTTAATAAACACACAGTCTGCTTATTGGAATGTATATCTTTTTTAATGGCATCTTCTCGCAGCTCTCTCAAAAGCATTAAATTTGTGTTTCTAATATTGTTTTGCTGAATCCATTTATTACAAATTTCGAAGTGCTTAATGAAATCTGTGTGTTTAATTTTGGGCTATAGAATTACTAGTGTTGTAAAAAGCGGCTACTTTTGACTACTCAATATTTTTTAATTTCTTTTTACTCGATACTACTCAATACTTTAAACTTTTTTTATTTCAAAATAAAAATATTTATTCGATTTAAATTCGATTTTATTATTACACGTACTTCATAATAAGTCATGAATTTGCAAATTTAATATTCTATTAAAAATGTCTAACTAAACGATTAAATCATATCCGCATAACTTTCCTCAAAACCGGGTTGTATTAATTTAAAACATTTTCATTCAAAAATTTCGTATTTACAGATTTTAATGCATCTCTGAAAGAATTGATTATTTTGTTTTGGATATTGAGTACCGGGAAATATATACGGTATTGAGTAATTGGTACTCAAATATTCAATACTTTTACAACACTACATCAAACTCTTCATCATTTTCGTTTTGTTCATCGTTTTATTTAACATTTGTTCGTTAAACCGACTACAAAATAAGATTTTTATTCGTAATATAGTAGAAAAAAAATTTGGGTCTTCGCTAAATTGATGTTCATTTAATCGAATGTTCGTTAAATTAGAATACTACTGTATTTCGATTGGGAAGAAAAATTATTCGCATTTGTGGCTTATACATTGTGTTCCGAAACAGTTTTCTTTCGCATCGAAATGTGTACATAATAACCCTCATGATTTTAGAATCTGTTATGCAAGATCTGATTAACGAAAACAAAGTTTGATTGAGCAAATCTAGAGTTTGCTATGCCCTGCAGATAATGCGACTAGTCCGCAAGTAAATTACACTCCACAAAGGATTTGACTAGTTCAAAAGTAACGCAAATGTATGTAGAAAATAATGTCTATTTAACGTTTAGATGTCCTACGAGTGGACCATATTGTCCAAGTTGGCATTACATAGGACTAACCCCAAAACTATTCCATGTCATTAATAAATGGACCACTCACAAGTAGTTTGTTCGAACGAACAATTATCGTGTAGGAATAGATTCTTGTTTGACAATGACACACTCGTAGTTCATGACTGCATTACATAGGAACAAGTTGTAACTAGTCCGCTTCAGCTATAATTGGACTACGTAGTCCAGTATTATCAGCAGGGTAGCAAGGCCCAACTTAAACATCGGTACCCCTGGTAGGATGTTTTATCTTGAAAATACTCAGTATCTTGGTGTCATGGCTTTTGGGGGAAAGAGTGTGAACTACAAAATATTATTTGAATTGATTATTATTAACACTAAGCGGCAACTGAACTAAGCGTGTGAGGCCACAAAGTTGATCAACTAGGCAAAAATCTCGCTTCGTGTCGCGTAGTTCCGCTATCGCTTAGCAAAATATAGCACACTGAGCCATCGTCTACTCTCCCATTGCAGAATAGTGCCTCTCTGGCTTCCGTAGAAGGGGAACAGCGTTGCCGTTGTGACACTAAAAGTGATACTTTGACCCTTTTTCGTGGCAATGGTCGCGATCATAAGACGTAACTGTTGCGCAGTTCCGCACAACAGTTCAGTACTTCCTGCCATTTTTCCATCATAAATTGTTTTCGCTGCATTTAGTCAAGATGTTGTGTTTAGCCTCCACAGCCGATCAAAATATTTATGCGCTTTTATATTATAATGCAACGCCGTTTTGTTAGGAGGCGGCTGCAAATTAATTTGTTTAATTTTGCATTACAAATGCGATAAAGTAACAAAAATAAAGAAATAAAATTAAATTACAAATTTCACTAAATGTATGAAGGTTTATTATGGTGTCTATAAGTTTCAAAGATTTTTTAACACATTGCCGGCTTAGCGTTGAAATATAAATACTATCGGCGCAGTTTTTAAATATTTTATGGGAGTATATTGCTGTACATTTATATGTTGTGAATATTAAATTTATGGTGCAGATTTTAAAATAAAAATGGAAAATTCCTGCCAAGAAAAACTTCATTGCGAATTCTGTGTTGTCCATACTTTTTAATAAAAGCCAAACTAATTAATTTAGCAAATTTAAATTATTTCTTTTGCAACATTTTTATTTCTTTTCAATTGTTTACATTAAACAGCTCTTCATTATCCAATTATTCATCAAGTCGTTTCTAAGACGTAACCAATGACACTTTATGTATATGACCCTTTACCGGTTCCGGCAGCTAGACTTTGTAAACGGCTTGTAATCGTTTTTAAAGAATAAACAAAAGATTAGCTTTAAAATTTGTACTAAAATCTTCCTCATATTTTTTTTTAAATACATTTAACTTAATTTTAAGTGCATTTTCGGTATAATTACGCGGTCCGTGTATTTGCTTAAAAAGACAATAAAGTTTCTAAAAACTGCAATGAGTCAGCCTAAAAATCGAACGACTTACAATCACTAGATTTCATAGAGCTGATCCTTAATATAAATCAAAATTCCCAGAATATTGAAAAAAAACAACCATTAATGTTATTGGTACTATTTGTACTTCTTTCGCATAACTGATTCAATCTGCACGTGAAATTAAAATGCGTTCAATTTAAATAAGCCAATTATTTTCGGACCAGATGTGGAAGAGGAAAAGAGATAAAGAGCTTTAATTCAAAAATCACAACTCTAAAACATATGATTTTAGTGAATGGTAACAATCCGGTTTCATTTCATTTTAGTATTTTGGCTGCTGTAATAACAATCAGTGTGGCCCCCTTGTAGAAGTCATACGAACATTTTAAATTGTACAAGCGCTCTTGCATTCGTTCGATTTTGTTCAATTATATTTTAGTTTTTCATTTAAGTTTTTGTTGTTGTTGTTGTTGTTGATGTTGTGTGTTCTATAACCGGCCGGTTTAATTTACCTGTGTGTTTGTGCGGCATAAACACAAGTATTTGTGGTCTGTGCTTCGTTTGTCCATTAATTCATAATACATTTATTACAATATTCCTTAACAAAAATATTTAATTTTTTTTCTTTAGAGGAATTTATTATGCACATAAATATGTGCTGCTGGCTGTCTGTCTGTCTGTCTACAAATACTTAACATTTTCGTTTGCTTAAATTATGCCGTTATCACTTTTAGATTTTAACATTTACCAGATGTTTAACCTCAAATTTAGTAAATCAAGTTTCTTTTGTGTGCTTTTTGCTTCGAAAATGACTGTAACTTAAGTAACTTAACACAATTTTCCAAAAAATTGCTTACAATTCAAGTTCATTGTGATGGATTTTTGTTTATTCTTTTTTCGATTCAAAAATTTAAGGTCAATGATTGAGTCAAAATCCTCTAGGGATTCAGTTTTTTCTTGTTTCATAACATATTGCGAGACATTGACTTTTTGGTGGTTTTATAAATTCAAAGGGTCTTTTGATATTTTATGTTTAATGTTTTACTATTGCATGATTTTTTTATACCGTTTGTCATTCCTGAATCGGTGAAGCCAACGATCGGTCACTGCTCGAGGGAAATTCGGAGAATAGAGATAAGTACGAGGTCTCGAGGGCTCTTTGGCTCGAAATGGCAATATCCTATCACATATTACAATGGGGCCGTACAAGCCTTTGTGTGCAAATTTATTGTCAATTTTGTAGTGGATTAATTAATATTCATGTTAAAAAGCAATTTTATAACAAACTTTAAAATATCAATTTGAATCCTAAAATTTCGAAAAGTTCGAATTAAAATGGCAAAAGATCTAATTCTGTGGTTACAAATTTTAAGCACTTTTTTAATTCTTAATACTTTAGAAAATTGAATGCAAACTGAAAATTCAACAAAATAAATTTTTATAAAGTGTGGAGGAAATTTTAATGCAGTAACCGGGGTACGTACCTCTTTTAATGATCATACGTGTATACATATATTTACTCAGTTTTGATTTTTATTAGCTTTCTGTAGTTCAATTACAATATGAACCATAACTTAATTAATGCTATTGAGAAAAGTCTTTTTAAATTTCTTAAGAAAAATAACAAACAAATATGAAATTCTTGTTAAGAAAATAACTCAACAATATTTTTAACAAGTACAAAAAAAATGTGTTTAGTAATTTCACAAAAGCTGACGAAGGTAACAACGATTATATTTGAACTTGCAGAGGTCATGGGGCATGATGACTGTCATTGTGTTAATAGCGAACAAAATGTTTACTTTTCTTTTACAAAAGCAAATAAACAAACAAAACACAACATGTCAAAGGTTGGAAATTTCACACGTTTTTGAGAATCACATTTCTTTAACAAAACAAATCTCGATTAAATAATAAAATAATTTTTAAACATTCAATAATGCAAAGAAAAAGAAAGGATTACACCGAAATATTAAATTAAATGTGTTATTTGTTTTTAAAATCTTGTTTATTTTTTTTAATTTTTGAAATACTTTTTTTATTTTTACTTAAAATCTATCGCAGCATTACTACGTAAGTGAATTAAATTCTTTATAATGTCTGCCGCTAACAATGATAATATGAATTTAAAAAGGTTTTGGGAGAATTTAGCAACCGGAGGAGAAAATATTAATCTTGTTAATGACCAAATATTATAGTAAACATTCCAGTTGTTCAAAAAACCCAAGCCCACCTTTACATGTTTTTAATTCATAATTGTAAAATATATTGCTACATGTATGTGTTTCTAAATGAACAAAGATAAAACAAATTAATTAACTGCTTTTTACTAACTGCCTGTCCCATTGTTAAACAATATTGCGGAAATGTTATTTCAATATAGGAACCATTTTCAATAAATATGGAAATTCCTGCAATTTTAATATCTTTTCATGTTATTTCAATATGGCCGTAACATTAATTCTAAATGGCTTAATAGTTGATTCCACGTTAAATTTATTTTGATTCATGTTGAATGTTGATTCATGTTGTTATAACTTGTCTTAATATTGTTTCAATAAGGATCTTAACGTTATTTTGACAAGACAATCTCTTCTTTGATTCAATTGACGTACAATGTCAATTTAACATGATTTCTAGCTGTATTAAAGTGGATAACTATAACTTTTTTTTACTTTAATATCATGTTAAATTAACATGAAACGCTTATGAAGCAAAACTCTTAACAAAACTAGTCGAATCAACCTTGTTTTAGTTAATTTTACAATGATTTTTTTCTGTGTGTGGTCATGTTACTTAATCAATATTTTTAATTTTCATTCTTTATTATCAATGATAGCGTTACCAGCAAACTTTAAAAAGAGTTTAAGATTCTTATAAGTTGGCACATGCTTGTATTGTTTGGAAAAATAAAAATTTTGACAAAAAGGAAAAACAAGTGAAATGAAAATACCAACTAATAGCGATTATATGTACATCTACGAAGGGGGTTCAGCGAAGGAACGAAAGCCCTAACGATGGCGGTTTAATCAATAACATTTATATGAAAAGTCATTAGTTAAACCACCGCCATTAGTTAACTAAAATATGTAACTACAGACCTTAGAAAACACACACTTTGCAACGTTCAATGTGGCATGCAACCAGGCATGTTTCATTCTAGGTTGCATAGTGTGTAGTCGTGTTTATGGTTTTATTTCTTGTTGCATTCGAGGTTTCATAAACATCAAAATATTTTAATATTTTCTGGTTGCATTGAAATTGGTTGTATAGTGTGTAGTCCTGGTTTAGTTCATTGAAAACAAGAAAGATGTGCATATGTTTGTTTTTCTCTTATTGTCAACCACGGAAAAAATAAATGAAATTTGTAATTTTGTGTTTTATCATGTCCAATAATGTAAGAAAAGTTTTTTCGTCTATTCGCACATAATTTCTGTAATCTTTTGGCTCATTTTCTTTTAACTCTTTTAACAGTCTTTCATTTGAAAACTTTTTAAATATCAATTTTTTGAACATATTATATTTTTCTTTGGCTGTACCTCATTTTCCTCCTCTTCATAAAACAATTCAGCAATAATAACAATTGCTGCTATTTCACTTATCTAGCGGCTAATTTTTTCAACCATGTTTCTTTCTTGCGCGGTGTTGAATGCGAATACAAAGTACAGATATTATGTTGCGTTTATGGATTAATTCTTGGTTACAGTTTGTGTATGAAAATATGAAACATGAATGACAAACGTGTTGCATAAACACATAGCAAAGTGTGTAGCCACCATTACTGCTTACCGATACCATAAATATATTTTTTCTGGGTAAGTATTTGAGTTCTTTCTTCCATGGCCCTGATTAAGAGTTACAAGATTTGAAACATATAAATGGCAAAGTAATAAGTTAAAATGTTAACAAATAAAAATATAATAAAATCGAATAAACTCTGTGCTGATTTGATTTTGATTTGTCTATAATACAACTTTTTGAAAATTCATTAGGAAAATATAAAAATATTTTCAATGATCACTCAACAATTTTGCTTATCAAATGTACAAAAATCATCGTCACAGAAATATATGTATGTAAAAATAAGTTATCCTATCTTCCCCATTTTATAATTCGCGAGCCATTCAAGTGATTTACAAATTCAGGAAAGCAAATGTCTACTTTCACTGATGGTTTAGAAGAAACAATTATTCAAAAATGCATTAAATGCACAACTTTTTGATGGTGTAGTTTTTCCTTTATAAAAATGTATTTGAATTTATTTACATTTTTCTTATGATAAATAAGTTTTTTCGCTATTCAAAATAAAGGATCTGCTTGCGCGTGGCATTTGAATTTCAATTCTTTCTAGAAAATTTCATTTTTAAACTGGCCATTAGACGATGATCGTGCTTGGTATTGGAGAATGGTATGTCATCATACCAGCATACTCGTGTAATAGCAAATCTGACACACCTGAGTGTGTATATACTTATAATAACGAAAAACTTCATATAACATCCCAACTTTAGCTACTGGCAAGTGGTTCTAAATTGTCTAAATTAAGTATTGAAAGCGCTAAAACGAATGTGGCAGAAAGCAAAAAACTGTATCATTATCTACATACATATTTTGTTCTTTGTGATAACAGTTTCGCACATTATCATTCTATAAATAAAAAAATTGTTTTGTTAAAAAATAGCATGTTATTATGCAGTCTTGCACGCAACCGGAACAGGGGCGCCGTGGCTTAGTTGGTTAAAGCGCCTGTCTAGTAAACAGGAGATCGTGAGTTCGAATCTCGCCGGGGCCTACCAAAGGAAGAATCTTTTTTTTGTTTACTTTTAGTTATTAACAAATAAATATTTATCCCAATAATTGTTCAAAGATGTTGTTGTTCAATTATTTTCTAATAAACAAAATTCTGTTAATTTTTGTTCAAATAAAGAAAACCTATTTTTATTTACTTAAAGTATTTCATCAGTGAAATTTGTTTTTCACACTTTTGTGTAAATCAGCGTGACAAAAACAAAAAATAATTGATTTTATATTTAAAAGAAAAGCACACAACTTAATAAAAAAAATTCAATTGCTTGATGAAACAGTAAAGTTAGTCACACTTGCTACGGGTTTTCATTGACGGAAGACATTATGTGTCACTATGAATTTAATTATTGGAGGATACACTTGAGAACGAAGCAAGAAAGGTTGACAGGTGTAAAAAAAAGATTTCATTTTTGTGAAAACGATTTCATTATGAAAGATTTGATTTATTAAAAACTTCCAATGCATGAAATTTGTTTTCTTTCTCTAATTTTAATTCAGGTCGTAAAAATATTGAAAAATATTATAGTTGTTAAAATATTATAATTTATTGTCTTAATGTGACTGGTATATAAAATTTTTCTTATTTACAGCGTTAAATTGTTGCAATCTAATAATCAATTAGGTTTGATTTAATGGATTTTTGTGCCTTTAAGTAATTTATATATATATATTTTTTTTTGTAAAAACTTGCTAAAAGCTTTTCCATAAGAAATAAAAGCAGCTACAAAAAAAGTTGTAGATTAATAAACATGCCACGATTGAAAATGAGATTGATTAAGTTTATTAAGTGCAACGAACTTCATACTGATGTTGCACTGTGTCTGTATTGCCAATTTGGGCATTTAATAGATGAAATTAAAAATTTTTGTAGTGCTTAGCCAGAAATAAGTGATTTTATATTTATATGCAAGGTTTTTCAACAAGAACTTTGTTTTCTAAAAGAAAATAAAACAAAAAATTTAGATGAAGATGATTCAAATTTTTATTGTATTACGAAGAGAAAAGTTCAGCAATTATGTATGAAAAATGATATCTGGCAAATGTCCACCACGACCACGCTGACAGGTGTCGATTCTTTCATTAAAGTTTTTAATCACTTTCTGGCAAAATGGAGGCTCTATTAACGATAATCACATCACGCATTTTGAGTTTTAAAGCAGCAATCGATTTGATTGGCTGCGTATAGATTCTATCCTCATCATAGTTCCACAATAAATAATCCAGAGGTGTTAAATCACACGGCTTGGGTGGCCACTTACCAGCTGATTTTTGTGAAATTAAGCGATCGGGAAATTTGGTTTGCAATAAATTGATCGTTTCATTGGCTGTATGACATGTGGCATCGTCCTCTTGGAACCACATGTCAGTGATATCCACGTCATCAATAATAGGCCAAAATTTAGTTGTCAACATCTCACGATAGCGTGATCTATTGACCATTACCGCATTTCCAGCTTCATCTTCGAAACGACCTAATCACGCCGCCAGACCACATAGCGCACCATTCAGTGACACGTTGAGAATGCAAACGCTTTTCAATAATCGCTCTAGGATTTTCAGAAGCCAAAATGCGCCAATTTTGCTTGTTGACGTCCCAAATGGACTTCGTCTGAAAAAATGATTTTTTTTAGAAAAACCAGCGGGTTGTCCCTGAATGAATTGAGCGAATCTACGGTGATTCTCCATGTGGTGGTTTTGGATAACCCCAACTGTCAAGAACGTCGAATAATTGAGAAATTTGGATCTTCTTCAACACTGTGACTCACGGTGGCGATGTTTTTAGTTGAACCACCCTGTCGTCCACGCGTTGGTGTTGGCACATTTCGTATCGAGGCTATTGACTCAAATTTAATGAACTTATTCTTAATAGCGCTCTCAGAAAGACGATTATGTTGTACGAAAATATCACGAATTTTACGAAATGTATCTTTAACAGATCTCCCAATGCATCTACTACGAATACGTAAAAAACTAAATGTCAAAACTATCATGTTGTTGGTGGTGTTGCCACAATTGAAAAACAAAGTTCTTGTTGAAAAACCCTTCTACTGCACATGTGTATGTCACTGAACTCCTCCTGAACGGCTGGGCCGATTTGAATGAATTTTTTTGTATACGTTTGTGTGGCGCTCTGGATGGCTTAGATTCTAATCAAAGCAGTAAAATATTTTTCAATGGACCACGGCCATTTCTACGCCCATTTATTTCCATATGTCTAAAATTCCTATTTACCATAATTTAAAACTTGGTAAGAATGTTCTCTTAACCTGGAAAATTAACCATAATGTTCACTAAAAATAAGTTATTTTGCAAAACAATGTTTGCTGAGTCACCTAATTTTTATTTTTTTTTTATAAAACACAAATCGCAAAGCCATTTTGGCTTGTCTGCAGAAACACCCAGGGTCTACGAAGGAATCGAACCACCGACCCACCGACTACTAGTCTTGTACGCTACCTACTAGTCTACATGTATTTATTTTACTCTGGTTATCAACTCTTTTATAGAAATATACAGTTTTGATATTCCCGGCTTTTGTGTGGATTTCCCTTAGAAATATTTTCGGTAATTTTGTGCGATTGCGAATTTTTGGCAACACCTCAACATAATTGATATTGCAATTAGTCTGAATACTACCAACCTTGAATGTTGTAATATTTTTAGCTATTTAAAGTACCAGAAATTTTTTATATTAAAACATTTTTCTTAAATATAAATTTAATAAAATTGCATGTATTTGATAAGCAATTCAAATACTTCTTATGCCGCTTACTTTTCGAAAAAATGTAACATTTCTTTTACTTTTGATAAAAAAATTGTTATTTAAAGTTTTTTAAGACAAAAATTTTGCCTCGTAAGTACTCATACAATAATTTCTAATAAACTCACTTTTTGAAAAAATCATTATATTGCAAATTCTCATTAAAAAGGGCAGAAAATGTTGCACTTTTTTTAGAAAAGAATCCTCCATTAGTTTTATCGCAACTAGTTGACCTTTTTTCTCACATAAAACAGTTCTATTGACATTGTTTCATTTAAATATTCTAACGACCTCATCGTTTTGGAGCCCATATGTTTTTTTTTCGTATTTGAGATTGTGAAAATGAGTTATAAAAATCAAAATCGAAAATCATTGATTGAGCATAATAACCAATTGGTTTTTAATAATTTCTTTGATAACCCCGCTGTAATAATTTAGAAATGAAAATTCTATAAATCCATTTACTATAATGGATTTCAGTAATAAAAAAAATTATATTAATATTTGAAAAAATTCATTTTGAACAATTAGATGCGGAAATCTGAAAATGTGATCAATTGTATTGAAACATAAATCGTTTTCTGCACTTTATTGAATTTGTTATTCGTTTAAGGCGTTTTTATGAAAGCAGCAGTCAAACTGTTTTTTCTAGTTTAAATTTTTCGTCAATACTGTCTTCGGACTTTATGGTCGGCATTGCGTCTTTTTTCAATTTCCGCATAAGAGAAATAATGTCGATATGAAATTACTATCAATTTGAAAGATAAAAAAGTACTCTTCTCTTAAGAGGTGAGTAAACAAGATGTTTGTATAAAATTTTCACACAAGATGAAGAACGATACGATGAATAATTCTGCATTCTTAACAAAAACAATCACGTTTTTTGAGATATGACTACGCTGCATTAAAGGAGTGATTTGTATGTATGTATTGGTAGAATTTGTCCAGTTTGGAATTTGGAAGATCATTTGACGACCGCGAACATTTCACGACTCTTTTTTAATCCTCCAGACGATTGTTGGAGCAGGCTTGCCATTTTAGCACTTTCAGTGCTAGATCTAGCATTATTTTTTACTGAGTTAGCACTAAGAGTTTAAAAAAATGCTAAATGCTAGTTTAGCATGTTTTTATAATTATTTAGCATTTTTAGCACTTTTTAGATCGCAGAATTATTTAAAAAAATAATTCTTATACATAATATCAAGTTAAGTATAATTCTCTCACTGTATAAAAAAGTAAAAATATATATGCTACCTTTTCTACAACTTAGTCGTAGGTTTTTTACATCTTTGCAATGTACGAAAAATCAAAGAAAGAATTGTTATTTCCGTTTATACGAATAAGAGAGGGTGTGAAATTAGACAACGTATGCTGCTATACTTTAGACCAGGGACCAAAAATAACTGCTGTTAGTCAAAGAAGAAATAGCTGGAAAAAGTTTGGTCCTGAAATAACAATTAGAAAAAGCTAAAAATTTTTTAGTCCTCTCATAATTGTTATGAAAGATTTTTATTTATGTTGATCTTCTCTTACCAATTTCGGTCTTCAAATAGCCATTATTTAATTAGGACTTTTTAGAGATTGCACACACTAAGTATGTGTTGATATTGTAGATGACCAATAAAAATCTTCTGTAATGGTTATGAGAAGAGAGAAGAAATAAATGTCTTATATATAGTATGTATATTAATTAGACCCAAATAAATTCAAATCTTTTATAATAGTTATAAGAAGACCAACAAAATATTCCTAATTTTTAACTGTTATTAAGAGATTTTTATTTTAAAATGCCTTGAATAATTCTTTGAAGATTTTTATAAATAAATATTGGGCATAAAAGTTATGTCCCTGCCTTAGATACATATATCAGGAGGATGTTGTAAAAAAATCGGTTCATCTGAAATATACAAAAATGAGTTAGTCTGTGAAGAAGATGCAAATAATATTTGTATATCAAAGATTTTTGACTAAAAGTTTTTATATTAAAAAAAATTAATATCAGTACTTTATACAAATGATAAAAATTTATTAAAAATGTACAGATGTCTGAAATGTAAATTTTTTTAAACTATGTTAATAAAAAAAGCAATGTTACAAAAACTAGCACTATTTTTTTTTGAACCGTAGAACATTTTAGCACTTTGGTTTTGGCAATCTAGCACATTTAATCTGTCTGTCTCTGGCAACCCTGTGTTGGAGTAAAATTACTTTTTTTACTCTTCCAAATTATGCTTTTGCGAGTCGTTCTGTCGATTGTTAGACGAGTTAACCGTTAGGTAGGTTAGGTTGCACAGGCTGCCGATTGCAAGCAACCGGCCCACTTGGGTCCAGATAAATAGGTCCCTTTGTGATGCCCGAAGTGGACAGTAAAATAAAAGTACTAACTATCCTATATTGTGGTCAGTATTGAACCAATCGATTTTTCGAATAAACTTGTTTATTCCCTTCAGATTGCATTCCGTAAGGTCTGCGAGTTCGGGTAAAGTTGAGTTACCCAGATACATGGCTCTGTGATGAGACAGAGCTTGACATTGACAAAGGAGGTGTTTTAGAGTTTCTTCCTCCTCCTCATTATGATAACTTCTACAGAAGTCGAAGAAGGGGAGATTTAGTCTATTTGCGTGGGCACCTATAAAGCAGTGTCCTGTTAGGACAGCCACAAGTATACGTAGCTGATGTCGAGGGATCCCCAGTATGATGGCTGATTTTGATCGATCATATTGGGGCCAGGTTAATCTGGAGACAGCACATATGGGTTCATTGAACCATCTAGCTTGTGCTAACCCTATAGGTTTCTGCTGGATGAGGATTTTGCAGCTTTTTAGCGGGGCTCCCACTAGCCGGTCGGTGTCCTGTTCTTGTAAACGAGATTTCTCCCTGGCTAGCTTGTCCGCAATTATGTTGCCACGCACCGTTAACCGTTATGTTTACAAAATTTTTACAAGAAAACGTTTACGTTTGATTAAAGTGTTTTCTTTTAAATACAGGTGTTTTTTAAATTAAAGTATTTTTTAAATAAAGAGTCTTACACGATTCTATTAGGCGAATCATAGGAAAGAGTCGCCGTTTTGACACAGTTTCTCCCGTTGTACTGAACTTGCACGATCGGAATACGACATCGCTGACGATTGAAAGATTCTTCTACCATCAAAAATGCTAGCTGGGTGCTGACTCAATCGAACACAGTCGCTATATGAGTGGTTTTCTTCATTATTTACTATAATAGAATCTGTGAGAAAACTTGTCTCCGATATTCGTACTTTACAATTTCTGAACTTCTTCACCACCGATTTGAAGTTTTTACTTAAGCTGTATGGTTCGTTTGTCGAATAAACTTTATACAGAGGAGGGCTTTTCTAAGATATTCAAAATTCAACCCATAAGCGACTTAATAAAATAAGAGAAGAAATAAATTACTAATTTTCGAAAACACATTTTTTTTGTTAAAAAAATTTGTTAAATCTGAAGTGCATCAAACAAGAAAGTTTTTAGATACATTTATCATTGTGTTGATGTATGTTTATTTAGCTGGATTTATAATAAAAAAAGGGAACATGGGCATTATTATACCATGTGGATCATGAGTAAATATTTCTAGAAGGTGATCTTCCTTTGACAGCGGCATCATCAGCAGTTTGTGGTGCCTGCGAAAGAACAGTTTATTTACCATGACGAGCGTGTGTAACTTGAAGAAAATAAATTGTTTTTTAAATGAATTGAAAAGAAAACACTTGTTAAAAGAATTAAAGATGTTCATCATCATTTCCCGTCGCAAGTAATATGACCATTAAACTCATTTATTTTCAGGTTCTTGTAGAGAAAATGAAAGTTTTTTATTTCGGCAAATTTCTTAATGCCTGAGACTCAAATGTAAATATTAAAATGACAACATTAGAAAGCCTTAATAAAAATATTTTTTTGTTAGTACTCGTATTCTCAAACCAACAACTGATAAATGAATAAATGAATAAATGTGTAAAAATGTACTCAAGTGTCACACGAAGTAATTTAACATCATAAAGTACAAGACACAATACTTTTTTTTTCTTCATTTCTAACTCCAGTGGAGGCTGGCTGGCTATGACATCGTTTGCCATCTCATCTCATTATCATAACAAGGCTACAAATGGACAATGTTTCTCATTTCTTTTAAATATTGTTTTTTTTTTTTTGTTGGGGTTTTCCGTACAACCGCCTATAACATGCATCATTAGCATTTCAAAATTATGCCGTTTACATTTGCTGCCTCGAAAACTGACTGTGCGTTGGACTGCTTGCTGCCTACACCCAAGTGGAGAAAATTCAACATGACATGTGGAAAACGAGACAAAAGAAAATAAAGAAACAAAAAAAAGTAAATAAAACACTGGTTGTTGGCGGGACTAATGATATTGGAAATGTTGGTGTTAAGTGTGACGATGATGATCATTTCACACTGTGTTTGAATATAATTTTGAACAGCAACAACAACAACAATAACAAAAAAAAGTCACCTAGTTTATAAGACAACACTCAAGCATAAAACTTCTAATTGTTTAAACAACAAATTTTAATTCTACTATAAATTCTTACTAATTCAAAATAGGTGCAACGTGGTGAACATTTTGTGGTTATTTTGTCTTGTTTAATTTCCTTCTCTGCGTACAGACAGCTTAATTATGATTTGATTAAAGTATTTTTTTCTATTCTTTGAGCTTTCAACACCTGTCCAGTCAATTAGAGAAAAAAACCTAAAATAAATATTTGTTTTTCGCCTACAATTTGATATGAAAGCTGCATGTTCTTCACAGCAGTGTATATACATACTCATATATACATACACTGGGAAAAATTGTCTGATGAATTGATGAATTGCGATTGCAATTATGAACAGCCAGCCTACTCTGTTGAACAAATTATGTTATTTCATAAGAACTTTTGCATTGAAGCATCCTTTCAAATGTATATCTAATCACAAGATGTGAAATTTTTGTTCACATGAACTTTTCGCTCCTATTTAAAGAACAATTGGCAAAGTGAAATTCACGTGAACTTTCCTTCGCGCTAACAGTTCTCAGTGAATGTAAAAGAGTGAAAACGATTTGTAAAACTTACAAATTCAACAAAAATACAATCACATTTTTGATTTTCACTTTTAAGTTTCTAAATGTAAATAAAGTGGTGTTTTTAAATATTCTAGTCGCAGTGAATGATTCTCATAATAAAATTTAAGGCCGAGGCACATAGAAGCCTTCGTATGTTATACGCTGCTTTTTTTAACTGACATCAAAGTAACGGCGGAGGAAGTTGATACAATGAGTACTTTGTTGTCGGATATTAAATCAGCTAGATTTGATTCAAGTACACATTTTCAACGGAATTTGAGGATATTCTAGAATTTCTTTTAATTGTAATTTTTATTGAATTTTATTTATTTTAATTTTGTCACCACACAACACAAAAAGCTTAATAAAAACAAAGCAAAAAAACTGATAGCTGTCAAAGTACTCAAAGTACTTTAAAAGTTGTCCAACTTTAGTACTTTAGTGACAAAACTCATACCTGTGTTTCAACTTAGTTGTCCGTTGAAAAATGCAACGTATAACGTACGACGGATTCTATGTGCCTCGGCCTTTACTGGATGAATACCAAAAAGGTTTATACTCTGTGCGAAAAGGTTTTGTATGGAATTATTAATAAGAATAATGAACACTACTGATCTTCTCCCGAAAAAAGAAATATTTATAAACTTTAAAATTTAATTGCAAGGATAATTGTAAAGAAAATTACATGACGTTTGGAAAAATTAAGTGAACGAGACCAAGGAAAAAGTGAAAAAATCCCCCTAAAAAATTATTCATTATAAGACGATTTTTTTTTCGTGCGAACAGTTTTCACGCGAATTTTTCGCGATTGGAACATCATGGAAAAGGGAAAAGGAAAAATCTTCACGACAGGGATGAATGTATAAACTTTCTGCCAGTTGAATTTAAAGGCATATCTCAGCAACAATAAGTTTGTTTTTAAAAGAACCGATTTAGTAAAATGTGTAACACCAAATGCGACTTCTACAAATTTTTAAGTCTGATGTCTTCGCGGTATTGACGACTTTTTATTAGTTTTCCAAGTGTATACAAAATTTAGGCTAAATAAACTTTCATACTAAGTTAACCGTTTGATTTGAATAAATTTTTTTCACACATTTGTTGCCGTTAAAACACCATAGATAAATCATATAGAATGCACTTCTTGGATTTATAATTGTTATACAGTATTTGGTTGCTTCTATATGAAGTTTTTTTAATGAGATTTATCTGTGTAGGTGTTTTAACTGAAATGGTTCTAGATTGGTCTTTGTGCTTATATAATTATTACCACTATGTGAAAATTAGAGACAAGCGGGTGAATAGATTTATCGATACATATCGATCGGATATATTCAAGCAATATCGATCGGCATCGACATATGTGTATATGTACATGTATCTGCTATAAAAACTCATATTTCTTTATCAACATTTTTTTAACATCGTTATTGATACATAATCACCAAAATTCATTAAAATTAAACACAAAAACTAATTAAAGAAATCTTATTTTGTTCATTCTATTAAAAGTTTTTTAATCCATAATTTTATTGTTACTAAATGGTGAGGAAAATTTACGAGCGAAATCCTGCATTACATAAGGTGGGGGATAAAAGTATCGAACTTTTACAATGTCGAGTACCCGCAAAATGCAACATCTTTGCTAAAGACATCAAAAAAATATCCTACTCTTTTCCAAACACTTGCATGCATTCATGAAATTAAACAAAACAAAAAGAAAGATGTGGTAAAAATTTTGGAAGAGCAGTGAAAAAATTAAAAAATAACCAAAAATTAAATAAACGAATACCAGTCCTGTGTGCAAGGTTTGATAAAACTTTCCTGTGGAAAGAAAGAAAAATACTCGCTAGTCTCTATCTACAAGGGGGCCCAAAAGAAGTCACCCGATGTTGTTTGGCTCTCATATTTTTTTTCTAAATAAAAAACTTCGATTCTGTTTTTTGATTATGTTTATTTGAACTTTTAGAATTTTATTGGTCGAGTCGAGAAGATGATATCGGCCAAATGGGCGTCGTCACAATTGATTGCTATACGGGATCGTTTTATGGCATTTTTCATCACTTAATCACTTCTCGCACTCGTATCGAATGTTGTCTTTGAGGGCATTGCTGATCTCGGGCTTGTTCACGTAAACACGGGACTTCAAAAAACCCCACAAAAAAGTCTGGAACGGTTAAATCGGGCGATCTTGCGGGCCAGTGTGAATCGCCAAAACGAGAGATGAGGCGACACGGGAACGCCGCTCCGCCGTTGCTCCGTCCTGTTGGAATCATATGTCCTCCAGTCCCAATTCGTTCAATTGCGGCAGAAAAAACTCGGCTAACATGGCCCTATAGCGCGCACCGTCCACTGTTGCAGTTTGACCAGCGGCGTCCTCGAAAAAAATGGACCGATAACTCCTCTAGCGTGAACAGCGCATCATGCAGTTACTTTGAGCGGGTGCAATAGCTCCTCGTGCATCACTCGTGGATTTTCGGTGACCCAGAAGAGATAGTTTTGCTTGTTCACGTACAAGACAGATTTGACATTGGCCACCAATTGCAAAAATAATAGCACCTTCCAATAGGATGATTTCTTTTGGCCCGCCTTGTATGTAGGTGGCTCAAATATTTTCCTCTCCTGTAAAACGGGACTTGTATGGTTTTGTTTCCTCATTTCATAATTACTCAATTTTCTAAAATAATTACTTTTTCATCTTAATGCTTTAAATGTTTTAATAGTAATATTTAAAAGAAAAATAATGTTGACTAGAAAAATTTTACTGTGCTGATTTAATTCAACAAATAAAAAAAACTCTATTGTTGACTCTTCCTGAGCTGCACCGGGAATAAAAATGGTTGATTTTTGTAGATTTTTATATTTTTATATTTTTCCCCCAGGACAACATATACAAAACAGTACATGCGTACTAGGTATTTTTTTTGGGTCTCAAGCATAATTTAAAAGCTTATAGGGAAAGTATTTTTGAGATTTTTTTTCAGATTTTTCGAAAAAGGTTTTGAGGTCGCTCAAGTCAAATTTTCGCCAAAAATCGGGTTTGCCGGTCATTTGTTTGAGTTTTTTTCATAACTTCGTCAAAAACACGATTTTTTCACTTTTGAGTAAACAATTTAAAGCGAAGAAAACTGAAAAGCTTAATTTTTGTGTACAAATACTATAAGATTTGGCAATAAATTTGGTCATTTAGGTACCTTACATTAAAATTTTTTATAAATTTTGTAAGCAACGCTTTATAACTTTTAAAATTTGCATCAAACTGAAAAAACGAATGATGCGGTTTGAAAGATCGATTGATTGTAAATAATTTATAAACAATAATTTTTTAATTAGCTCTTACCGTTTTAGGGTAATAATATTTGCATTGCACACATACATTTATAACACATCCCTTAATTTGGATTTATTTTATTTGCATATTTATTTTTGGCGTAATCTCTTAGAAATTAAAAAAAATCTTCATTTCATTATTCTTTTCTAGTTTTCGGACATAGAACTTTATACTTTTAGCTCTTTGCAAACAAAAAGTCGATACGAGTACTTGCCAGCTTCACATTAAATTCTGAATTTTTATATATCTATATATAAATAGGCAAAGACAATTTTTTGGATCCCTTTTTCTCTCCTTTGTTTGCCAACCGATTTTCTTCAATCTTTTACCAAATGGTAAACATTGTTGAGCTTTAGTGATCCGACTATATTATAATATAAATTGGTTCAGTATTAAAGGAGTAAAAGGTCCATAAAGTTGACACCACTACAAATGCTAAAAATACACATGTACACGTTTATGAAAGACTCAGCCCTCTTCAGATTTTTTTTAAAGAACAAACACTAACCGCGAAGCCATTTCGGCTTGTCTGCGGAAACGCAAAGGTTCCAGGCAGGAACCTATCTACTAGTATAAGGGGGGATCGCCAATGAATCAGCCCCGTATATTTTACTCTTAATTTATAAAAAAAATCAATTTTTCAGTTTTACTTCAGTATCATTTTAAAACCAACAAAATTAAATTAAAATGAAGGAATTGTCCATGCCTCTTGTGGATCATTATTATTTCATATTTTCTTTTTGTTTGGTGCTGTTTTTTTGTATTATTTTTTATTTGATTTTGTTTCTTTTGTGACACGCTGTGTAATGATTCTAATTCTAATTTCTATTCTTCTTTATATCTCATGTAACATCTGAAGTTGATTGTTGTAGATCTGGGAAATTATTTCATCACGTTTTTCTCTTTCTAACAGTTTTGTATTGTTTAAAATGTGTGACAGGGCTTAACAAGAATTTGTTTGAATTCTTTGCTGAGGCACTATTTCAAATTCACAATTAACAAGTTTATAAAGTCCTGTTCGTAAGAAGTGAAAACTAAAAACAGCGAACATAAATTGGTCTCAAAATAAAAACATTTTCTTTTTTTTAATGTGATTATTTTTTTTTTTTTTGAACAAATTGGTTGTTAGTGGTTTTTTAATTCAGAGTGATTATTATGTTGGCTAAAGTTCGTAACATTTTTAGTTAGAAAGAATTCGACATGAGACAATATTCTAAAAGAACAAGAGAAAACTTAACATCAAGTAATTTCAACTTACACGGCAGAACAGAAACAACGTTGTTTTTTGGGAGCCGCTACACTCCCATCATTAGTGTTCATGTGTGTTTCCGCACTTCATTATTTTAATATGATAATTTATTATTTTTGAGATTGTTGTAAAGAACACTTGAAAAATAGCAAATGGAGTTTGCACTTAATTATTCTTTATTTTTTAAAGGGAAATAACCGAAGAAAGTCATGATTTTGATAATGAGTGACGAAGTTCATTTTCAATTAAAGGGCTTCGTTGATGTTTTCCTTTGGCAGGATATTTGAAAGAAAGTGTGTATATGAATAAGCCACAGAGCATAATCCAACTAAAAAATAAGATTCGAAAAGAAATTCGAGCTACAACTCAGGAAATTTGGAAGCAGTCATAGAGCTGTCTTAGAAAGAGCTCGACTATACGGAGCTATGAATGGGCGGCACTTACGCGACATTATTTTTTATTTCTAAATCAACTATATTCCATATTTATTAATAAAGTGTAATTAAAATAAAGAAAATACAAATTATGTAGACCCCTTTTCTCTTGGGCCACCCCGAACAAAATGCATCTTTTATATTCTTTTAAAAATGCTAAAACAAAATAATGTCATGCACACTTGACTTTTGTTATTTTGTAAGAAAAAACTCCATGATTTCATTGTAATAATATTTTTTTATTTTATTTTTAGAAACAAAACATGTCAATTAAAGAAAATCAATTTTGTTGCGCTAAACAATTTACTAATATCAATATGTTTTTGATTATTACGCTTAACTAATTTAAACGAAAAAGTCTATTGATTAAAAAGATCAAATTTTTACAAACTGACCCTTAAAACTTAATTAAATAAAGCAAAACAATAAAGCTAATTGTTACAATTTGTAAAAAATGTTGAGAATGTATTTTTTTGTTGTTGATTGCATTAGATATGCCTTAGACTTGGCAACCCCGTTGGCGAATAAATAAAACGAAAGAGGGTTTTATTGTGCGGTTAGTTGTTGCACTCAACAAAAAACATAAAATAAAATAAAAAATTGTTATTTCCAAACATTCAATTATTATGTAGTGTAACTAAGTAAATATATATTTAATGCGTTAGAAAAACATTTTGAATGTTGTGTTTAAATCTGAACGGGG
Organism: Gymnocheta viridis; assembly: GCA_956483585.1. Classification (NCBI taxonomy): domain Eukaryota; kingdom Metazoa; phylum Arthropoda; class Insecta; order Diptera; family Tachinidae; genus Gymnocheta; species Gymnocheta viridis. Next base: position 34,392,677 of record OY101442.1, on the reverse strand, counting down.
TGGGTTTTCTGTGTTGAATTCCAAATGTTTCGAATTTATCACAAGATAAGGAAATCCTGCACATATCAGGAAAAGGAAATCTAAAAACAGCTAAATGTCAATAGAATAAATTATAATAAAGCTGCACGTGGAAAAACAGAATTATGAATTTTCCAAATGTACTTAAATTAAAAAAAAAGGAAACTACAACTGTGAGACAGTTCTCAATAATAGAATATTTCAATATTATCACCTAAACACTATATTTCCATGCACCCCCATTCTAAGGATTTTGACACAATAAATTATAATATAAATATGTATATAATCGTAGATTTTAGCTACTGTTTGGATTTGTCTAAAATACATACAAACAGAAGACGATCTAGATTTTTAGAATATTTTCTGCGAAGAGATTTACGATGAGGAGGGATGTTTCTCTGCTGGGTCTTGTAACTTTCGATTTTAGTGATTTTCACAGTTATGAATAATTTGATATTCTTTTGTGGTTTAGGTATTTTTAGCATAAATTTGTTTCGCTTTTTTTTAACAAAAATCAAAGAAAAGTGAAAAGTTTCATTAAAAAAAATTAAAGCATTTTGGAATTGTGCAAAATTTTAAAAATGTCTTTTTAGAAGTATTTGTTTTGCCCCTCATGGATCCACACTCGTTATGCCGAGAAGTAAAAAGATCGGCAAATCGGCTTATGGGTTATAGCTGAGGAAGGTCTGAGTCAACACAGCTAAGAAAAGGTCTAGTTAATAGCGTACGAATGTAGCGTTCGTCACGCCAGCCTTGCCCATATTCTATGAACTTTTGACAACAAAAGTTAAGTATAATTTTAAAGTAATAATTTTACATAATTGAGCGATTTTTACTTAAATTTTATTTGGATTTTTACTCACTTGCAATAAATTGTTCATCAGTTGCAAATTAATAAAAAAATAGATAAATTACATTTCCAAAACTTAAATGTTTTTGTAACTATTATATATTTTTGTAACATTATATAAATTAGACCGACTTAAGTTCTGGTGTAAAATGACCATAGAAATAAAACCAGTACATTCTTATATATAAAAAAGTCTTGTATATTTTCCTGTATACAAAGTTCCCTGTCAAGAGAGATTTTCCATAGAATATTTTTTGGTACGTTATGATTTACGAATTTTATTATTGCTTTAATGAAAAAGCGAAACAACTATAGAAGATTTTCAATCGCGATAAATCGTTAATCGTTATTATGCACATCTTCAAGTATGATATGCAAACTCTTATCATAACTTTTTTTGAAGACCTTTTAAGCTTTTAATGTTTTTTTTTCGGTTTCAAGATGGTTATTTGATATTTTTCTTTGTGGCTAAACGAATAAAGGTATTACATTGATTTTTTTTAACTGAAAGATTTGCTTAAAAGTTATTTTTGATATTTAAAAAGAAATTATCTTGAATACTTCAACATTAGTATTAAAAATTAAAAAAAAATTAAATTTATACACTTATTTTTTGCAAAAAATAAAAAAAGGTTTTTAAAAGTGAAGGTAGCAAATGTAGAAATTATGTTATATACCACAATAAAATGTAGAATACCTAATTTTAGAAAAAAAAAATAATTTTAATTTTAACGATTTTTTTTTAAATTTTAAAATTTAATTTTTTATTGCTCATCAGGTACTTCTTCAAATACTTTTTGACATTATAATCTTTTGTGTCTATTGAATCATTGATTTTAAATATTATTCGCGTCACTTTTATCACTTCACAAGGTGAATTTTATGACAGCTCTTCAGGTTTTTTAACAAAGTTTGTTTGCCCATGAACATAAAGCATGAGGTATCCTGCGGTACTGTAATCGTCAACTTCGGTATCTGCGCTATATGCACATTTATAAACAAAAATTTTTATATAAATAATGAAATTTACTTGTGGGCTTGTAATACCTTTTTTTATTTAAGTGTTATTTTTTAATGTATTATTTAAATTGGATTAACAATCATTAATTCAATGTATTAACTTTTCAACTTTTGCCTCTAATCAATGCAACAGCCATAAATATTTGACAACACAAATCCTATTAAAGTCACATAAAATTAAGATTGTGAAAACTATAAAAAATAATGCAATAAAGGAATTCATCTATTTTTCAATCGACCAAGAGCCAAGTAATAAAATAAACCTAATTGTTTTTCTAGAGTAGAGGAAAAAAATTTGCATCGAAAATAAACTTCAGCTTATGTGTGTTCTCTCTCTATCATTTCGAGCCTGCATAAATTCATCAACGCACGCGCCTTGGGACATCAAATTGTGAAAACTCGTTAAAGACATTTTAAAGATCATTTGCATTTATTGTCTGATACTTTTAATGTATTGTAACAAAGTTTATTTTTCTAATTTGACACTTGTTGTTTGCTAATGAAAAGAAAACAAATGTTGTAAAGTATTTGTTTGTTGTTGTTTTTTTTTCTATTTTAATTACTTTTCAATTGGCCCCCCCCATTGTGTTGATGTGGAAATTGATTTATGGTTTGTTGTTGATTCTGGTTTCCTTTTTTTATTTTTTTTTTGTAAAAATTGCAACAAAAAATAGTTTGTTGCCTCTTTGTTTTAAAAATAAATGTAAGACAAATTGTTTGGATAATTTGTCTACGATTTCCTATAAGTGTCTGTGTTTTCTTTACAAATTCTTTTAGATTATTTTTGTTCAAGACACATTTTAATGTGTACATCTCTGCAGTAACGCTTGTTGGACTGTCTGCACGTGCCTTTGAAAATGGCGAATATTTGGTGTGGCTGTTGAAATTCTTGCCTGATTTACGTCAAATTTATTTTATAATAGGCGCCACCTTAACGTTAGCCCCCCTCCCTTTCTATAATGCTCTTGATTTAAATTTGTAGTTTTTTAGCGAAATATTTCTAAACTATTTATTTAATTTGTATACAATGTATCTTGGCAGCTTAACTAAATTAAATAAAAATATACAACTTTTCTTTGTTGATCATAAAGGAAATTTGTTAACTTAATTCACAAAGCAATTGACAAAAAAATCCTTCCTTATTGCCCTGAAAAACATAACAATTTATAAATCAAATCAGTTTCTTTTTTCGAATGAGTTTTTTCAAATTTATATCCACTTCACACCAGGTACCCTCTTTTTTAAGGTGTAATAACAACTAATTGTCTTTAATAATCAAAACATGTGTTGAATATTAAAACAAAATAAATATAAATTTCTAGTGATTTATAAGTTTACATACATTTTTGCCAACAAACAATTTTATATTGAGAAAATATGTGTAAAGATGTGTGCACTCACGAACTCACTCATTAGTTTTAAATATACACATGTACGAATGTAGTATTTACTCGTTTGTAGATATTTTTATATGTAAATAAAAACTTTATCGATTCATGTCATATACTTTTTTCATATATTATTTTAACAAACTGCTGTCAACACCGAGTAAATCAATCAGTTAATTTTTTGTTTCTTTTTTTTTTCTTTTAAAGGAAAGCATTTGAAAAATATGGTAGGAATTTTTATATTTATCTTTTTGTTTTTTGTTGAAACAAATGATTTGTTTAAAAAAAACGTTGACACTTTAATTATAATTACTTCATGCAAATATCATAAATGTCATTGTCGAAATTGTAAACAAAAAGTTAATACTCTGCCAAATTTATGTTTAAAGCACGCCTGTTTTGGTTATTATTAAAGAAATAAGTATTTTGCAAGCAAAAAGTGGCCTTAAAGCACACAAAGGCGTTAATATTTTAAATTAACTTTGGAAATGTAACTTTGAGTTCCTAATTCGAGGCAACACTGATTATAAACAAAAGTCAGCTGTTTTTTAGGGCACTATCAACGCTGTCAATTTATAAGGGGCCTTCCGCCCTTAGTGAGGGTGATTTTTTTTTTTAAATGAAACACACTACCCTCATTGATTAATGCGACTAAAAACTACAACATGTTGTTCTAATTAATTCATTATCCACATTGGAGAGCCATGCTAACAGGCAACGCTAATTAAAATAGATGACGTAGAACTTCAAGTTCATTCTTGAGCCTTCTAATAATCATGCTTTCGTAATTAAAAGCCAAGACTGAATATCAAATGAAATCAGTTGTGCAAAAGCTACGGTATTGTGAATGTTTATAAATAAGCAAAGATCGTGTATTTATTCTTAAAGTGTTATAAAGTAAATAAACAGTATTGAGCATAAAGGTAAATCTGTTTGCGTTTCTACTTTTTGGCCCCACTGTGCCAGCGGCCGACTCAATTGACCGCGTCCTAGAAATTAATATTAAACATTTACATAAATACATACGATAAAATGAAAAAACAAAAAACGTTCTAAATAAACAACTTAAAATTCAGTCTCATTTCTACGCAAAAGAAAATTGGACAAACACACATGCACACTCTGTTTATTTTTCAAGTTGAAGCTGATACATGCATGTGTAATAATAAATGTGCATGTATTAGTAGCAACTTTAAACCCTGGTAGCTCCCTAAATATCGAACCGATTTAAATAAAAATGAAGATTTTGCACATCTATGTAAAACCCTGTTTAGAAACATATAAATCTTTCCAAAATCGGTTCAGTATGACGGCCGTAAAAGGGATCTAAGAAACGTGCTTGCTTATTAATACGAGGGCGGATCAATAGGTCCGTGACTTTTTGAATGAAACGCAGTTTTTTACCATTGAAATCGATGGTAGACAGTTCCCATAGTATTTTTCGAGCTTTTCCTTGTTTTGATTGACGGTTTTTTTTTCGCAAAAAATAATGTTTAATGAGCACTCGAAATTTACTTTTTTTCATTTTTTGAAAAATACACGAGGTCGTATGTTTTGAACAGCTGTTAAATGCAAAGTAACTGGTGGTACTTGATGGAAACATGTCTTGCATTTCATATAACTACGAGGGAAGTTCGAATAGTCACGAACTTATTGATCCGCCCTCGTACTATAGATTAATTAGATTTTAAAGAGTTATAATTCCTATTTTTCGTTACGTCTTATTATTTTTCTGTAATGGATACTTACTTACAAGTCTTCGATACTCCTCAAAAAAAAATCATATGCTTTATGAATTAATTTACCCAAAAAGACAATAAAATAATTTTAAAATCGGTAATAATCGAAAAATTGTAAATTCGTAGAATAATATTTTACAGTAAATACTTTTGGCTCCACATAAACGAAAATAAACTCATTATAGAAAATCGAAAAACAAGTGAAAGTCCATAAAAAAAACATTGTTATTATTAATTTAAAGTGTTGCTATTTAATAAGCTACTCCTCAAGAAAATTTCTAACACGCAACCAATTATGGAATTCATAAATAAATTTATTTAAGCGCCTTTCAAGGTAACACCCCCTGTCTAGCTTATTATTTGACACATTCACAGACCTAAAAGGTGGTGATGATTGTTGCGTGTTAGTTGCTAACAAAGAGTTTAAAGCAAGAATTTTTAAAAGGCGTTTCACGATAATTTAAATATTTAAAACTGCGATGAATTTTGAAAAAAAAAATTTCAAAACCCAGAAAAATCTTAATTTTTTTCTTAAACAAGTTTTCGTTTAGTTTCTTAGCGCTTTCCTGATATGCAAATGCATATTCAATTAATTTTCGAACAAATCAATGAAATGTTGGTTTAAAATGCAAAATTCCAGTTTTCTATGTTTAAGTCTTTCTAGGCAAAGTTGGTGATTATAATTCATGCACACATGGCTCTTTACAAACAGGCGTTGATTCACTTAAAATGCAATTTTTTAAGCTTTTTACTTTTTCTGGTCCATCAGTGAATTATGATCTTTAGAAACGATGATGATGGTGGTAAGAGGAAGGAAACTTTTGTTTAAATTTATGGCTTAATTTTAAAAATATATATTTGTATAATTACTCAAAAGTAAGTTTGTTCGTATGTATATTAAGTTTAACATTTTAGGTTTTTTTGCACAATGCACAAATAATTATTGCGGGTTTTTGTTTGTTTGTTAAGTTCATTCATTAAATAAAGGAAATATTATTTAATTAAGACATTAGTTTTTTTCAATCAGTTTAATTCACATTAAGAGTTTAAGTTTTTTGTTTGTTTTTTTTCTTGTGAAACATTTTATACAATCATAAATAACGATTTATTTCGAGCCGGTAAATAAAAAAATTAAAAATACCGGCATTTCTTGACACATCCAGCCAATTCAAAAACTACAATTTATTTTACTTATGTGTTTATAAACAACAAAAAAATGATCGACAAAACTTTAAAATTGCAAACAAACACAATAGAAAACTAGTTTAAAATTCCATCGATATAAAAAGAAAACTGTCTGTTGCCTGTGCTATATTTTAAGCAACAAGTAAAATGGCAACTTATTAGCGGAAAATATTATTAATAGTTTTTATCATATTTATTAACGTCTGCCACAAATTTTCAATTAAATCATAAACTGATACGAATGCCAATAAAACCTCTGCACTAGACGAACAAAAATGCACACTTGTTCGCTCACCTAAAGTTTGCAATTTCTTTTAAAACAAAACCAAAAAATACCAACAACATTTATACAAGAGCTAAATCAAAAATAGCCAAATTCACATAAAGTTGACAGCACTTACAAATTATATATTGCTGAAAAGTATCAATATATCCGACTAAATTTTTTGGTATTTTCCAAACGAGCATAGACATATTTGAATGTTCTCTAAGCCGTTTTACTCGTTTTAAATCTTGTTTTCTAACTCTCGCAAACGGAATATATTTCGCATGAAATAGACAGAAAAATTATTGCGAACTGAAATATAAAATTATTTTTCACATAAAAGAGTTTCGGTAGGTGGATATTGTGAAAACTATCTTACATATTTGTCTTTTTTTCAGTAGTTACCGGCAAAATGTGATTTAAAGTGTTTCTGTAAAAGTGTTGTGTGAAAAGTTTTCCACTAACCCCGTTAAAATTGCTCACGTTTGACAGCTACTCATGCGAGAAGCTTAAAATGGTATATTTAAAATCATAAATGTTTAATTAAATTTAAGTGATATGAACGAAAGACTATTTTTCGTCATTGCATTTTTTTAAATGATATTTTTATAGGTATTTATGACCGAAGGTAAGCCGCAAATTTCTTTTTATTTCCCTTTCGCGCTCCGCCGATTGTAAAAATGAACGCATTTCCTTTTTTTGTTGAAAATATAGAATACATTATTGTGAAAATAGAAGCTCAAAATTATTTTTAAATAAAACGTTTCTAAACACTTAATATTTGTGAGAAAAATGCAAAAATTTTTTAAATACGAGTTTTTTTCCATACGAATTTCAAACTTTTAGAAACGTTTCGTTTTACAAAATGAGGCCTGTGAAAAAATATGGTTTTGTATGAAAATTTTGAGACGACGTTCGCAAAACTTTTTCGTGGTCTTGTTTCTGTGATAAACACGTGATTAATAGAATTATTCCCATAGAAAAGATAACTTTTAACATGGAAATACAGATCAGTTTTTTTTTACACAAACCGACACAGCGTTCTCAGTTTTGGGGATTTGACCCCAAATAGAGAATTTTTTTTGGTGATTGGAGATCAAAATTTCGGGAAAAACTTTAGAGGATTTCTTGTGGGGAAAAGGTTTTTTTTCGCTGGAATTTTTGGGGATAATATATTATTATAAATCTTGTTATTTACTCTTTCTTTTTTTGTATTCAAATTCATGTACTTATTGACAAATTAGCGTTGCCTGTATTCGATTCTTAATGAATTTATTTAAAAAATTAATTGTATTAATTAACGAATGCAAGCCTCGAGCTCAACCCTGATTTGCTAATATACATTAACTTTTGTAACAAAAAATACAAATAAAAAATAAATTAAATGCCAGTCCCATGATATGTTACAAGTATTCGTTCTTTCGTACAAATACTCAAATTTTTTTTATATTTTAAATGTAATTGCACGAAAAAACGAACATGTGTGACATCCTGGGAGAGGCAGTAATAAACTCCCATATTTTTTACTTTACTTTTGCTGAATAGGATAATTCTGGGCCGGCCGTCGTAAATGTAAAAACTTTAACTATTGGTGTTTTGTTTTCCGAAAAAAGATGTAATATTTCTTTTAATTTTTATGCGAAAAAATGCTATTCAAAGTTTTCTTAAGACACAAATTTTTTCTCGTAAGTGCTGATGCAATAATTTCTAATAAACTTACTATTTCAAAATAACTTTTATATTGCAAATCAATAAAAATTGCAAAAACTGTTGCACGTAACGCTGTATGATTTACGGCAAATAAATACATATATACATATAAAGAATTAATATCACACTGAAGTGATTTAACTATTCACAAAATATAATCTCCTATAGAAAAAGTTTTTTATATAATTGCGGAATAAAAAAATTGACTAATTTTCACACCGCTTGTGTGTGGACTTTGTAAACAAATACAGAGTTGTAAATAAAGTATGTTGTATGCTACTTTTTAATGACTTGCATGTAACTAGCATAAACTTCCCCATATCACACTTTTTTGTATTAACATTCATAAATATTTAACAAGATAACGGTTAAAGTATCAATTGGTTGCTCTTTAACTCTGAAATATTATTAAGAGCCACGGGTAATTCCGGCGTAAGTTTGTCAAAGCTGTCAGTAGAGTCATGCGTTCGTATAAGCATCGCATAACATGAAAAAAAATAGAAGAAGAAAGTCAAATGCATAGACAAAACTGTTAAGCAAATTTACGTAAATTTACTTTTACATTGAAATATATTTACATACCGACTTACATGCTGCCTACTGTAAGTACGTGTCTCTATTTTTTTTTTTAATTTATCCCATTTATTAGCTGGTTTGTTTTCATACTCAAAAAAAAAAAATTATGTATGCTTGAAAAAAAATATGAAAAATGTTTAGAAAATGTTGTCAGCAAATGCGTAACAAATTGAAATTTTAATGTTTACAATATATTTCTTTATGCTGCTGTGGCTGCATCTTCTTCGACTTTATCATCTTGGCCTTCTAGTCTAGTTTAACTGGTCATCTTCATGCTCCAAGTTTTGCATGACCATTATTAATTACTAAAAGCAGTTTTAGTTATCATTGATGTTTTTCTTTGTGTACAATACATGTTTTTTTTCATTTTCTTTTTGTAATTGATTTGGGTAAAAAACTAAGTAAATATTAATAAAAGTCAAATTTGAAAAGTTATAAATCTTTATACTTTAATATGAATATATGCATATAAATTTTTTTTATAAATTATAGCCAAAAGTGAAATACATTTCACCGTAAATTGAAGGATCACTAAACTGACATACATAGATAAATTTACAATCAATAAGGCCAAAGAGATTTGGTAGTAAAATTCTAATCGTGTTTTCTTTATCATCTTACCCGAAAAGGAGCTCAATTAATTATAAATATTTTTTACAACTGCTAGCATGCTAAAATCATGCATGACCTCTTGGATAACTTCTCATGGTACTTAGTCTCTGAAAATTTGAGCTTTAGACTCCCGATTTAATCATTGGTTTATGTTAGGATTAAGGATCTTGCAGTTTCTTTAATAGAGTGCAGTCGGTTTCATGACTTATGGAACACTAATCATTTATGCCAGCAGAAAATTTTTAAAAATTCCTTTATATCTCAAAAAAATCCTTGTTTTTCTTTACACACAAAAAAAAATCCCTGTAGTTTTTCAACATTTACATGAAATCATCTTTAAACATTGAATTATATAAATCGTTTTATCATACATTTCTTAAAAGTTTATGTGTTTTTTTTTAAATCAAATCCGAAAGCTCTTAAAGAATCACTTGTTATATGTATGGTCAGGTTGGAAATTTATTAAAAAAGAAAAATAAAACACATAAATTTTTACTTATAATACACACCCCTGTATCTGTATTTGTACCCTTCTCCAACAAGTACCGAAATATATTTCTTTAATGTTTATTTCATTTTCAATAATTATTAAATTTATTATTCTTTTTCCAAAGGTTTTGAAATTTTCAATGGAAATCTTGGGCTTCTTTAAGATCTGTTATATAGAATTAAAGTTTTGATGAGGCCGCTTTGTTCCGGATATGTTTTTAATAATTCTTGGCACTCATTTTCACAAAAAAGAGCTTCCAAAGAATTCATTAGATCATGAAGTTGTGATCCGGAAGTAGTGCAAATTCGTATCAACTCTAATGATTTTTTCGTGAACTTGCCACTGGAGGAAGTTCTTTTTCTTGATGCCTTTTCATCCGATTTCAAGTCATGTTCATAATCCTGAGGAAAAGCAATTTTTGGATGTGCAATAGAATATATTATACGAGTACATATACACACAGAAAAACGTAAATTTTTAGTACAGTGTTTAAAAAATACCAATGGCCTTATTCACAAACGATTAATAAAGTTATATTAGGTTTAATGTTGGATTTTTATATGGGAAACCCGGTTTTAATGCACACATTAACTTTATTAATCGTTTGTGAATAAGGCCATAAAAAATTCATGAGGAAAATATAAAAATATTTTTAATAAACACTCATGCAATTTTTATTGTGAAATATACAAAACTCGTCATCAGAGAAAATTTAAAAATTGTAGTTTATTCAATTAACATTGGTCTTAATAAAATATGAATAAAAATCGTGTGACGGACCTCGGGTTTCTCCGCTTTTGAAGTTTAGCCGTATCCAGGATCCTCTTACACAAATTCAAAAATTAAAAACACCTTTTTGTTTAGTTCTTGTGTGGTTTTATTTGTTCGAAAAAAAGATAAATATTAATTTTTACTGCTACCTGCGTGGCAGTAGCGATACGTGACTTTCTATACCCTCCTTCCTCTATCTCCTAACTTTATTCCACCATGCAACGTCCCTCTTTGGCCTCCTCAAAGTTAAGTGAAGTGCAATTTTATATACATTTTGAACATTCAAGTAAACCATATTCGACTCAAAATCAGCTTCTCTAAAGACGAACATTGTGGCTTTATAGAAGTTTCTACGTTAACTACATGAAAACTGAAAATATCTCAGTTTGAGGTTGTGGAATTCCTCATACGTCAAGGAACATTAGATATTAAAACCACAAGATAGACCAGAAATAAAACTTTGAGGTTATGTTTTCGCCTAAATAAGCTTTTTACGCCCAATCAACTTTTCGCTAAAAAAAAGAGATAGCAATATCATGTAAGAATAAGGGAAAATGAAAAAAAAACAAAATTAAAGCATTTTGCAAATAACTAAATCACAAAGGAGTAAAGTATAACAAATTATAAAACTTTTTATAATTTAATATATTAAATAATTAATATAAAACATAGGAATTATCGATTTGTTCTCTTATTGAATTATGTGCAGTGAGAAATGTGTCGTGCAAGTGCTGGTAGCTGTTTTGTGTAATTAATATTAAAATTCTAGATGAAATATCTTAATAGTGTGTGTTTTTACAAGTACGCGTTTGTGCAGCGGAATTCCTTATTGAAAGTTGCTGTAGAAAAATGTTGAAGCCAAGAAAAATATGTGACATGAACAATTTTAATTTTCCTGTAAATAAAATAATAATTTATCTGTTAATAAAACAAAGTTTTTAAGAATTAAGAGTTAAATATTAGCATGCCGTTTCGTGTCACCTCTGGTCTCCTTGGCTATTAAAACTAAAGACGTGTCGATTATAAATGTTATGAGTCTTTCTAAGCAGAGTTAAATCTAAAAGTGGGCTGCATTTCTAGATTTAGGCTCATGGTCCCCGTTTTTTTTAAACTATTATTATAAAATGTATTAAGTTGTTCGAGACATTCTTTCTTCCAATTAATTAAGGGAAAAACAGGTTACTTTTTTCAATATATTATTGTTGTAAATGAACTGTAACAGTAGTGCAACGAATCGTATGATGTGCATTTGCATCGCTGCATATTTGAAGATTCCCTTTGCCACCAATAAGCTTCCAGAAAGGGTAAATCAACATCAATCGCCATTTTTAGTATTATTTTATATTATTTATATATTTAGTATCGTCATATATGAACCGATTTGCAATATTTTAACTTTAATTGAAGATACTTGCATGCAGATTTCGGATTAAAAGTCCTTCTGTCCGTTTGTCTATAACACCTTTCGAGGCAGTTGTTTTTTCTTCTTCAATAACTATTTATTAGAAAATTATTAAACTTTAATTTCTCTGTATTTTTCTCTCTCTCTCTTTTTGTTCAATATCATTGCTGCAATAGAATTTATGATTTACAATAAAATTTATAGCCCGTTAAAATTGTGTTCACACTCACATTTCTAATTCTCCATAAAATTTTTCATTATTGAAAAAAAAATGCAATAGAAAACAAAAACTCTCTAAAATTACATTCTGTGTTGCTTAAGTATTTTCAATTGAAACAAAAAACAAATACAGTTGAGCCTTGATAGCTTGAACTTATTTAAGTTGAAGTTCCCATAATTTACTGTAATCTCGTGGAAATCACATTAAAACATCTTGAAAAGAAATCCCATGAGTTGCGGGTCTCGAAAAGTCGACGACATTTTTCTCAAGAATATTAATTCAAGTTATAGAAGTTCAACTGTTGTACAACTGAACTATGGAAATCGACGAAAAAAAACAAGTGCACATCATCTTAATGATATATGAAGCGCGAAATTTTTGTTTAATAGCCATAAAGCAACAGCAGCAAACAAAAGCCAAAAGGCAACAAAAAAGTATTCAACAAGTTTTGAATTGTATGTGTTTGTTGAAATTTAAAAATAAATTTCGTATTTTTGTGTTTTTGTTGCTGTTGCTGTTGCGGGTTCTGTTTGTGTTTGTGTTTTTTTTGCATGTGCGATCAATGAGCCACTGACCTAAGACAACATGGTTTGCATTGCGATTAACAATGTGGTGATTACGTTAAAATTTCATTAAGTGTTTTTATTTGTTTTATTTGTTTGCTGATGTTACGAATCGTTGTCGGCTTTAATACATTTAGAACAAAATATGTATACAACTAAATGTTGCTCATTTGCTCAAACAACGTCATAACAAGGGATGTCAAAAAGGTTTGGCTTTCGCGAATCGCGGTGTTTGTTGCTTTAGAATTTTAAATGCTTGGATCTCAGGATTTTTAGGATCCTGGTATAGTTCGGCATCTCGGGATTTATTGATTTTGGAAAATTTTGGCCAGATAAATCATATAGAATGTTTAAGGCAAAATATTTTTATTTTGTACATTCAAAACAAAAATACCTTTCGACTTCGACAAGTTTTACTAGATTAAAGGCTCCGTTAGCCGAGCGTTGCTGTACCCGTACCGTACCGTACTGTTAGCACGTTGGTCCACTTACAGAACATTTTAAAACGTACGTTTGTTTTATATTGTTTGTTTTATTGCCAGGAAAAAGGAACAGCTGTTTACAACACAGTGATGGGTATTAAAAATTTTCAATTGGTGACTTGTGCAGAAAAAGTACCTAAGATATTTAAATGATATCAGAACTTTATTTTGTATATGTATGTATATAAAAATTATTTATTATTTCACATTTATATTATAAAATTAGAATATAAAATATAAACAACAACAAATTAGTGTTTATATGTGCATACAAAAAAAAATTGATACCATTTAAATTATTTTATATGTATATACGTACATATCACATTTATATGTATTTGTTTATTATATACATCTAAACATGTACATATATCGTCTTATCAAATGCAAAAGGGCCTCTCTACATTATAACAAAATTTTCACTAGAGATAAAAAACTTAATAAAAAGCAAACTATTGTGATAACAAATATTATCTTTTTCAGCATAGTATCATTAATTCCGATTTTATTAATGGTACTACCTACAAAAATACTTTTTTTATCACAATAGTTTGCTTTTTATTAATCTTTTTGTCTCTCCTGAAAAATAAAAAAAAATAGATAGGCCGTTTTGCATTTTATATGACGATATGTATGTACATATTATTTTAAGTTGTTTTGTCAAAAGTAAACAAATATTACTATCAAAAAGTACCAAAAAATAAGAGCGGAAATAGTCCCTTAACTTGTACCAAAGAAACAGCTCATCACTGGCTTACAAATGTCCCATAACAAATTTAGCTATTTCTATGTTATACAGATTGGAAAGTTGCAACTACGGTACATTTAAATTCGGTAAGCTTTTGTATTGTTTTCCCATAACATAGACGAACAGCTGATACAGTACGGTACGGGTGCGCTCCGCTAATTCTGCCTTAAAGAAGCACACAGCATTATTATTTAATCTAGTACACACAGTCAAAATTGAAAATGAGTTTAAAATAACATATTACTTTACTCAAACGTCAATGAAAACTTATAAAAAAATTATTCTTCGAAGAGGTGATCGAATAAAACTTTTGTAAATTTTTTTTTACAAAAGATGAAGAACAATACGAAAAATAATTTTGCATTCTCAACTAAGAAATCGTGTTGTAGAGTTATGACGAACGGCAAGTGATTACGGAAATATTTTTTGGAAGACTAACTGCCTGTTTTTAAAAAATGAAAACAAAATTGTGAGTGAGAATTAATATTGAAAACAACAATAAAATACGAAAATTTGTTTTTGTTTAATATAAATTCTCACTCACAATTTTGTTTTAATTTTCAAAAAAGTTAATACTTTTTTTTTGCATAAATCAGTTTAAAAAACTTTAAATTTTTTAAACTTTTGAATTGGATTATAAGTATTTTTTATTTAAAAACAAGGTTTATTTTAATAAAAAAATTTCGTTTTTCACAATTTTTTTTGATAAATTAATTAAATTGTATAAATTATAATTATATTATAATTATTTATTATTTTTTTTTCAGAGATTTCCGTTAAATCCAACACGCTCTAGTATTTTCTTCAGAGCCGCGTTTTTTGACTACAAATCATCTGGACACGGTACGTATAAGTTATATAAGTATATACACGTTGTGGTTACCTTTATGTGAAATTTTTATATTTTCGTAAAAATTGGATATCTCTGCATCAACCCCAAGAAAATTGGTGTGAATATGTAAAAGCGGCACATGAATTATGCAATATTTTTTAATATGTTATTGTTGTTACTTTCGTCGTTTTTTCTTAGACTATTCCAGCATATCTTAGAATATAAAATATACCGCAACTCTTTTCACAAAATTAAATATAACATTACAATTTATATCGCACTTTTCTCGGTTGTGCTATAAAAATCGAAAGTCTTCTGCTTTTTGTCAATATATTGTGCCACATTCTAAAATGACAGGAACATTGAAGATATTCTTGCACAATATAAAAAATTATATTGCAAGACGCTTAACACATTAACGCAAACTTTTCGCTGAAAATAATTTAAAGTTTTATCAATTTTGAGAGTGTTATAGCGACTTTAATAAGAAGGATATATGGGCAAGTCCCAGACACAGTTCATCAACTATTTTTTTTTAATTTATTCAACTTATTTGTTATCTGTTTTTTAAATAAATATTAGACTAGATGTATAATTTTATAAATAAAATAAATGTATTTCGATGATCATTAAGGCACAATTTATTACCAAATTCTTTAATTAACTTTAATTTAAAAAAAATATTGTGTTTTTAATATTTTGGAAACATTGAAATTAGGAATGAAATTTCAGAATAGAGATATAATAGAAAAAATGTAACGTGAGTCACGTAGGGTGCGTCACAAAGCGTTCACGTCTTTTGATAAAAAACGAAAACATTTTTGGCTGCAAATAATTTATTTTAGAATTCTCTTATATTTATTTATGTTTCTTTTAGGAACTAGATTTTGTGTACTTTATTATGGAAAATTCGCTTAAATTTACGAAAACATATTTTAACATTCAAAACTACTTCCGTTTTTATGTAGCGTCCGTCAAAGCCTTTGTGATCAATTATTTCGCAAGAAATACCTGCTAAAAATATTTTTTATTCCATTTTATCCCACTAAACACAATGGATAAATTAAAGGTACTCTTTTGAAAGACCGAATAATTTTTATATATTAATATGAAAACGCGTACGACTGTAGCGTTCGTCACTCAGGATTTGACCATATGGAGGCATCAGAGCTGAAGTGAACCAAGTCATAAAATATGAAAAATTTCAAAACTAGTGCGAAATTCTCCGCAAAGTTTAATTCTATTTAGTTCTGCAACGGACTAAGTAAAAAGTGTTTCGTTTCGGTAACGGTGAAATACCTAAGGCAATGGCACTCATTTTATATTACTTCCTAAGCAGTTCATTTACTGAAACTCAAAATATTTTCGAATTGTCTTTTTGTGACTTGGTTCAATTCAGCCCTGAGCCCTCCATATGACATGTTCAAGAATTATTACTTCATTACAAAATTTTCGTAAACATTTTATAAAAAATATATAATTTTTAAAGAAATTTTTCGATATTTTTTATGGAAGCTTTTATATTATCTTAAGTTAATCAATTTAACTTTGTACGATTTTCACAAGTTTATGATAACTTAAGGACAACACTTGTCTCTCTAATATTGATTTGAACAAGATTCACTCCTTTATTGAATGCGTGAGAATATTAGCAGCCATATAATATACCTGCAGGACCCTTTGGAGACGGGGCAACATGGTAGCACAACGGGAACTAATTGATGGACCCACGTGAGCTGTGCTTGATCACGGCTCCCAATGGAACCGAACCTAACCTTATGATAGCTCGCATAAGCTTTCCCGCCCGTTTAAGGGATCGAACCAGTGTGTAACGTAGCCATGACATTTTCGTGGGCAGGCGCTTAAGGCGTTAGAGGTTTAACTGTAATCCATTGTACATCTTATATATACATAATTCTGACAAAAATCCCTATGAAATGTCTGAACGTAAAGCCTGAAATTCCTTAAAAATTTATGATTCAAAAATTCAAAATTTCTGCGTGTTTAAAAACTTTGTAGTACATAAGTTTGTGCTTACACATATAAACATTTTTTTTGTGTTTTAAGTGCCATTTGCATTTGTATTTTATATTTTAAAGTTAGTTTTGGGTTTTGGGTTTTTGTTTTGATTTCTTTAATGATTATTTACACAAAAAGGTTTAATTTTTTTCTAATTATTGCTTCTCAAATTATTAGAAATGCACTATTAATTTTCTTCAATTGTAATAAGACAATGAGTGATAAAGTTTATGGAAGATTTCAAATAGCAAGACAGACGATATAATTTATTGTTAACAATCGTAAAATTAATTGCTGTGCAAAACACTTTAACAAAAAGTGTACATCCAAATGTATTTAAGCAGATAAAGGGAAAGAGAATGGCTCCCACATTCAATAAAATAATTTATCTTAATTTCAATAATCATTTAACTATGGAAATAGTTTAAACGTTGACTTAATTTTTTATAATTATTTCTTACAGTCTAATAAAGCAGATCTTAAAGTTCACTGTAAGATTTTGTAGTGTTTTTTAATCGAACTCTATATTATTTACTAATTTCCAATTTTATATAAAAATAACAAAATTTTATTTATTTTTAAAAATATAATTATTAAATTTATTATTCGAGAAAGGTCTCGATATCTTTTTTCAAACAATTCAAAAAGGTTTGTTTGTTGATTGTATTTTTAAAATATTTTATTTTTATATAAAATTGTAATATTTATTTTTGATATCATATTTTCACTTTGTGTGCTTTTCATTATAAGCGCAAGAAAGTTATTCCGCCCAAGACAAGTGTCCGCTTATAGGCCTCTTCACTGTTTGTACTTTGGTGATGGGGAGCTATCAATGTTACCACCGACTTAGATCCAAAGTTTGAACACATAAATTTAAACAAAATTTCTAACTAAAGGTATAGATTTATGAACAAAATTTATAAAAATAATAACGAATAAAACAAATCGAGTTCGTAATAAAATTTTATATAATTCCAATTGTCTTAAAAAAGCAAGATAGTAATAATTTATGACATAATTAATGATCAGAAATGGAAATTTCGGATTAACCGAAATTAATTTAATTTGTAAAAATGAATGAAAGTGATTTTCTTGCTCTAATTTGGTAATAATTTGATTAAATAGTTCAATAGTGCATTTAATCAGTCGATAATTTTACCCTGCACTGTTTTATGGTAAATTTGTTATTTTATCTCAGAATTGATGTTGTTTCAGTGTTACCGTTTCAGTTATTTTGACCTCCCGTTGCTTATTTTATTTATTTATATTGAAATTAATTTTTGGCTTGAGTTCAAATCTGAGTTTAGCCATTTCTTCATCGTTTAAGAAGTGGTTCGGATATATTCGTTATTTTATTAAGAGACTTCTTTTTTGGAACAAATTATTATTCATCAGAGTAGCAGAACGGATCAATACCGATTTCAAGGCCGCTACACCGTCGCATCAGGGTTCTGTGTTCGAGTTCATCACTTTTGCCGGTGGATATCAACTATTTAACCGTATTATTTAACGAATTAGAATAAGAAAAATGCAACTTAATCATTTCTTACAAGTTAAATCAATTTCGGTTAGTACGAAATTCTATCTCTGTTGAGTAATTATTCCAATTATTTCATACTCTCCCGCTTTTTCCAGAATAATTGGCTCTGAGATTTTAAGAAACAAAAAAAAAATTGCTTTAAATTTTGAAAAGATTTAGTCTGATCAGCTGGCAACATCAGCGATCATACTACCAAGACGTCGTTATCATATCCAGTTTCCCTGATTGTCGTCGACGATTCTTGTACGGCGTGTCCCCTGTCGACTACGTTTTCTAAGCGACCATTCAGAGGAGATTATCGTTCACGATATTATGAGCGACAAAGTCTTGCATTTTGCACTCTTTTAAACAGTTTTGACGACAACGCTATCGATTACGTCTTAAGGTTTCTGTTCTATCAAACATTGTTTACGACAAGATGAGCGACGTAATCTTTTAAACTGTCTTCTGCTATACATTTTCAACGACAGTGTTTTAAATGTTGTCTTAAATAACATTAAGACGGACAATATCTTTTATGTTTCTTTACGACAAGACTGGGCGACAGTGTCTTGAAATTTGTCTTTAATCAAACGAACAAATATATTGTTGTCTACTGTTTTTATTTTATAAAGCGTTGTAGCTGAGGTGGTAAGCGCGTTGGCATTTAAACATGTAATGAAGTGGACGGTTCAGGGGTGTCGCCCATTCTCGACATCACTAAACATAATTTTAATTTAGAATTTTTAGTTTAAAACATCTGTCCCAGAATAATGAGTTGTTTTATTTTTTAAACATACGACAAGCTGATCGATATTGACCCTCTGGTAGTCGCGTCTGATTGCATGCATGACGACTTGTTCCGACTGTCTCCTATGTGTCGTGGAGGAATTAACATTGTCAATGAGGATGTCTTAAAGACTTGGCCAGCTGCGATATGAATGCATAATCAATACAATTACCGAGTGTGGGTGCCCTCTCAAAAGTACATGCTGGCAACATTCTGTATAAGGTTGCGTGCGCTGCACCTTTATGTTTCGACGAAGCCAGATCTGCTTGCATCGTCATCAACGTCAGCAACCATATTGTTTAGATTTCAAACAAATCTAAGTAACACAACGCGTTTACTGGTGATGATGAAATTGTGTTCCAAAAAGAGACAACAATTGTAATCACCGATTTAAAATTTTTTAAATGCTCACATATATATACCATATTTTCGTAAAGTAGGAAGCTTAAGGAAGCTCTCATTATATATGCGACAACATAAAATAATTTTCTACACAAATTCAATTTATTTTCCAAAGTTTTTGTATAATCGATCAAAGCCTACACATAAATTCCAACATTATAGATCCCAGATCAAGGAATAGAAGTACGAACACCTTAAGGCCAAGGAAAAGCTTGATGTCATCGGCGTACATTAATATTTCACAATATTTTAAATTAGATAGTATGTCATATTATATACAATAATGCATTTGAGGAGCTACCTGTAGAAACACCAGACGACACATTACAGAATAAAATACTCTGAAATCTGTTCTAACCATGCACTTAGAGAAAACACGGGATTATCCAATAAAATTATTAAAGTAATGAACAAACGGATGCATTCACTGCTGCACCTGGTGCACATATTAGTGTGCACATAATTATAATCAAATATTAATAACGAAATTACTAATCTCAATTTTGTCAAAATGTTTCTTTTCAAAAAAGATGAAAGAACAACTAGGCGGTCACTACAGCTGCCCAGACACTATCTCAGAAACCTTATCGCGGTTATAACTGGCCACTGGCCTATTCGGAGGAACGCCCAAAGCTTAGGGCTCAATTACAATGACCTATGTTGAAGCTGTGGCGTCGAGGAAGGGGAAGAGTCGACGGAACATCTTCTCTGTCATTGTCCGGCATTCGGAGATCTAACACTTAAACTATTGGGTAAAAATACGCTTGGGGACAAAACTTGTACATTGATTTAAACAAGATCCACTCCTTTATTGAATCAACCGGGTGGCTGCGTGAGAACATTAGCAGCCAGATATTATACCTGCAGGACCCTTGGGAGGTGGGGCAACGTGGTAAAACAACGGAAACTAATTGATGGACCTACGTGAGTTGTGCTTGATCACGGCTGCCAATGAAACCTAACCTTCCTTTTAGAATACCTTCCCTTTTCAAAAAAGGTTTAACTTGTGAAATTCTCTAAAAACCCCGTTAAAAAAAAAAACTAAAAGAAAAAACCAAACTAAAAGAAATTATCCGCAGAGCTCATTTACAGTACATAAAAATAGCTGTTCTTCACTAGACATCTGTGAGGAAGAAAGAATATCAAATGTATGAGACGTAGCAGTCGGGCAGACAGACACTATCAACAAACTGACACTCACTTGTCTGGCGATAAGTCATAGAGAGTTATAACTTGTCATCAGGCTGTTGTTGTTTGCAAGGTTTTGTGCAGAGGTTGTAGGTGGTTGATAGAATGGTTCACTGGTTCGTGTGTTCGTTCTCGTTATTAAAGTTTCCTTTTTCTGTAAATACGTTTGTACAACCTAAAGTGCTTTGTGTGCACTGGGGATTAAATAATAAATCCACGTGCTACTGTACGCATTTATACTAAATGCGAAAAATAAAAAAATGTGATGAGTTGTTGCATTTAATTGTATTAATGAACTTTACATTATATAATAGATGTTTGATTTTAATTTTTTATTGAAAAATGTTGGCAATAAAAGTGTAATTGAGTTAAAATCTAAAAATGTTGTTGTTAATAATAAAAATACGTAATTGATCTTCTGCAACCGTTTGTCTATGCCGCCCTTCCCCTTAAGAACTGTGAAACGCTTTTTCTAAAATTTCATATGTGAATATCTCTCGAGGTCAAATCTAAAACAATTCCAAATACATGTGGTTCACGTCGAAATAAGCAGACATTAGGAGAAGCATCACAGTCAAGTTCTTGAAAGTCAAAAAATGCTCGTGCCACATCGTGTTGCAGCATGTCGCACAGTGGAAAAAAGAGGCAATCAAGTGCTGAAATGATCATACATATCTTCTGAATTAATCGTTTTATCTATTAAAATTTATGTATGAGTTATAGCCAAGCTGTAATTTGTTATATAAGGCACCCTACATGCATCATTGTTAAAATTTATATTTTGTAATCAACTTCTTAATTTTAATTTATAAAAAAATTCAATATTAAATATAAAATATTTTGTTTGTAACGTGAACGGCTGTCTTGGTCATTTTACGGCCCGGAATCCAAAAATTTCCTGTATTTTTTAACAATAAATTTTGTACAGCTTTCGGCTGACGGTCAGTACAGATTATGAGATGTCTAACAATATCGTTGATTACGGCGACCATTCGGTTCTTATTATACAGGACATTTTTGTATTTCTAAGCTTTATCCTTGAGTAGAAAACATAAACAAATGTTCGGTAATTTATTTAGTGTTCTGTATTTATTTTGTATTTTTTTTTACCTTAAGATGAGTTTTAATTAACAAACGAAAAATAACAAAATTATATGCATTTTTTTGTCTTTACATATTTTAATTTAATGCACCAAAGTCATAACTTAAAAATAATGCAGGATTGGTTGTCATAAAGTTTTATGTTCTGTAAAATTGCAATCAAATAAATTGTATGCTTTTCTCTTGAGAGGTTGCGAGTAAGTAACCTACGGGAAATGTAATATCAATTGTTCTGAACGTACCTGTCCTATGACTGGTGAAATTGAAAATGGTACAAAAAGTTCCTGCTTACAAAAAAAGTGCTTACAAAATTCTCTCACTCTGCGCAACATTGGAAAATTAACATTTTATTTTTAAAATTTTTCGGGAGCAAAAATGTTTAAGAATCTTTTCTATTTTTTTTGTATTAATGGTAATAGATACCATTAGTTAATTATATTATAATCTGATTAAAACAATAATGCATTTGGCGATTTAGACCAAACAAAATTTCAGAATTTTATACCGACTGAAAAGCTAATACCGGCCTGGGGTATATTCTTAAACGCAGTAATTGTGCAATAATCGAAGCTTAACGTTCGGAAACCATCACCTAGCAATAGTTTTTTTTTTGTCAAAAGTCTCCTAACGCAAGTTATTCACCGTGCTGCTACATATGGGTGCAACTACGGCAGCATTTTATTTACTGCTAAAATATTTTGCAGATCGATTGTACAATTTTATTGTATTTACGGTTGTACCCTATAAAATAATAAAAAATATTATAAAATTTTTATTTTTTAAATACAATATGGATTTAATGTTCTGAAGCTTTTAGACTCATTTAGAGAAAAATCATCGAAGGACTAGATTTTATACCAGGCCTTAAGTATCTTTTCTGTGGCATGTTCATTGAGGACTAGACTTGGACAGATTAGTCTAGGACAGTTGTATTACCATTACTGGGACTGGGTCGAAGAATACCAACACAAGACAATTACGTGAAGGTTAGGTCTAAAACATGTCATCAACTATCTTAATTATGTCAATTGACCCCCTCCAATGACAAAGCCATGTAAAAGTTACCGGTACCAACAAGATAACTCAGTGATAAATATGATATATATTTAAATACAATGATAAATAAATGCTTGCTCCGTTGTCGCATTTGAATTTTGTCGACATTCAATAAGTTTTTATTTTTTTTATCCGCCAGATTGGCTCTTTTTTCCACTGTTTACCGCACCGTCTTTATTTTGTTGTATACAAACGTCTAACCAATATTTATATCTTCTGTGTTTTCTAACAATAACACCGCACAGACGAAGGGACAAAAATATTACAGTGTTGACAACCACAAAAGCAACAACAACTGCAACTGGTGCATAGATGTACATTAGGGCGGCTCTCTTTTGTATGAAAAAAGTAGTATTCATATGCGAATAGTGTGAAAACTAAGACTTACACTCAAATCTTTAAATTGATTGAGGAAAGTTTTGAGGCAGATACGTACATATATTTTCATAATCGCGATTGTGATAAAAACCAGTTACATTAACAGCGATTACTGATTAATCGGGATTAAGTTTTGTACGTTTTTAATTGTTGTCATTTTTGTTAAAACCAAAAACAGTTCAAAAATTAAAAAAAAAAATTTCACTGTTTACCAATTTATTGAGTATTTTATTGGCGTTAATATTTATTAGATACAAATTAGATGCAAAAAAACCTAATGCCGTTTTCTTTTCTAAAAATAATGTAACATTTGTTTACTTTTTATCAAATAAAGCACCCCAATTTGGAAAACTGGAAATAACTCGTTCAAAATCCAACTGTTAAAGAATCCACTTATAAACAATAATAGAGGAACACTTCGTCTTCAAAACCCATCCAACTTTTTCTGCCTACGTTGACTCCTTCCGAAAATAATTCCATTTCTAATGGATTAAATAAGATTTTCTATGTTTACGGAGTCCTGTTAGCATGCTAACAAAACTTTGTTAAACTCTGTGGTTTTTGTCTAGGGAGTTATATTTTAAAATTTAACTTCACACACATAAATAATAAGTGTTTGAAATTCATCGGGAAAGTTCGTTGTGAGAAAGCACTACAACGAGTAAAATATAAGATTAATTTATACAATCGTCCTTATTTATAAACGTTAAAGTTAATGTCTGCATTAAAGCTGGCTTGCCCATATAAAAATTGTTATAGTAAGTTTTACTATAACTATATTGATAGTTTATGAATAAAGCCACAGAATCTTATTACTCATATTTAAATTGCTAGGAATTTAGGCGTTTTGATTAATTAATGAAATCTAGAATATCACCCACCAAATAATGGACGAAATTAAAAAAAAAAAAATAAATATATACATATACATTTTTAAGAAGAATAGTTTAAGCTAAAGAATTCCAAACAAAAAATTATTATTTTAAAAATTTGGTTGCTTTATAACTTTTTTCCATAGTCTTGAAAATTTTTTTTATATTAGTTCTTAGACTATTCCAGTACATCCATCGAATGGGGTCCACCCTAATTTACATATTTATGAATGTATGTATATTATATTGACAACAGAGGTGTGATTTGGAAATTTCCTCTATTTTTTGGAAAGTCAAGAACTGTTTGTTTCAATATATAATTTTAAAAGTATGTATTTTATTGTTAAACACGTGTATGCCCATTTGTTAATAATTTACAAGTATTACAAACTCATAGAATATGTTTATTACAGCAATTTAAAAGCAAAACAAACAAACCACATTTGTTAGGGAAGCCATTTCTTTTTAAGACAACCGCCTTTAAGAAATTTGTTGAAATATTGAAATCATTTACATTCCGTTTGAATTCTTTTTAGATTTTATTCCATCTTTTCAAGGTATTAAATTATGTTTAATTTAAAGTTATTTATTTTTATAAAAAGAATAAAATTTAAAACAAAAACAAGTTTACTTTGAGTTTATATGTATATCATCTGCTCAACTATTTAAACAACCTTTAATTTCACACTTGCCACTTAATGCCACCAAGAGCCAAGTAAACAATCCGCCAACTTACTGACTTTGCCAACCATCTTCGTCGCTTGCGTTGTCGCCCATAAAATTGCCAACGTGTATCATCTTTGTTTGTTTTGAATTGTTGGAGAAAATGTGAACTGGTTGACAGTTGTTGTATGTCGTTGTGACATATTTAGTGCTGTCATAAAATTACATTGTATATTTAAGAGTCGCATTAAATTGAGATAATAGTTTATAAAACGGACTTTATGTGACAAATTTAGCATGTCAAAAGGCTTGAATATTTTTAACACGATGTATTACTTTCAAAGAGTAAAGACGGTGCGTTAATTCATCAAAAAAATTATTATTATAGCACTAAATTTTTTTTATGGTAAAAGGAAACTAAAACAAAATGTAAAATTATCTGAAAAAAATATTTTACAAAACTCAAACTAATGTCCTAATTTAACAAATATTAACTTTTTAAAGGAGTTTTCAATACGAAAGCATAGATTTTGGGAGTTCATGGCATTTAGGGTATTTTATTTTCTTTGTAGTTTTTCTGTTTACCGAATCACAGCTAACGAACTGGGTGTTTCAGTTGGACATCCTGCCCAGTCGTTTTATGGATATTGGAGAATCAAGGAAATATAAGGTATTTGTGTCCTACGTCTATGATGATTTTTTGATGATTTTTGCATTAATTTAAAAAATTAAAGTAGACTAGCAACGTTTCTGAAATATGATTTTAAATAAGAAGCAATCCCATAGAAATTACGACATAATAAATGGTAAAAAGGCATATTCTGTAATCTACATCCATACGTTATTAAATTCCATTCCAGTAATTTTAAGGTTTGCAAGTCGACTGTGATATTTTTATAATAAAAAATATTTCTCCTAATTTTACTTCAAAAATAAAATTTTTAAGCTTTGAAATGAAGTTACTAAAAATGTTCCCAGATTAAAAACTCTCCAACCCTGATATAAATATCAAATGGTTGAACTTTTTTTCTATATCGACTTTTTTTGAGTGTAAAATTAATTATTTTCAAAGCGAATTAAATTGGTTAAAATTTGGCGAATCGGAAACCGGCATTATTCTTTAATCTAGTACACACTGTTGTATAGAAGACAAAAATTCGACAACCGTAATAAGACAGAATATTTCGTCGGCTCGTATTTAACACTAAAGCTATCTATCATCAACACAAAAAAGTCGAAGAAACGTTGTCAGACACCACAATTTAACATAAAATATTTTTAAAATGATATTAAACAACATTTCTTGAACTTGAATTTCAACTGAACGAACCTATGACTTTCTCTATCACAATTTATATATGTATGTATTTATTTTTTATTTTTTTTCAGTAGAAAACTCAAATTATAATAGGGCATAATTTTAAAGATAAAAGATATATTTTTGTTATTAAAAACCAAATATTTATGTATGACAATGAAGTATATAGAAAATGGATTATAATAATAATAATATTTATGTTAATATACACAAATACCCACTGACATGATCTTTAGGTTACTGTGTCCCAAATCAAATAAGTTTTACCGTCTTTATTTTACATAAAATTAAAGAAAATATATATAATTTTTTTGTTGATATGTATCAGTTCTGACTGCATTTATAGTTTACCAATTTATCCCATTTATTTGAAACTCAATAAGTTTATTATGAAAATGCTTGAATTGCTGTTGAACAAAAGAACAAACTAATCATAATTTGAATTTTTATACTTTTAATAATTGCTTTCTATTCATAAATAGAAGCTTTTAAAGATGATGCAACTTATTTATTTATTTATTTCTCTTAAATATTATACTTTCTATTAACACTTTAAGATTCATTCGTTTAAATTTATTAATTTTTCCCCATGGGTCGTCTGAATAGATTTTAATAGGAGTTTTCTAATCTAAAGTGTACCAACAACATTTTAATTTATTTATTTTTTCTTTCTATCGGGTACTTTTTTGAAGGCGGAGAATTTCAATTGGTAGCATTATTTTCTTTGACAAGCGATTTGTCAGCTATCTGCCATTATGGGGTAATTCGGCTTACTAATCCATTATGAGTTGACTCACGCACGCTCAACGTTTTTACGAATCTTTTTTAAAAAGCATGGCCTAATTTAAGAAACTTTTATCCAATTTTTTTTTTGTGGTGGAGCACACTTTTATTAAAATGTGTATAGAGCGAAGACAAATCAGAAGCCACTACAGAGGCAGACGCCGTTTACTATATTTTATGGGAAAGGGAATTTGAATATAATGATGGCCAGAACATTACAGTCAACGGTGAGTCCGACTCAAATGGAAGCAATTAACATTGCGTACTTGAGATGGGCAAGTGAAATATATATATCGATATATTTAATCTATATTGATCGGCATCGATATAAATCAAGTAAATACATCGATATTTTTCCAACACATTTATTAATATGTAGTCCCAAAAATTATTTAAAATTTAATATGAAAAGTACTTTTTTTGTTATAAAATTGTAATTACTACATACCGTGAACGCAAGGTAATGTGAACTAATAGCAACCAAGCTTGTTCACTTTATTGAATTTGTGCACATTTTCAATTGCAGAAATTTGTAGTATCTACCGTATTCTGTGAATATAGAGAATTAAATAACATAATTTATTTCATTTTGAATTAAATGTTTAATGCACATCAAAAACAAAATAAAATTAAGGATTTCAATTCATGGAATTATAATAAATTTTAAGAAAATAATCGGTTATCAATTATTGCCACTTCCATTGTTTTGTTCACTACTTTTTTCTTTGTTGGGTCGATCATTTCAGATTCAGCCCATTGCAATGCTTTATTAAATATATTGACAGCGTCCTCCCTTTTTCGTAAAAATATCTGCGACCTTAGTGTGAAAATAAAAACATTAGCAGGATGAGTTGAACGCATTTAATATGTTTACGTACGCCAGGAACAAAAGAGTACTGAAACCAATCTTTAAAAATTTAATAAGTTATCGGAGCAGATGCAATTTTTAAAGCTGCGAGGTTTTTTAGAAGTTTTGTTTTATGGGATCCAAATGCATTTGCGCAACATAGAAACGTTACTCATTGCTTCTCCATCTTTGCATCTGGAGCATTTTTTTCTAATGACGTTACATACGTCTCTTGAGAAAGAAGTTTCCAAAATAAGCCTGATTCGTCAACACTGTGTATTGTGCGGATTATTATTTAGATAAACCAAGTTCTTCTAGTTTTGCTTCAACTCTTCAACATTTTAAATTGATCTATCAGCTGAGATTGTTCTGAAAACGTTTCTCCGTTAATCTGTGAAAGCCGAAGCCCGTATCTTAGTTTATATTTATGAAGCTATCCAGCCATTGTCCATTTATTGAAGTCTTGTCCGCTTTCATATAAACTAGAGTTAAACTGTTTGGCCTTTTCTTTCAGCATCAACCCACCCACCAACCGGAAGATTTTTATTTCGCATACGAACAAACACCTTTTAAAGAGATTTTTCTATTATTGGAAGCTCTGAAGTTCGCAGTGTTTTACGTTTTCCAGGTCCATAGAATGTGTTGTTAAGACACTTTGAAATATAATTCTTTTTATTTCATATAGAATAAATTGTTGATTTCTCAACATTATACTGTTTAGCTGATGCTGTAAAAGTTACAGAATTTTCCATATTTACTTCATGGTTAATAACTTACGCTTCTCCTTAGGCATCTTTGTACATCCATGTAACAGAATACTGGATGTCAATGAACTAAAATTTTGTGTTTTCATTTGTTTACTCCCAAAATTATAAAGTAAATAAAAAAAATCCCCGAATTATTGTTCATTATTTAGAGCCATTAAGTTTGGTGCACTAAATATATAAAATATAAAAATATGAGTGTTCACATTAATGGATCATTCACATTTGGTGAAAGTTCACATTACCGCGAGTTCACTGTATTTTCGATAGCATTCTTTTCATTGTATTTCCATTTTTTATTTAGTTTATTAAAGTGTTTTTGTTGCAGAATGTGATAAATATTCAATGTGTGAAATTTATAAAAAGATAAATTAATCGAATTAAAGAATGCTGAAAATTAATTTAGATCGGTTTTATCCTTGAGTTTAATCTAAAAATAAAATGAAAAAAAATTTAAAGCTTTACATTTTTTTTTTGTTTATTTTTCAGACTAAGCACAAGGATAACACTGATCTAAATTAATTTTCAACATTAGTTTGAGAAAACAAACAGTAAACGAACGATTAATTTCGTCCGTTCGTGCGATTTGACGTTATAACTTTATTTTCACTGACAATTCGCAAGATCTTATATCTTCGCCAGTAAACCAGAAACAATTGAACACTTAGAAAAGCCCACAATGAAAGCGTTATTGCTAAACTATATTTGTATTTTAATGATCAAGAATCGAGAATGTATTGGGCTGTGCTCCAAAATATATTTCAATTAGAGATGGCAGCGCTCACGTGATTAGCGTGAAACATGCATCATCGTGATTTATTTTTCGTTTCAATCGCGTGAGCCTGCATGAACGTGAGTATAATAAAATTTAGCGTGAGTGAGCTTGTATGAGTAGATTTTTGGCCTAATTGTTTCGTGATTTCTTTTCTTTATTGTAATTTTTTTCATTTAATTTTTTTACAATATTTTGTATTTGTTTTTTTTTCGTTAGTATTTCGTGAGCATGGGTTTTAGTTTTTTGCTACTCACGTGAGCGTACATGAACGTGAGCCAAAAATATAAATTCATGCATGAAGGCGCATGATGAAAGTGTTGTTATTGTGAGCGAGCGTGAAAGGCCACTCACGATTCCACCTCTAATTTCAACTACCAGTTGATTTGCAATTAAAAAAATTTTTGCTAACATATCTTAACGAAATTTCTCGAGTACTGTCAGTACATTCTAGTACTGCAACACTCGAGTACTGCATTTAAAACTCGTACGTGCAACAACTTTTGAATTTTGGCTGGTTGAAAATAAAGTAGTTTTGCTTTATTTCTTCTAAAATTCTTGTTATTTTTAAGTACTGCGTGCGTAACAAACGAGCTGGCAATTAACAATAATTTTAGTTATCAATTCCCATCGCAGGTAACTTTCGCACACTAGATATTTGACAACGCAAATATGCCGCAGAAGTCAAAGGAACTGTGCATTTATATATACAAATACAAAATCTTACTCGTTTTCGTCATTTGGGGAGTTTATGACATAATTATCAAATTACTAAAAAAAATAAATTAAAAAACTCTTAAACAAAATTTAATGAAAATGTTGAACAAAAAATCGAACAAACAGCATCCCAGCAAAAACTTTGATGGCAAAAGAATGAGTTGAGAACATAAAGTATATATTTTATACTACTTCCATTTTCGAATTGAATTATTATGATTTTTTTTAAACTAGCAGATCAATCCAAATTAGCGCGTCAAGCGTTTTCTATCTACCAAAAATTCTCATGATCATACAAAGTGTATGAAGCAAATCCAAAAAGAGTGGCGTTATTGTTTTGCAATTGGAAATCCGATTTTGACATCGCGTTAAGTAGTGAAGTCGGCTGTTAAAAAACTGCTTTTTTCCTGTTTACTTTTTTATTGACACAAAATAATGACAATTTAGCTAGTTTTAGGTCAATCTCGCGGTTCTATCTTCATTTTAATTTGCGGTTTCTATTAAATAAGATAAGTTAACAGTAATGTTTATTAGACATCGTTGACGCTATTATTTGAGTACGTCAATTCAGTGTAAAAGCGAGGAGTTGGATAACGCTACGCTTGAAGCGCTAATTTAGGCTGGTGTGTATGTTTTTTTACAAACACTAACACCCATCGTCTAGAAAGGAATTGAAACTGCGACCTCCATACTAATAGTTTATTACACTATACATGATTCTATGGTGCTCCTCTATAAATAAGTCATTGAATATGGAAAATATAATAATAATTAAAAGTCTGCTTTGAGTATTGAAATCCTGCCCTTGAAATAACTATTTTTTATGATGTCAAATATTTTACTCACTAAAGTTTTGTTGCTATAAAGTCATACTAAAATTAAAAAATCCCTTATACCTTCGCCAGGGCTCGAACTACTAGTCTAGTGTATGTGATAAGCACTTGCGCTACTACCACGCCTCCCGCTGCATAAACTACCAGTTTATTTACTGTTAATTAATTGCACTGAAAAGAGTAATGTAGACGGTATGCAGCAGTTCTTGCTGTTCTTAATTTAAATCATTAGCAAGTTTTTGCTGGGATAACTTGATAACTTGTTAATAAAAATAGCGCATCGACTAAAGACAATTAACAAAAAAACAAACTGTGTGAATAAAATATATTCTGGAGAACAAAAATACATGGATTTAAGCCATAAAATTGTTAAGTTTATGATGTTTTACTTGTTTGTTTGATTTTTTTTATTATTTTGCTGTGTGTAGCAAACAAATTTTATGACAATGTTTTCCTGCATTATTCGCCATTTGATCTTGCTATTAAATTTATTATTTTAACACAGAAATGTGATATTTTTTTTAAAGAAATTTATTTCGAATTGTTTATTTAAACACTAAAACGTTGTTCTATTATAATTTATTTGGAAATGTGTTATTTAATTCTGTGTTTTTAATACATTTGATCTTATGTGGGTCAAATTTTCTAAATAAATTTTTTAATGTATTCTTAATGTATTAAATTTAAGCATTGCGGACAACGATAACTTTAGAGTAGCACATGTGTGTGTCTACATAGCTACTCCTAAAGTGTTTTATTTAATAATTTTAAGATAATTTATTGAAATGTTGCATGTTAAATGCCACTTGCCGACATGCAATTTATATTGAGCTGGCTGGCAACTCATATTGGAAATAAACATGCTTTAATAAATTAAACTAATTTTAATAAGGAAGTTAGTAAAATGAAACTGTTTAAAAATTGCTACGTGTATCATGTACATAGTTTGTTATGTTATCAAATAAAACAAGAATTTTACAATCGCTGTGGAATGATACGAGAGACACTGATTTAAGCAAACTTTCTGTACTAAAAAAAGACTTAAATTAAATTATTAATGAAATTTTTTAGCATTCCAATCAATATTTTATAATACACAAGAGCATTAATATTTTATTATCTGATGCACTCTGATTAAATGCAAAACGAATAGTATTTGCATTCAGTAAATTTATTATTTGGAGATATGCTCCGATACTTCATTTGAAAGAGTTTTTATTTGTTGTGGGCTGAGATAATCTCTATATATTAGGGTGGGTCAATTTGTTCGGGTGAGAAAAAACGTGACAAGCGTATAGCAAAATCGAAATCTACACAAAATTCTAAGAAAATTACCCAAAGAAAGTATGGATCTAAAATGAAAACCTAGCTCCCGCCGAGAGACATGAAATTTTTCAGTTTAAGGCATTTTAAAAAAATGCATAGATTTGATGGAAAACAAAATTTTATCACTAAATCCAAACATAATATACTATTAATTTGGGATTGTTTTAAAGAAAATTTTATGAGGTTTAAGAATCTGCTTTCATTTTGTTAATATTTTGATTACTATCCCGTGTTTTATTAAAGGTTTGATTATGAAAAATAAAAAACTAGCAAGTTCTGCTATATCTCTACAAAACACAAATATAGTTGCTCTTTTTGGACCCATTACCCCATTTTGTCTTAAAACTTATTTGATTACAAATAAATTATTATGTTCCCACTAAGTATGGTTCAAGAAATATGGCATATTGGCCTTGCATCGATATTATGTTTAATTTTTTATACAAATTTATCTTCTCTTTTAAAAAGTATAATTTAGTAATGTGCTTTTGAAGTTATCAACGAAGAGTAATTAGAATCCAATATTATTAATAGTTCTAGTCATTGTAGAAATTTACCGTTAATGCATTTTATAAAAACGTGGTGTTAAACATTTGTTTTGATTGATTTATGCACTTGATAGTTAACTTTCAAAAAGTAAGCGTGTGTTAATTTCTCTTTTAAAAAAACTTTTCACCTTAAATTATGGAATCATCAGCAATGTCAATTGACTCTTCCGGATCAAGTTTTCTGACTAATCAGAACGCTAGTATCATTGGCATGCCAAGTGAATTTAGTGAATTAAATTTGCCAAGTTATCGTGATGTTCTAAAGTATTATTTTTTATTAAGTGAGCGCGAAAAAGAAAAATCAAAAAAACAACAATCGTATGCCAGATTTTCTTCGATAATTGCAAACAAAATAATTGAAATTTGGGAAAAAATTAATATTGCACTAATAAATAGAAAAAGCATTTTTAAAAAACTAAATACATTTCTCAAAAAATACCATAAAGAGGTAAAAAACATATCAAGAGGTAATACATTTTCAGTATTTGAGACATCGTTGAATGATGTATTTTATATCGGTAAATGCAGTTGCAAAAAAACAATGCCATGCTCCTGTGGATTAATTCCTGATCCTCTCAAAGCATTCATGATTGACCAACACACCACCAGAAAGAATACAATTCCTGAATGCGTGTTAAATATAGTACACGAACTGTCCAGCGAACTCCCAGCTAGCTTAGATCCTTCGTATAGGTTCGAATCTTCACAAATGGACGTCGCTTCTGAAATCGAATTTGCAATACCAGCTGCAACGGAGCCGATAATGCGCGGAAGGGGACCTTACACTAAAAGATACGACACAATTAATTTTGCTATGATGTGCGATAGATTCGGCATTTCAGACAGAGTTGCCTCGTGTTTAGCTACAGCTTTATTTAAAGACATTGGCTTTACAGATGAAAATGGGGAACCAATTATTATGGATAAATCCAAAGTAGGTCGTGAAAGAATGAAAAGCAGGGAGTCTGTTCGTCGCATGCAAAACAATGATTCAGCCTTATTAGCTTTTTCTTTTGATGGCAGAAAAAATGATGCACTGACACGGGAAGAAATTAGTGGAAAATACCATCCGAGAGTGGAAAAGGAGTCTCATATAGTGACTGTTAAAGAGCCGGGAAGCAAGTTGTTAGGTCACATAAAAGTTGACGCTGAGGACTCCAATACAAAACAGCTGCAATTATGTGATTTCTTCAAGGAAAAAAAATATCGCTTACCAGCTTGATAGCAGTTTGCTGCGATGGGGAACCCACCAATACTGGAACTGAAATTATAATAATGAAATTTTATTATGAGATCTAAAAAAAAAAAAAAAAAATATTTAATTCTCAAGTGAATTTTCTTCATGTCTCTCGGCGGGAGCTAGGTTTTGATTTTAGACCCCTAGTTTCTTAGGGTAATTTTCTTAGAATTTTACGTAGATTACATTTTTGCTATACGCCTTTTGAAGAAAAAATTTGACCCACCCTACTATATATATTGTAATAAATTTATTAAACAATTTAAGATTTTTGTTTTCAAGTTGCCTTATTGAAATAAAGGCTGTAAGCAGCGTGGCCGTTAAGGGATTTCGAAAAGTGGCACAAGCAGAGGATTTAAAATATAAAACTGTTCATAGTTAAAAAAAAAATTATTTGTAGTTTTCGGCGTATGTGAAAACAATAAATAATTTTTTTTACAATTGAATTATTCGTATTTTTTCTGTGTTTTCAGCAGATTTTTCTTCAAATTAAGCCTTAATAAAAAAGTGTTGCAAAACTATCCATTCTTCTTCAACGTTCTTGTGGCAACAGATTCAGAACAGTAGTAGTAGTTTATGTTCAGGTGCATCAAAAATACTTTGCAGTTTTTTGAACTGATGCTGTCTTTTCGAATTTTTAAAGTTTTTAAAAATATTTCTTAATAATTGCATGAAAAAGTTTATTAAGTTTGACAATTTAGATACAAAATACAAGACAGTTGCTTATTTCTTTATAACAATTTCAAACTTTGTTACAAACACTTTAGCTTTCGTATGTAAATGTTTTAGGAATATAAAACTATCGTACGAGTACTATTGATGTAGCGAATATCAATGTTTAGTTTTCGTGAATACGAATATCAGTATATATCTGTAGAAAATCGGCTGATGCAAATGCGAATATAAATATTCAGTTTGAGATTTCATTAATGGTTCGTCAATGGTTCTATAAAACGGTCATCTTTTCCTGTTAAAGTTCGAAAAGAAAAGTACACGTAGCCGTTGATATTTATTGAAATTTATACAGGGATATTAAAACAAGAAGTGGATACTTTTTCCCGTAAGCTGACGAGGAAATTCAATTACAAACAATTGTTTAATCATTGAATTCTGGACACTTAATTTTCTTGTGTTTTGTAACTAATTTAAATATGTTTGTCTTGTTGACATTTTACGAAAATAATAAAATTCATGTGACTACAACAACAATTTTCTTCACAGTTCCACATGATTAGTTTTCCTTATAGAAATAAATGTAAATTTCCCAACATGAATTTCTTGATATAATTTTTGCTTTCACTTTTAACTAATTTATATATTTCTTTCGAATATAATATTCCCAAAATATTCGACAAATATTCGTGAATAAGAATATCTAAAATTAAATATAGAATAGAATATTCATTACATCGCTCGTATAAAATCAAGTGAATATATTAACAAGATACTGAAAAAGAAATAACCTTCGAATGTTAACAAATTATTCATTCTATTCAACTAAAACGAAGCAAATGGTGCTAATGATATTTAACTAATCTTTAGTATTCAGCTACGAGTAAAGGAAAGTTTCATCCCAAACGACGCAAGCCCACCCACTTGGTTCAAGTAGAGCAATTGAGTGAAGCATCATAGTCAGCACCACTAACATGAGCGGCATGCAATCCCATACCAACTAACAGCCAACAATATAAATTTACGTTAAAAAAAATACACAAATAATTATTCATGGTTACGTGAAAAAAAGAGAAACAACAATCCTTATGATTTCTGACATAACGACAGACTGACTGAGTGATGAGTTTTTGCACACTTTATGGGAGGCATTTGCTAAATTTACGTACTTTTCTGACTTCCTTATTAGACAAGTTGTGCTTTTCTTTTTCTTTTTTGGTATTACTAAGATAAATGCTAAAAAGATGTTAAGGCCGTA
Organism: Gymnocheta viridis; assembly: GCA_956483585.1. Classification (NCBI taxonomy): domain Eukaryota; kingdom Metazoa; phylum Arthropoda; class Insecta; order Diptera; family Tachinidae; genus Gymnocheta; species Gymnocheta viridis. Next base: position 34,356,740 of record OY101442.1, on the reverse strand, counting down.
CTAAAGGTGCGTTTAAATGAAGTGTATTTGTCATAAAGAATGTTTGTTTTCCATATGAAAAGTTATGAGGCTTTTTAAACACTGTATTTGTATGTATTTCTGAAATGTATCGTCAGTACATGAGTACTATTTCAATTCGAGTGAGACTTAATTTGGCAACCGAAGTGCAAATGTAAAATGCTGATCTTGAGCAAAATACATGAAAAATTTGCATTCCATAAGAAGAACAAACGCACGTCGTGTAAACTCACTTTTAAGCAAGAATGATTTAAATGCTAATGAAATTATTCATCAGCTTTAAATTGCATGGCAATTGTTAAGAATTTTGTTAAAAATGTTTTGTAATTTCTTCTTGCTTGAATAATTTTTCTTTTTTTTTTTAATATTAAATATTATATTCTATTCTAATGAGTGCCATCAAGGTTAAAATGCATCAACAAATACTTTTTCATTTTAGAAAATTTGAGTGGGCGTCTGTCTGTTTGTTTATTTTCTTTGTGTTCGTTTGCGTTATTAAAACTTTGTCTGTTAACTTCATGCTTTCAGCGTTAAAACTAATGATCACTGTTGAAATTTGGTTACTATTTGTGTGCAAATTATGCGAATAAAAATAAGTTACAATGTTTAAAAATAAAAGAAGACAAGTAAAAGCAAATAAAAGTTTTAAGAAAATGAAGAGAAAAAAAATGTTATGCAATATCTTTGTAAGAAAATATCCAACAATTACAAATGTTTTTATTTAATATATTCTTTTTTTTTTTTTGTATAATTATGCAGATGTCTTTATTTATTTTTGCTTTAAATGTGTATTCCAAATGGTCCAATCACGATTTTTTATACATTAAAAAAAAAAAAACAAAACTCAAAAGCTGTAATCTTGGTCAAATTAAAATTGCGGGTATTCACTAACAACTGTCAATAGGATATGAACAGATTACAGGACGATTAGTAATATGCCGCAGTTGGTGGGAAAATGCTTAACAACAAATTCGTGTACGTATGCTTGACGCTAAGGTTTACATGGTCAAGAAGTATGTTTGTCGCTGACATACAAAACACCTGATCGCAAATTACGACATTCGATATCGAACGAAATCCCATAAAATTTTTTTTGAATTGCATGGAAATTTCGTTCGATATCAAATTCAGTAATTTCCCTCCTGCTGTGTTTGCATAGGTGCTTGAAGAGTAAAAGAAATACATTCATCAATATCACTCATCAAGCATGCCAAAAATCTAAGTAGTTTTTATTTTCCATCCAGATCCTTGTGTAAAATTGTGGCCAAAGTTGCTCTTTGAAGACCAAGCTCTAGAGCACGGCGTCAAATTGGGGTTGATGGATTGTTTTGAAAACTTTCTTGAGCAGCATCAGTAATGTTTTCAGCCGATCTTGCAGCACGTTGCGGTCTATGCTTAGGCCTATCACCTACAGACCCTCTTTCTTCGAAATCATTCACTACATGATAAATAGTGCGTTTTGTTGTCACGTTGTTCCTTTCAAAAATTTCACGTAACTTTCTCATCGTCACAGTAATCGATCAAAATCAATTGATAAAGTATTTTAACGATTAAAATACGTTGCTTTATAGAATATTTTTCCATAATAAATTTACCACGTGTCTTCTTCACGAGTGCCAAATATGAACTGTCAAGACTAATGTTTACCAAAATGGCGCCAAAACAAAGTAGTATACCTTCCCGGCAGACACCCTGTATATCGAATACAGCTGTTAGACACAAACGCTATGTAAAAGTGACTTGTCTTTAACATTTGGCAACCAGTCACTTGAGTAGTTTTAGTCGGTTCTCTTCAGTCTGCAAATAATCGTCCTGATATAAGACCGGTTCTCCTAAAACTCAAGACTTGATGAGTCAAACCTGACGTTTGTGAACAGTCACCGGAAGTAGTGCAACTTCGGATCATCTAGTAGTTTTTTTTATATAATGTTGAAACTTTATACTCAATTTCCTAAAGAACATTTTTGCGGGACGGCAAAATGATCGCATTTAATAATTTAGAAAATATGTCACCTAAAAATAGCTGTTTATCCGGAGAGATTTCTTAGTTGTAATAAATATTTTTGCACTCTTCTATGAATACCCTTGCAGCAAATTAAAAGTAAAAATTCTCTAGTTTATTTCACAGAAATACAAAAAACAAACTGTTTAAGATTTCATTATGTCAAAATGTCTAAATCAAAACTTAATATAATAATAAAAAAAAAAACTCTAAGTAGCCGCATAAATTATGCATTGAGATAAGCCAAACAAAAAAAAACAATACAAAGATTTAAAAATAATAAAATAAAATCGTATTGAATTTCAAATTTTAAACACAGTTTCCACGGTAGCCCAGCCAGGCAGCGTTGTAGTGGATAGGCGTGGTAAAAGATAAAATAATAATGAAAAAAAACTGGAAAAAATTATTACCGGCTTAAAAAGTTAGCGTGATTTTTTTTTCTTCCAACAACCTTGTTTACCACTGACTACTGAATAGACTCGTATTTAAATATTGTAAGTTTTTCAAGAGCTTTTTGGTTTCTTAAGTTTCCTATTTGGCTCTCCAGTCATAGTTTCAGTTGGCAAACATGAATTAAAATTAACAATTTGTCACAACATGGCCGTAAACAATTTCAAAATTATTTGAATATTTGCATAATTTTGCAGCAACATAGACACGGTTGCATTCATTTGACACAACATGCAATTTGATTTGCTAAATTTTTTTTTCCAATCAAACTCTTCTCGCTCAGTCTCGCTCAGATTTTGTATTAAAGAAATGAATTATAATGAAATAAAAAGTATTTTTTTCTTCAGTATTTACGATTAATTTGTGGTGTAATTAATTTAAAGTGACATTAAAACTAAAATAATGTGTAAAAAATAAGGTGGCAGCAATTTCTCAAAGTCAAATTTGCTATTTCGTCTAATAAATCATAATAAATGTGATAATCAAAAAACTAAATTGGAAAATTTTATGTTGGTGGAGGAAGGCAATATATTTGGCGAAATTTTGAATGTAAAAATTTAGCAACATCGGAGCATATTCATAGTCACACTTTTCATTTGAAGCGTGTTAATATGCAGCTTAAATTTAGCTACCAACTAATATTTAAATTCACTTCTATTCATAGTCGATTTTTTTACTGTTATTTAATAGTTTCAATTTAGACCCCTTTCACTTTTCAAAGTCTTGAGTTTGTTGGTAAGAAAAGAAAGCAGAATGAGGGTGTGTACAGACTTTGATGTACTCGCAAAGTTGCTTTCTACTTCGTTCGTCGTTTACTCATAGTACTTGTATTTGGTTGCATGTTCGTGTTTGGTTTGCATGTTCGTGTTTGGTTTACATGTTCATCAAACAAAGGAACGCAAAAAAAACTTTGTCAAAGTAAACTTTGAAGCAATTTTTTCATCAGCTTGTTTTCAGAGACGTCAAAACTTTATGTTGCCAAAAAAGATATCATTTGGCACATATTTTATAATCATAGTACTTTGCTACCGATTGGCACACACCCTAAGTCTTATATTGCAGTATGGAACTCGGTACAAGTACATACAAAAAATTGCATTTAATAAACAACTGGTCCGGATATAGTTAAATAGGTTAATAAATAATTCTCAAAGACTGCGATATAAACACATAAAACAAAATGATAAAAACATAATTATCAAAACAAAATTAGTCTTAGAGTGAAGTAAAATTAACTTAATAATTGACAGATTTCTCCTGAATTGATCTGCGTTACTAATTACTTGCGAACTGTAGGGTATATTGTTCCAGAGACTTATAGCCAAGGTCGCATTAACAAGTGTGAGCGCCCTGGGATAAATAAAATCTTTCGCCCTTGTATATATAGTTTTATAAAAATTTAATTTTTTTTATATATTCTTTAATTCAAAACTTAAATATGTACTTACATAAAAGAAAATTATTCAAAACGTTTTATAAACACGTGTAAATTAAATATTTAATAACTTAACTTTAACTAAAATAAATATTGTTTGTTTAACTCTTATATTTAAAATATAAATAAAATTTGTTCGAGCTTCAATTTTGCAATGAAAATCAATTTATTTCTGTTCGAGGCAAAAAAACAAAATTTCGTTTTTTCGCACCACAAAAAATATACGAAATTCTTGTGTTAAAAAATAAAAATTTTAAAAACTGCCCCAGTCGGGATACTTTTAAAAACTCGGTTTTTCTTTATAAAAATATTCTCCAAATAAATAAATATTTCACAGAATGAAATAACCATCGTTTCGGGGATATTCCAAGTCCCCACGTAAAATTTCGTTGGTATATGTGGCATACTGCAATGCAAATAATAAAAAACTAATATTCATATGAACTGCTCAAACAACTCAATAAAAAAATTACAATAATGGCAAACTGACTTTTAAAATTAAGTACTTATTATATCAATTCATAATAAGGAAATAATTTGGCCTCGATCAGTAATTTATTAATTTTCATTTAAATATGAATTTGTTATTTAAATGTTCCTTTTGCAGCATTTTCTGTCAGCAAATTTTTCTATAATTTTATCTAGTTTCTCTAGAATATCCGATTCTAAAATACTTAAATTATTCAATTTGTATTGATCTCAAATGATTTTTTATTCGTGTAAGAGTTGAAAACTATCTTTCTCCACTACAATTTGTGAAGGCGATACTTAAATATATTCGTAGAGCTGTCGCTATATTGGTAAAAGGGGATTCAACTTGCGATTTAATTATTATTTTTAAAATTTGCTTAGATTTGGATAATGCTCTTAATTCATCGGATATTAAATTTAGATGTTTAAAATGTAAACATTACTCTATAACACGCATTTCAAGATCATCTGTGTAATCTTTATATAAAATAGTTGCTTTTTCTAGTATGATGTTGTCGTTCAAACTTTTTAAATTCGTTTAAACCCAAAATTTAGTGGCGAATTTGTATCATTTTGTTTTTTGGAGCATCATTTTGGTTTTTTGACGTCCTCGGGCTGCAGCCCAATCAGCCCTATGGTTAATGAGGACCTGCTTATAGCATGAATAAAGAATTGAAATTTAGATATCACAGTGCTGTATCTAAAACAAAGTACTCGTTTACCTCTATTGAGTATTTACTTTGTAAATGTAAACTTTGCGAGTGGAAAAGCGCTCTAAATTTTACGTTAAAAGAAAAACAGCCCCGATTTTTTAATAAAATCTTTTTTTTCCAGCGAATAACATTTTAAGTGAGTAAGTTATCTTTGTCATTATAATTTTCTTGTTTGTTTTTTCTATTATATTATTTTATTATTATTATTTTTTAAATGACGTAACCTTCAACCCTAATTTGAGTTTCAGCTGAAATCAACTTTTTAGGTGCAACTAGGCAAATAAGTTGAAACTAAATAGAATATGAATACATTTAGTTGCAACTAAAAATCCATCAGACTTAAGGTGGAACTAAAGCGACTATGAATATGCTTGTTGTAAAAAAAATGTAAGAGGATCTGAAAATAAAAAAAGAAATGAAACGTATGCATATCGTTGCTGCGCTAACGAAATAAAATGATCACCATTATGATTTTTGTATTAAAAAAAAACACGAAAAAAAATATTCAAATATTAATATATTTTACTAATGTGGATCACATGTTATTTTCCTGCTTGAAAAGATTTTATGCTTTTGAGTTAAGTAATGCAGTTTTTGTTCTATTTATCGAATTGATTGTAGTAATCAAGACACAAATGAGTCCTGCTAACTAAATAATCGAGTTTAAGCACTTTACTGAACATTAAATTAATTTTATAATAAAGATATTTTCCTTAAACGTATTTAAGTGTAGTTAATTAATCAATTCTAATCAAACGCTTTAGTAATAATTTTTAACTTAAATTGCCAACTTGAAAATTAATATTTGCTAACTCCAATTTACCCGGAAGTGAAATGCGGGATTCTCAATTTTTCGTAGATTTTAACTTTAACGTTTAAACAATTAATTTCACAATTTTTAAGGTGCAGCCAACCTAAAAAAAATCAAGTTAAATATTTCGAACACTTCTGTTAATTTTTTTTAAATATCTTGTGTTTAATTAATAAACGAAACATTTTGTTATTTTTAAAAGGTTTGTGTTTTATTTAGTTTTCTTGTGAAACTCGTCCAATTGACCGTTTATTTTTTGTTTTGTTTAGGTTTATTTTTATGACTGTGTCTATCTGCATGTTGACAATTTTAATTAAATAAAAACATTAAGAAAAAATAAAAAATAACATTTTTGTTCAGTGAAACCTTAACACTGAACTTGTAGTCGGGAAACAACAACTCAACTTAATGTGTTGGTTGATTGTTTATTTGTTTTATTTTTTCGTTTTGTACGATTTTAACTTGTTTTCCTTAATTCTACCAAACCAAGTCTTGATGCAATATATTTAATATAATTTAACCATGATCTTGCCAAATTGAAGTTGATGTTCAACTTAATTAAACTGACATACATTTTACGAAAACTGCAAATAAAGTATTGTTTTTCCAAAGTTTTTTTTTTTAAGGAAAACGCCTACATTCCATCTAAAGACCATAGACAGATCATGAGTTGTTTGCGTAAAAATAAATGAAATAAAAAAAAGAAAACCAAAAACAGGACGGAGAAACAAGTAAACAGACATCTAAGAGTGGGAATTTTATATAGTATGTTGCCAATCTGTAAGCCATTAATAGGCCATGTTTTTTTAATTAAATATTTAAGCAAAATAAAGTCTATTAATAAATATGGTCATCAAAGGCATCGAATATTTAAAATATTAAACTGTAACTGTAACAAATCATTAGTTTCCAGCATTTGTCATTAAAACAAGTTAACACGCGTTTAGCAGCTTTAAATAAAACCGAAAACCAACTAAATAGCAGACCATTATGCCTTTCAAAAACTTTGAGCGACTGTCACAGTTTTGATCCGCAATACACTTTTCAACGTCTTGTCATTACAAAGCGGCTTAAATAATAAATTCCCATTGTTATAATATATTTTAAACTCACACTTAACTTATTGTTTAGAAATCTACACGGAATAAAAGCTTCACAATAGTAAACATTTGTGTGTGTGTGTGTGTGCGTGTGTTTGTAGCTGGAAATAGTTATGAAAATTAAACAGAAACCACTGCCGATGGCGCTTAAACTCATATTTCACATTTTTTTCCTCCAGCCTGTCTGGTAACTGACATGCGGTAGTTGGCTTAAGAGTCTGAGCGAAATACTACAATCTTTTGTTCCAGTATTTTTATATTTTTAAACACTTTAGTGTATTTATTTTGTTTTCTTTTCAGCTGTTATTTCTTTATGCAATCAAGTTGCATTAGCTGTATGGCCATTTAAAGTCAAGCTTTGCTGTTAAAGGCTGAGTTGAGCTGTTGTTAACTGGTTGGCTTGTTATTTTAACGCCACTTAATAGTGTTGTTAAATGTTGTATGAATAATAACAATTATTTACACCTTCACTTAAAGAGGCATGATTTTGTTTTAATTTTCTGCAATTAACCCATTAATTTGCTAAGATTATCTTTTTCTAATTAAATTAATTGAAAATTTTATTTGATAAAAAATTGTAAAAACAAACTCCTTTAAAATATTGAAAGTGCATAAAGTAGCGAGTGCAGTGTGCCATTAAGTAGAACCAGAACCTACCTACCTGACCCACTTGGTATTTTATATTATCATACATTTATTTGGTAGAAGAATTTCTCAAACTTAATTCTTGTTATGATTTTTTATTTCTCTTTTAAATTTTAACCGTTTTGCGGATTTTTTTTTCAAATAATTTATTCTTCAAATTTTGGAATAGCATAAAATTAAAAAATAAAACATTTTCATGCCTTTATGTTTATTGATGTTGCTCGAGGCTTTCTTTAGGTTTTTCATTTAAGGAACTTTCTCTAAATTGCCTGAGAAGTGCGCAAGAAACTTTCTACGACTGCTCCTGGTTTTCTCTTGCCTTTCACCATGTTTTTATTGTTTTTGCTTTGTGATGGATAACAATTAAAAAATTTCGGGAATTAAAATTCAGATTATTTATTAAAATGTTCAATTTGTGTGAAAGTGTAAATTAAAAAAATGAGTATTCACCAAAAACCCTAAAAAATTGCAAAAAAAAACAATTCTGTTATTATTTTGGCAAATGTTCGTAACATTTTTATTCAGTAAGAATTGGACATGATATGATGCAAAATATTCCAAGGGAACAAGGAAAAATTTTAACATCAATTAATTTCGACTTACACGGCAAAACAGAAACAACGTTGTTTTTCGGGAGCCGCTACACTCCCATTATCAGTGTTCATGTGTGTTTCCATGTATCCGCCACTGTTTATTTCACTCGGTTGAATGTTATTTCAATTTTATATTTTTGTACAAATTACGACCAGAAAAAGAATACGAGACTTAATTGTATTGTGTTAAGCATCATTCGTTGTTTTTAAAGCAAGCACAACTTTATCACCTTGATCCTTTGGAATATTGTCTCAATTTGTTCGAAAAATAATCATATTAAATAGTAATTCAATTATAATTAATCAAAAATTCAGTAGAAACAAAAGAAAATTGAGTTTTTCTTCGCAAAAAATAAAAAAGTTCTGAAATAAAAACAATAAAATTAATAAAAATTTACGATTCAGTCACAAAAATCAAAACTCGTTTTTTAGTTTTTTTTTCGAAATTTTGTAAATCTAAAATCAGAAAAAAATCATTGAATAGATGAAATATTTAATGCACAGCACAAACGCAAAATTCGCCCAAGAACTTCAATTATGCCGAAAAATTGCGTTTCACCCAAAGGAATATCAAATTTTATCGCATTAAAAACTCTACAAGAAACGATGCATTTGAAAGCCGGAAGACAATTAAAAATATCTCTGACAAAACTCAACTCATCTTCGACACATTCAAACATTTATGGCCAAATAATTTGTTTAATTTCATTCCAACAAATGTTGCACAGTTAAAACTTAAATCCTTCGCTCTAATCATATTACATACATACTTACATATACATATATATGTATGTTTTATTGCCAAAATAATTGTAATTTATTGTTAGTATGATGTTACAAACCATTTGGCTCAATTTAACACACATCAGATAGTTACAACGGTCGGTCATCTACATAATGAATAAATCGTAAAATGTAGGTGTTTGTGCATTGACACAACGCGGCGCGCCAGTAGCTGGTTGCTTTTGTTTGGCTATTTTTTTATTTATATAATAGAATGTTTAATGGCTGCAAAAGCAAGATACGCTCTAAATAAAATGATTATATTTATATACTTTTATTAGAAATATTATTTGACAATTATGCAGTTCGTAGAGTAACAAAAAGTTTTTTTTTGTTTAAATTATCATTATAACTGCGTAAACGTAAATTATGCTCCAAAAATATGATGTATGTGCATTAGATATGCAATAAAAAATCAAATATATGCTCTAACAATTTATGGTTTATTAAAAGATAACAGAGTGTGACAAAAAAAACCTGGGATGTGATATTATTTTTCTAGTAGTAGTAGTAAATCGGTTAATATTCAACTAAGGTACAGACCTATAAGTGCATAGAGGTACGAAACCCCGGTTTTTTACCCGAAACTCCAGATTTTGGGGGTGTCCCGGAAATTTCAAATACAGAATCTTGATCTACTCGACAGCAGCTACTAGAAAAATAATATCACATCCCAGGTTTTTTTTTTGTCACACTGTGTTAATGGATTAATAAAATTTGTATAAAATGTTTAAAAGTTTATTTTCATGAAAAGTTAAATAACTCAGTCAATAACTTATCTATTTTTAAACTCAAATATGCGTTGTAATCGTAAATAAACGTACTTTTTGAATATATTCAACAGTATTATAGTTTCTTAATAAAATAATGTATAAAAACGTCACCAAAGTTGAAAATCTACAAAATTTGTGTTTGCTCGACAATAACACCCAAATTTCTCAAATTTTCTTAGATAAATTATATGTCGTTTGAAAGATCTCAGTTTCTTCTTTCCAAATCTAGTAAGAAATTGAAAATCAGATCATTATCAACAAAATTACAGGCTTATAAGTGCGCAAAGGTACAAAAACCGGTTTTTTAACCGTAAATCCGGATTTTGGAGGTGTCCGGCATATTTCACTATTGGAATCTAGTTTTACTCGACAAGCCCTACAAGAAAAATAATATCCGGTCCCAGGTTTTTCTACTTCATTCAATTTTGTAACACTGTGTAATCACTCTTATTGTGATTTGTTCTTTTTGAGGTGAAAGGCGAGCGTTAAAAAAAAATTTTAATGTGATATTAAGTTAATAAGTTTTCATTGGCGCTTCTGCAACCCACGGAATAATTTTAAAAAACACCAATTTTTCTGAAAATTACAATAAGCACGAATACTTCTTTAATATTAGATTTTAAAAATGATTTTGAAATAAATAAAAAAAGTGTGCTGACAATCAAACTTTCAATATTGCAATTTGAAACCTATTAGACTTGTTTTGTCATTCACTATCGAAACAAACTAGTTAAGACAGTTTCAAATCTCAAAATTTAATAAAATTACAATTTTTGCAACAATCTTCTGTGGTACGAGTACAATTAAGTTTAGGTACGAGGGCAGTTTGATAATTCCGTGACTTTTTATATTCCCTTATACTGCTGTTTATTTCTATATTTCTCACATCATAGAAGTTTTCGCATAAACCAAGTGATTTGATACAAAAACTATCAGCCCAATTATAAATATTCGCAAGGAATTTGTTTCATGAAGAAATTTTTTTCTCGAGAAAAAACTTTCTTCAATAAATTCAAACTCCCTTCTGTTTTGTGAGGAAATTTTTTTTAAAGGAAACCCCAAACTTAATTATATTTAGAATAAATACTTTTTAGCTTTTTATTTTTTTCTCTCCTTTACACGGTTTATAAAAACGGAATAAAAAGTAAAATGAGGGAATTTTTATTCATAATAGGAAAAAAGTAAAAAAAGAAAAATTTCATGAGGAATTTCTGTTTGTAATTGGACTGTGTACGAATTTTTCTTACACAAGTGTTTCTGAATCTACACATTGCGGAAACTATTTGTCACATTTCTACAACAATATTAATGTAAAAAGTTTTCACTAACGTCTTCAAAATTTCTCTCATTTGAAAACGATGCGCAAAGTATTTATACAATTAAAAAAAATATTAAAATAAACCTTGTTAAACTAATTTATTTTAATTTTTTTGTAAACAACGTTATTAGAAGTATTTAAGAAAAAGTAAATAATTCTTGGGGTGGCGAGCAGCCGACTGTTTTGTATTTTGCGATCCCGCTCCGCCGCTTGCAAGAACAAACAAAACATTTTCGTATGTGGAACTTTTATGGAAACCTTGTCCTTCAATGTATTTTTAAATAATATTCAGGACAATTAGTGCATATAAAATGCATATAGAATACTAATTTTAGCGCCATATTTTGAGAGCCACAAGTATTTTTAAATAATTTCAAGATATGACACATTATAATGAATTAAATCATATAAACACATTTAAAAATGTAGTTTTTGTTTATGAAAAATTTTACCGCCGCCACCAAAAAGTTTTCATCGGCTGATTTTTCTTTTTGACACACGATTAATGGAATCATTGGGCGCGTTCATAACACGTAGCTGTTGAGTTCAACAGTTGTGAAACTGTTGCCAACTGTTGAGCGCAACAGTTACGTCTTAGAAACGGCTTGATGAATAATTGGAAAAATGAATAGCTGATTAGTGTAAACAATTGAAAAGAAATAAAAGTGCTGCATAAAAAATAATTTTTATTATAAATGTGATCTCCAATGCAGCCCAGGAATTTTCCATACTTAAAATCTGCACCACAAATTAAATATTCACCACATGAAAATGCACAACAAAACACTGCAATAAAATTATAAAACTACGCCGATAGTATTTAAATTTCAATGCTAAGCTGTCATTGTGTTCAAAAAATCTTTCACACAAAAAAAAAACACCAGACAATTAAACAATGTTAATTTTTCATGTCATATAATCTTTTGCAAAAATATTGACTTTTTTTAAAAGCTAACATATATTTATATTGATTCAATGTTTAAAACTTTAAATTTGAACTAACAAATAGTAGTTTAAACACTTTTCGTAGTTAAAATAACATTGCGCATTGTTGAATTTACACAACTCAGCTTCGTAGTAAAATAAAAAAATTATTACGTTAAATTAACTTAGGATTTGATAAAATTAACATTGAGGAATGTAAAGACAAAATTTCTTCATTTTAAATCAACATTGCTAATAAGTATTCCACGAATTTCAATGAGAATTTCAGAAATTACAAAAGCATAAGAAAATCTCATTGGTTTTTCTTATAAGATAAACTTTTCAAAAATATGGTTTAAGGACTGCCGACGATTTGGCGTTACCACCAAATGTATATAAGTAAAATAAATATTTAAAAAGTAAATACATAATAGAAATCGTTTTTATTCGATTTTTTATGGGTTATTTAGTGAAGGGCATCATTTTGAACCAACAAACATTTAGTGTTATTTTAATATGAAAATCGGCTTAATTTTAAAAGAATTTTGTGTTAGACCAATCATTGAATTGTATTAACTCTACATTATAATTACTTACATAATAAATAAATATCTTGCTGAAAACATATTCATTCAATATGTAATTCATGTTGTTTGAAACTGAAATGATTTTGATTCAATTATTTGATTCATATTATTTTAATGCGGATACATTTTTATTCAATAAGACTTGCATGTTATATTGACATGTGCTGCTATTGTTTTCGTAAAGTCATATTGATTTAATACGAAACGACTATGGAGAAAAATCATTAACGAAAAATGTAAAATCAACCTTGTTTTCGTTGGTTTTACATTGTGTATTTTTCTGTGTGTTAAACCATATATTAAGAAGTATATATATAATTAAAATAAGTAGACACCATAACAAGCCTACGTATAATTAATCAAATTAGTATTTTAATTTTATTTCTTTATTTTCGTTACTTTATCGCATTTGTAATGCAAAATTTAACAAATTCATTTGCAGTCGCCACCTAACAAAGCGGCGTTGCATTATAATATAAAAGCGCATAATTCTCTTCATCAGCTGTGGAGGCTTAACACAACATGTTGACTAAATGTAGCGAAAAAAATTTCTGATAGAAAACTGTTGTGTGGAGCGGAACTACTCAACTCTGCGTTTCTAAGACAAACACTCAACGGTTGCGCGATCAATCTTACAAAAAGGCAACTTTCTTTCGACATATGTAACAATTTTTACTCACAAATCGATGAAATTTGATGTTTTACACTTCGCGTGAAGACTTTTACGATGCGTTAAATACCAAAACTAGGTACCGGTCGCATCTGTCCACCCGTTTTATGCGAATTGAAATTGTAGACTGTTTTATAGAGATTTTTTTTAATATAAATCTACAAATACGTTTCTGATGCTTTAAAAAGGCTAAAATACTTTTATTCATTTATTTCTTATTGTATCTTCAGTATAAATTTTAACTGACAATAAGAGTTCAAATCTCAACTCTAAAACTCTGAATTATTTAAGTCCAGTCAAAAAAGCGATACAATTTTATTACTTTTATGATGTGCAAAACAAAATTAAATTAAACTATTAAAATGAACAAAAATAAGATTAAATATTTAATAATAAAAAACATCCTTGAGGAAATTGAGAGTTTTCAACGAAACGTATGATTAAAAAATGAAACTGATAAAGAAACTTTCATGACCTTAAAAGCCCAATTCAAAGAAAATTACAATTTAGAAATAAAGAAAGATCAACAATATTAGAAAGAAAGTATTAATAATTTTTATTTTGAAATCAAAAAGACATTAAAATGGCTGAGAAGTGTCGAGTATTCTGTTCTAAAAGTATCGAGTTGTACTGAGTAGTCAAACGTAAAATCTTTTTGCATTACTACTATCATGGTAATCGATTCTGAAGGATGATGTTAAAGGAACAAAATAGCATAAAAATCAAAGGACTTGTTTGTTATACAAAGTATCTCCTAAAGCAATTTCTGTTGATTGTGTCATCAAGAGTGACTTTCATCGACTTTAAGCGAGCAATAATATTGAAAATTTTGAAAAATGTACTGTAAACAAGTTTTTAAGATTGAAATATTTAAATATAAGCGGTAAGCAGTAAAATGTGCAAAAAATATGCAGTAAAAAATCGAAACGGAAATTCTTAAAAAGTTATAAAACCCACAAATATATTATCCATGCCCTCGAAAAAAACATGCAATTGTATATTTTTGTCCTAAATCGGCTTCACGAGCAATTTGTGACTCACTCATTTGTTTACTCTGATTTTAAATTAAGTTTTCTCTTTGGAAAAAAAATTCATGTTATTTTATTATTTGAAATTTAAATGGCTTAATAAAAAAAGTACATTGCAAAATAACCGACATTCCTAAGGAAACTTGTGCTTTCGCTTTATTGTCTTTTTCATGCTTCACTGTCATTAAAATCTATCAACAAATTTTAATAAAATTCGGAAATTCGAAACGTCTATAAAAAACTTATTTGCCATTTAAATCATAAAAATGTTACTTAATTATTAAGACTCATTTAAACTTCTTAAGAGAACAACATTATTGACAAAAGTTTAATAGAAAATATTAATTGGCCAACACTTAATTTTGACCACAAATTGACAACAAAAGAGCGGGTGATAAAAATTTTTATGGCACTTAAGTGCTGCTGCTGTTTTAGTTTATTTTATTATTATGGCGAATTTGTTCGATATAGATTCAAGCCATGTCAATCATTATTATGTGATCTTGTCCGTTTTTTAAAATAAAAAGGCAAAGCACTAAAATTTAATGTGGGAAAGCTCTGGCCTTCTTGAACGTATTTTTTTTTACTTACAGTTGCCATAAAAAATGGCGGTAAAAACATAAAACCCTTAATGATTAACTTTTTTATTTGTTTAATGGACTTGAATATAGAATAAAAAAATGTATGTATGTGGTTTTAACGACACTATTAAAATAAAAGCCATAAAAGAAATAACACTGTATTACTAGATACATATATGTACATATAAAAATAAATTCGTATCTGCATATGGAAAGTGAAAGCGAAAATTTAAATTTTTAAAAGAAAAAATTTCACAACTAAACCGAATTTATAAACAGAACTTGGAATTTACATTCACATTTAGTCTAGTTGTCGTAATCGGTACATGACGACGACGTTTTTCATCGACGGCTTTCAATTATTATTCCAGTTGTCGTAATCCTTATTTATCGATAAGTGTTTGCTAATATTTGACATTCTATAAGAAATTGCGACGGTGTTATTGTATTGAAACTACTCCGATTTTGTCGTCACAATTTTTATTAACGACTAAAAAGTGATTTGAAAGAGTTATAGAGAAAAATGGAAAAAGTTGAAAGAAGTGACCAATATAAACCAGTTCCAGAAACTTCTGGAAGAGTTACAAAAAAATTCTTCTCTTGCAGTAGGATTTCGTAGAGGTACATTTCTCTGGAATTTCAAAGTAAATTGGGAAGAAATTGCAACGGAGTTCAATGCGACTGGTGTACCAAGAATATTAGCCGATGGATGGCTAAAAGTAAGATTACCATGATAATTAAATGATGTATCATCGACGACTAAATGAAGAGCATAAGAGTCTGTGTGAAGAATTTCCAAAATTGAGCTTCGCATCAATGATGTACATGTTCATTACGGTTCATACGGAACCCTACACGCGCGAGTCAGACTTGCACTGAACTGGTTTTTATGTTTACCTTTTATAATTAGCCCAATTCGGAATCTTGTGCAAATGGTCTTGCATCGTAGCATTTGCAAAGTGGTGTAGCATAATTTTACTCTACACTAACAAAATAAAGATAGTAGTATATATTTGCAATCTACGTATGCAACACTTAATTGCAAACCAGAATACCGAAATACTCTCTCGCCGCTCATTCATGCATGTGTATGTGTAAATGTAAATAAATAAAAAAAATCTTTTTTCTCAGGCGAGTGTGAATTTCGTGTTTTAAAAAAAGTGTTTCAAAATAAATCAATAAGGCATTTCACGATTGCAGGAAAATGTTTACAATTGCAAAAGTATGCAATCACAAATGCACTGGATAGGGCTATTGTGTTTCTTTGGTTTCATTAAAATTTTTGTTCGATTTTTGCGAACTTAATAATGTCTTTAGGAATGTAATTAGCACGTTCATAGATGCCGGGCGTTGTGATGCTTCAAATGTCTGACTGATTTCAATTCAATCAAAGGCAGCAAAAATTCAATGTTGTCCTGAAATTTTTCTAATTTTCAATTACTCTGTTCTATTAATAGTGTACAGCCCAATTATGAATAAAAATCTTGTAGGAGATTTTTCCCTTTTCGCATTCCTCCAATTAAGAATGAAAATATCCCTGTCTTTTTTCCCTTTGGGGGAAAAGTAGTCATTCTCAATGCTTGCATTTTTGCGATTTTTTTCATCAGCCTTTTTGAAGGGAGCGAATGCACAAGTATACAATTTTAGTGTAAAAATTGTCATAAAATCCAAATTGTCATAAAACCAATTAGTCTGACAAGGGAGCAAATGCTATACTTTTTCCCTTAACTTAAGTAAAAACTAAATGTAAACGTATTTTTAAATATAAAAACTATTTTGTTAAAATCAAACAGAAATTAAGTGTTTATAATTGAACTTCTGCGTTTGCACAAAATAAAATGTCAAAAGTGAAACAGCTGATTTTCCCCCTCTTATTTATTTATTTATTACCTGTGCTATTAAAATAGGGAAATTTTTTCTCGGCAACAAATAATTGGGAAGAGAAAAGTCTCTCTGCGAAAATTCATAATTGTCTGCTATTCTTTTGACAAAAAATGTGTTTTTTCCAATAAAATATTAGCGAATTGTAGTAGTTAATTTTACTATTTCCTATTGAGTTTTTGAATTTGAAAAAGTCCACCAATCAACATTTTTTGAAATTCATCCAACTTCTTTTTTAAATTTTTTTAAAGAATATTAGACTAGATATATAATGTTATAAATAAAATAAATATATTTCGATGATCATTAATGCATAAATTATTACCAAATTCTACCTTACCACAGATCTTCTGATTTCATACCAGAAATTAACAGTTTTTAGGTATTCATATATATCATTACTTTAGTGTTAATGAAGAAAGAAGGCCCGACCGAAAGCCATAGTTTTATACATTGAATTCACTTCAATTTTAGTTAAAATATTTTGTGTTTACTATTTTGGAAAGATTGAAATTAGGTATGAAATTTCAGAATAGGAAAAATATAACGTGCGTAACGTAGCGTGCGTCACAAAGGGTTCACGTCTTTTGATAAAAAACGGAAACATATTTGACTGCAAATAATTTATTTTAGAATTCTCTTATATTTATTTATGTTTCTTTTAGGAACTAGATTTTGTGTACTTTATTATGCAAAATTCGCTTAAAATTACGAAAACACACTTTACCTTTCAAAATTACTTCCGTTTTTTTTGTAGCGGCGTGTCACAACCTTTGTGATCAATTATTTCCCAACAAATACCTGCTAAAAATATTTTTTATTCCATTTGAAAGTCCACTTGTATCCCTCTAAACACCATGGATAAGTAGAAGGTACGTCTTTTGGAAGACTAAAAAATTTTTATATATTGATGTGAAAACGGGTACGAATGTAGCGTTCGTTACGCAGGATTTCCCCATTTAACAATTGAACATAAATTTTAATTTTTTTTCTGTGCATATTAACAAAAATTGATTAAGGTCTGTGTTAATGTTAAAGGGAGTCAAATACAGGATAAAGGTTGACTTTTTTTATTAATTTTCTTATTATTTATTCATAGAAGATATTTTCCAATTTTTTGCGTTAACAATTTTTAAGGCTCTCGTCAAAATGATCGGATAAAAATGTAGATTATTGAAAAATAGATACATTGACTTAAATATTTGGGATGAAATTTCAAGTGAGCATGGTCCTACCTCTTCCGGGTTATAATCTGAATATTCTGAAGCTTGCGAAGGGTAACTTTGTTAATAATGTGTGTAAGTGATTGTGCTAAAAACTCACGGAATTGTTATCGTGCGATTTGCCATACAAAGAATTTTTATAATTTTATACTCGAAGGACTAAAAAGTAGTTGTTGTGGTTCAAATAAACGACAGTTGAACATAGTACATTTTATATAAATAAACTTATTTTTTTACATTCATCGCATTACAATGAGGGCAGCGCAGTGACGGCGAGTTGCAGCAGCTACTTATTCAACATAAATTAAGCAAATTTTTTGGCACAAAAAAAGGAAATTATGTAAAAGAAATTATGATAACAATAACTTTAGAATGTTTATTCAAAAACTTACCGAAATACATTCGTTGTAGTATTTAGGCATGTTTGAAAGATGTTTGAAATTCTGTTATTGAGCTATTTCAAAAAGAGCGTCCAACGCACAGTTGGGTGAAATCAAAATATTTTGGAAAGACGTTGGCAATTTCTAAACGTCTGCTATAATCGGTATTAAATTCCATACAAACGAAGAAGTATGTAACTTAACATTTTGAAAATAAGTCTCCCTGATTAGGCAGATATAGAGCAGTGAAGGTCTCAGCGTGTGGAGTGTGTAAACTTTTAAATCGCTTGATATATTTTTTTTGTTTCTCATTCGATTAAAAAAAAGTTTTACTGATACTTCTCATTCTACACAATTAGACTCTTGCTTGTGCCACTTATCTTTTTTTGAAGATTGTCCAAAAGTTAACGCAAGATTTGATGAAATAGAATTCACTGTTTTTAGATTTTTCATTATTTTTGCGATATTGTTTAATAATGTAAACAACACGTTCTATCGTGTAAAGCACAATTGTTACTAATCCTAACCTTTCAACTGTCAAATTTTTTATTTGGGCTGCCAACACTTTACTGCACAAGTGGCTGAAATTTTAAAATCTTTGTAACATCCTTTCTTTAGTGAGAATGGCTGACTTCCAAAACGTATCAATACAAAGTTTGTATACAGTATTTAAATCATGTACATATACAAAGTACCTAAACAATGCAACAATGCTTAGTTTGTGTTGACGTGATGCAATGAATTTTATTTATTCTTTACAAAAGTAAAAATGGATATTTTTTTCGCTCAAAAATATATTAAAACATGTTTTAGCTACGAGGGCGGATCAATAAATCTCCTTTTAACTCAATACACTTAGTCCAACTTTTCTCCAGTTTTTGTATCCCTTCCAAAAAATAGGATTTTTCGAGGTCCTTAAAATAGGCATTTGTTTGGTCAATAATTTCAACGTTGGAGCTAAATCTCTTTGTACCGAGCCATTTCTTTAGGTTTGGAAATAGGAAGTAGTCACTGGGGTCTAAATCCGGAGAATACGGCTGATGAGGTACCAATTCGGATTGCGGTTAGGCAACTCCAAGCAATCCTTTGAAGTTGTCACACGTTTACGTTTAAGGTCAGTCAATTGAGAGCAAACGCGGTACCCATCTTGCAGACAACTTTCTTAAGCTGCTGATCACTTAAAATCGAAACCACACTGCCATCAACAATCTCAAGCATGTTTACTCTTCGATCGGCCAACACCATATCCTGGATTTTTTCGACATTTTCGCGTGTACTGACCTCAATTGGCCGTCCAGAACGTTCAGCGTCATTTGTACTTGTGCGACCACAACGGAAGTCAGTAAACCACTTTTTTACCATTGAAATCGATGGTGCGCAGAGTCGCCATAGTATATATCGAGCTTTTCCCTAATTTGATTGACGGTTTTTTTCGAAAAAAATAATGTTTAATGAGCACTCGAAATTCACTTCTTTCCATTTTTCGAGGTTGTGTGTTTTGAACAGCTGTTAAACGCAAAGTAAATGACGACACGTGCTCAATTTGACAGTAGTCTATTAACAGGCGGTACTTGATGGGGACATGTGTTGCATTTCATATAACTACGAGGGAAGTTCGAAAAGTCACGGATTTATTGTTTCGTCCTCGTATTTTATTTTAATACTTCACTATAGATAACTTACGCTTTTGAGTCGTTCATTTGCTTTTCGTTTTACTTTAAGTTATACGGCGTCAATAATTAAATATCAAAGCACCAACTTTAAAACCGATACCCTGATTGCTTTTTTGATACTTTACTATGTTTTTTACTGTGGCGTTATGAAATAATACACTTTGTTCGAAGACAAAGCAATTAACATTTTGGAAGTCATCGGGCAAACCGTTTAGAAACTGCTGATTTATTTTAAAATATTTCGATTCTGTTCCACTGTGCACCGTCAAAATTAAGAACAATCGCAAAATATAAATGTAAGAAGAAATGTACGTACATTCATAATAACTGAAAAAATTGTTTAAAATAAATATTTTACTATTCTGATGCATTTCAGTAGTTTTTTCCAAATAAATATTTTTTTGGAACGAAAAGATTTATTATCAGGTACGTGCGTGTAAAGTGCAATCGGAAATTTGTTCTAGCAGAAGTTGGCACATATTAGCAACAATGTTGCCGCAGTTTTTGGGGGAAATTGAGGTTATTTACGCATTCAGATATTGATTTGTTTGTAATTTTTTCTATGATCATCATTATTATTATTATTTGATTTTCATTACAAGTCTGTATTGTGATAATTTGTGTTTCTTTGTTTATTGTACTCATAATACAATGTATTTGTATAAATAATGTTAAAATATAATGAAATTTTTTTATTTAGATTTTTTTCAATATTTCGATAGAACTTACTGTGTCAAAAATATGCTTTTTCGAGATAATAAACTTGTTTAACTTACCTAAAAAGAAAAGAAAGAAAGAAGAAAACAGAGAAATAAGAAATATTAGTTAATGAATTAGTAAAAGATTAAAAAAAAAACTTTATATCAACAAACAGTTCACTTTCCTTCATTTGAATTCCCTACACGAACATTATTCAAGAAACTTCATTACTTAATAAAAAGTTCTTGACATTGGTAAAGTGGAGGAAAACTAAAGAAGTTTAAACTGTCCATTAATCATTGTAATTGATGATAGTGCCGTATTTCAAATTAAAATCAACAAAATGTTTATCAGTATTTTAAATCTAACATAATTATTCAAAGTATTGTAGTGATATGCAAAAAAAAAAAAGAATTTGCTAGAAATAATACGCATATTTCAGTCTTATGATTTGTAGAAACGAAGAGAAGAAAAAGAAATAAAGACTCTAGACTTAAAAGTATCCATATGGCAATTTTTTTATAATACACTGAGCAAAATACAAGTGCACTTTAAAACGATGTTAATGATTCGTAATAGTTTACTAAAATATTACTAAAGTCATGTTGCTGTATAACTGGGAATTAAATTTGTATTCTCTATGATAAAACTGGATTTAGTACAATCTTTAGATTTCCCACTTAACGGCTTTTATCTACAAGCGGCGAATTTCAAATTGGAAAAGCACATAGAAAAAAATATTTCAACATTAAAGAAATTTTATTTATTTAAAAGATAATTTTACACATAACTAAACAATAAATTAAACAAAGTTCTGACCACTAATTTTACATATCGCTTCACTATTGCAACGTTATATATCAAAAAACTTTATTTTTGAGTTAAGAATGCAGAAATATTCTTTGTGTACAAAATCTTTTTTTACTGACCTCTTAAGAGGAGAATCCTTTTTTTATTTTTCCATTAATGTGTCAGTAAATTAAAAACTTTAAACTTGTTTTCTGACGAACGAGTTTTTTGCGAGATATGACTACGTTGCAATAAAGGATCGATATGTATTTCTTTATTCCATTTTTTCTGTGTATAAGCGTACATTTTAAGGAAAAACGCATCGCATAATTTATCTTGGCTTTGAAAAAAATAAAGATAATGAAATGCTTTAAATAGAAGATGTTAAAAAAACTTAATTAATTTATAAGCAAGAGTAAAGAAAAAAAGCATCTGTCTGGCTTTGAAGCTGTAAATAAAATAAATCATAATTGCTATTAGAATTATATACACAAACAACTGCTACAAAACGCCACGGTTCCCCTTACAATTCGCCAATAAATTCACAATAACCAAAATGAGCCAGACGTTTTGAAAATTTTAGCATAAAGCCAATTAAATATTTGTTTAAATTATGACCACTGAACTGTGCAATTAACTTATATTTGTTTAAAACCAATAATGAACACTTTCGAAACTCCAGACATGCAGCAAAAAAAAATTATATTAATAAATATGAAAGAAAAATTAAAAAGAAAAACTTTATATTCGTAACAACAACGATTTCAATAAAAGTAACGCTTAGTTAATGACCTTCTATGTTGGCCATCGTCTATAAACTCTAACAGACATTAGATTTTTATTTGCATTATTGAAAGAGAAAAAATAAAGAAACTTACAAAAAAAAAAAAATAAGTAAAAAATAAAAAATATCAAATTGTCTATATTTCTTCGTACATACATCAGACTACGCACGTATTGATTGCAATGTGTTGAATGCAACAAGTAACTAATTTACATTTTAGATATAAATTTATTATGACAAGACAAACAAATAATACGCGCATATTCAGCAATGAACAACACAAAATACAAGACGAACAAAAAAGTATTAAATCAACGCATTTTTTTCTTGTGCAGTTGTTGCAACATGTTGATTATGTTACTGATGGAGTTGCAAATGTTGTTGATGAAAAACATGTTGTTGTTATTGTTGTTCTCGTTGTCGTTTTCTTTTACACAAACAAACAAGGAAGCTTATAAAATAAATAGCTTTTTATCATCATAATCATCATCATCATCTTTGGCTTGATTTTCATTATTATCTTCTATTAAAATTTAAGAAAAAAGAAAAGAAAAACCAACGAAATGTATGATTTACATTCATTCATACTTTACGCATTGTGCATAATTTTCCTCCTAATATTCTTTCTATGTATCTATCTAATCAGATACTGTCTGATCTGATCTTTAACATAAACTTCGTTCAAATCAATTTCAGTTGTTTAAGGAATTTTATTTTTTGTAACACACATTTTCTCTTAAATACGAAGTTGAATTGAAATTCGAAAAAAAACTGAAATTCTTCTAATCAAAGAATATTGGCATAAAGAAAACAAAGTGTCTTGTAAGTTCAATACTATATTGTGTCCATCAAATGTAATAAATAATAATCGACAGGTTTATTAACCCTTGGGGAACTGCTAAAGTAACAAGTTTTTTTTTTTTAATAAATATTTTCTTTCAATGCAAAAACAAGTTGATTTTATTCCATTTCAATTAATTTCAATTATTTGTTTAATTTGAGTTATGCATAAATAATTGTTCTTTAAAAAATATATAACCCATTATTTCTATCACTTTCTACTTGTAAAAACAAATTCGAGTTGAAGTTCTGCAGACTATCTATCTCTTGATGATATAAATAACGAAAGTTTTGTAATAAAAGTAACAAATAACTCACTACTTAAATTAAAATTATCTCTGATTCCGCTTTTAGTGGTTTAATTTCAAGAATTTAGTTATGATTTCTGGTTTCTAATAATGTTTTATAGCATTTAATTTTTTTCCTCTATCTGTTGTCAGCTCCAAGTAACAAATGGTCAATTGTTTGAATTGTTGTCATGGCTTCTATTGATGATTATTTTTATATTTTTAAATTGACAGCTGACACAGTGAATTTTCAATTTCATTTTACAATGAACTTGATGAAAAGAACTTTTTTCCATTAAGACTGGTTGGAGGAACAAAAAAAAAAAGAAGAAAAAAAACGTCACAACCGAAAGCTTAAATTTCAATGACTTATTTAAATGAATAAAATTTCATGTAGGGAGGAAATAGAAAATTTTAATTTTATACAGTATGTACTGTAACAGCAGTGATGAAAATATTTAATGTTTTTGCATTCTTCACTTTGGTTTTAAGTTGCTTTACAGTAAGTCGTAGTAAAAAGTACATAAGCGCTTTCGTTCAATACCAACTTCAATATTCTTCATTTTTTTTTGCTGCCTCAACACAAATATGCAGAACATACTCCCCTAAACAAAGTACACGCAAAGAAAAATGTTTTTAGGCGACTCCAATATAAAATTGAATTATCTGTTTGTACTTACATCATATTATTATCCCTCCAAGCACACACTTGCCAAAATCCCGGATCTAGCGACATTTCATTAAAATTTTGAAACTTTCAAATCGATACACGTTTTGCATTGTATCGATTACTGATACTCCACAGTAATTTGCACTTCAAAAGCTTTTTCACAACTGATATATTTACTAAATGCACGAAGTTCACCATGCCGTAGCTTAGACAAGACTGACTTGTTTGTGCCTTACAGTATCGTCTTTTATACCTGTTGACCATAAGTTTGCTACGTTATTGTTGTTTTAGGTAGTATGAGAATGTATATGAGTTACAGATGACAAGTAGATGGCAGTAACAAATTTCAAAGCCATGTCAACCCAAACAGCCAAACCGCACCATAGTCCATAGTTGCGAACAATACCTGTCGTATATATCTCTCGAATAATCTTGTAGATTCTCGTTGCTGTTTCTAGCGCTTTCCTGAATGTTCTATTTTCGTTATTTTAAATTTGTGTGCTCCCAAATTTGCACACACACGGTTGATTACTGTTCTTAATCATCGCTGTATTTTTATGTCCGTTAAATTTGAATTTTGTAACAATATGTTGCAGCAGATGCATTGAAGGAATTCGGCGCATATTATACAGTGCGCTTTTTGTGTCAATATGAAACAAGTTGATTATTAATTTTGTAATTTACAATTTTTTTTTGTTAAGCCAAAGGAAGTTTAATAAAAATATATTGTAGAAGTTAACACATGCGATAGTATTTTTCAAGTATTATATACTATAGTAAAAGAAACGCTTTTAATGGTATTTTGCCGTTAAAATTGAAGACGATATTTTATATATAAAAGTTTAAAATTAATTAATATTATATATTTTAACGTATTCGTTGCTCAAAAGCTATTAATTGTCTGGCACATATTTCAGATTAGTAAAATTCAAAGTTAAATAGATTTCAAAGCAGAATACAAAGTATAAATTCAAATAATTATTCAAAAACAATAAATAAGAGTGTCCAACAATAGTTTCGTCGAAAGTTTTTTTTAATAACATAAATTGGTTCCGTTTTAACTAGAGTCAGTGAGGATATAATCAATGGATTCGGTGTTATATTACAAACCATGGCTTGTGGGTATAAAGTTAATAGATATGCTTTCAAAGATATTAATTCACGGTGCTGACATCATAAATACTGTGTCTCTCCCAATTGGCATGATGTCAGATGGAGAACAGGAATCACGAAATAAGGATTTAGAGAATTTTAGAGAGCGCAAAATTTAAATAAAAAACACAATGGATGATTTACTGGACTCTCTTCTGTTCTCTTCTGATCCTCTCATATCCACGCTCTCCAGAGAACCTTCTAGGTTCTTCCGAAACAATTTCAAAATAGATACGGATGTACTGGACTTGCTTTCAGAGCCAATTTTTCCAGAAGATGCTGTTGGTTCTGATATTTCTGATTTTGATTAGAAAAAATATGTTTGCGAAAAGCCGTTTTATTACTATTTATATTAAGAAGGGCCTTCTCTTTAGATTTATTTATTTCTTTTAATTTTTTACTCGATATTTCGATGCTGCGTTGTTTTGTCTATATGCTAAATGAAATTGCAATAAAAAAATAATTATTTAGCCTTTAGTTTAATACATTTACGAATTAATTTTCGCTAAATTAGATATTTCGACCACTGGTGTGAGTCATAATATGGTCGAAAATTATCTTTATATGATCAATTACAACTGAAACGTGGTGTCCACAGCACCATCATATAATGCTCGCCGAGTCAGTGTGACTCAACTGTAAGTAAATTTCCCCGAAAGCTACTTTACTAATAATAAAATGAGAGATCTAATATAAATTACTATAAAAAACAGTGATGCCAACTCTACCACTTTTGTGTTTGTCTTTATGGTATTTTGCTCAATTCTAACACTTGGTGAGAAGAATCTACTTTTTTTAGTTATTAAAAAATAATGCTAAAATCTTGTTACCTGTAATTTTTCAACAAAAATTATTTTTCTATCATACTCGTAAACAACGACAACTTGCCACGTTCACCATACCATCAAACAGTGTTTAAATTATTCACTTAGAATTTTCTTTAAAGGGCAACATATGCGCCCTATCCGTCACTCTACCTTGAATGACATAAATAAGAGAAAGAAAAAAGAAGCAATCGCAAAACAAAATTTTTAAATGTAACCAACATACATATTTTTAGTCCTTATAAATTTAAAATGAGTGGAAGTTAAAGAGATTATGAACAAAAAAATCGACATCGTAAAAAAACGAAAACTTATGGGAAAAGGATACAAATATCGCACGTCGTAAAATGCCAGAAACACATTTAACTATTCAATAAAAATATATATCCTTCATAAAAAAATAAAACAAACACAAAATGCTTAGGACATTTTGGCTTTTATGCAGATACACGCAAGGGCTTGGCAGGAATCGAACCTGTTACTCCCAGGCAAATGGTCTAGCAAACTTTGCACTAATCTATGGAGCACTCTTTTCAAGATTTGAATAATAAAACATTTTTCACTTTTTTTCTTCTTAGAGCATCATAAATATAAATATTTTGAAAATAAAGTTTTATTAAATACATTGGAAACACTCCAACCTGTGTAGAAAACGAGCGTGCACGGGCCGGGCCGGGTCGCATAATAGCCTTAATTGAAAATTCCTTTATTTATGCTTTCATTTCGTTTAAAGTAGAAGAATTTCTACTTCAATACTGGAGTGTCTATTCCATTTAATCAATGCTTTTGTTTATCCATCAACAACGATATTCATTCATTAATTTATCATTATTTAATTAGGTTTTTTTTCCCCAAGTATTAATGCTCATTAAATATTTGTTTAGCTCTTTATTAATTTGTTGACAAGCTATTGTCGGACTATGCGTTGTAATTTAATATTTTAAGTCAATAATAATCTTGGATTTTGTATTTATTTTAAACAGACATACAGAGTATATTTAGTGCGTCTATTTCACACAAAAATTTACAAACTTGTAACATCATGATCGTGCTTATCATGATCGTTGTGATCGCAAATGCTTTTAATAAAAATTTTATTTAATTTTTTAGCTTTTAAATAGTTTTTACTTTTAGGGCTAATTTTGTGTATGTACTCGTATGTGTATGTTGCTGTTTAATATAAATATTTGATTTTAACGAAATGTTGTAATTTTTGGTTTAAGAAAACTAAGCTTTGTTTTCTTTCTTATCATTTTATAAATAAAAACAAATGGCTTTTAGTGTGTCACTGTAACGATAAGCTACCAGCAGTTGAAGCTTATTTTTGAAGAAAAAATTTAAATTTGTATTGAAAGCTGTGTGTCTTTTGAGTAAGGTCATGATCTTTATCAGCAAAATTGAAACAAGAAATTTTCTAACACAACAAAAGGCCAAAAATTTAGACTTTTTATCTAAAATATTTCCAAAAAATCATAAAAAAAAATCAAAAAACTTGTTAATTTGAGATAGTGATACGCAAGCATTTAATAATTGTGTTAAGTTATAAGAAAAATCCAAGCCAAATAGATCACAACTACGTGCACATGTATGTACGTATTAGACTGTCCAATTCGTCGACTTTTGAATTTGTTCGCTTAAGCAATTAATCGCTTCCAGAAAAAAAATCTTGTATTTGGTTTAATAATTAGCTAAATTTGAGACGAGATGCCTGCTTTGTGGCCGTTTTATTTAGTATTTTAAATCATAACTACGAGTACACATGTATTATATACCAATAGACAGGTATATAATTGTTTTTTTTTATGTTTTGTATGAATTTATATAATTTCCAAAAATAAATAAGGCATTCGATTGAAAAACCTAAAAAAATTAGCTATTCGTATTTTCTTCACATATTTTTTTTGGATTTGAAAATTCATAAAAAAATTTTCATTTAATATATCGTTGCACTTTTTTTAACATAAAAGGATTACTATATCTTTCAATGAATAATGAAGAAATAAAAAATAAAAATTTAAATTTAGTACAATTTTCATGCAGGTAAATAAAATGCTTCTGAAAATATGACTATTTATTGGCCCTCCTGACCACATTTTTGAGTAACAATCATAAGCCAGATTATTTATATTAAATATATCTAATATAATTTATAAAAAAAAGTTAAAAACTCGATTGGAGTTATATTTTCTTCAGCGATTAATTTAGAATTTCGTTAAAAATTCTCCATATTCGTCTAATGCTGGGGATAGCGTGCATGCTTTAATCGACTTAAAATTTCTACTGCAGTCTTTTTGGAAGTCTAATCTTTAGAAATATTGTACAGGAAAAATTTTGGTTTTGAAAAAATTTTGAGAAAAACGTCGAACAATCAAACTCTAATTTTCACTATCATTTAAAAAAACTTGATTTTTGATTTTTTTCACGACTAAATGAATTGAGATCAATTAAAAACTTTTCCTGCATATTATCAAAAATTGTGTTAAGAATCATATAATATTTTCTTTTTAATTTTATCTATGCTATTGCAAGAGATATTCACGAAATCGCGAGGAAAGTCAAGGCCAACAACTGAAATTTGAAATTAAAAGCCAAAAATCTTAGAAAATATTAAAGATAATTTTCTAAAATAAAATGTATTTTCTTTATCTATTACTAAATAAGCTTTAGAAAAAGCATAAAGTTGTCAACATCAAACAATATTTGTAAAAGCTATGACACCCTATAGCCCACCGTATATTTCAACGGGGTGCTTCAAATTTCAATATCCTTAAAGATTAAGTCTTCTTGTATGATTCTTGCATACATCGTTTTGTAATCGAATCGCAAAGTTTTAAAGATACTACCCTTTTTTTCTAATTGGAACCACTGTGCGTAGTCATATCTCAAAAAACGTAATTTTTGAGTTAAGAATTTTATATAAAAATTGAATACAAATATCTTGTTTACCCACCTCTTGATAGGGGAAAACTATTGTTATTTTCCCACTGATGTATGTGTTCTGACAAACATTTTTTTAGATATGACTACGTTGCAATATTTTTTGAGTTATGACACTCTTGAAATAAAGGAGCGATATGAAGTTTATTTGTTTTCACAGTAGACGATCGAGTAAAAGCCAAATATCTTTGAAAATATTAAAGAAATTTTTTTGAAATGAAATGTATTTTCTTTATCTATTACTAATAAGCTTTAGAAAGAGCATAAAGTTGTCAACATCAAATAATATTTGTAAAGATATGATCCCAAAAAGTTTTACATGCCCGAGGTAGGGAACATTGACACCCTGTAGACCACCGTGTATTTCAAAGGGGTACTTCAAATTTAAATATCCGTAAAGCTTATGTCTTCTGCTATGAATCTTACATACATCATTTTGTAATCGAATCGTAAAGTTTCAAAGATACAGATTTATTACCCTCAAAAAATGTAATTTTTGAGTTAAGAATACAGAAATATTCGCGTATCACTCTTCATTTTGTATAAAAAAGTATACAAGTATCTTGTTTACTCACCTCTTGAGGGGAGAATACTTTTTTTATTTTTCCATTGATGTGTGTGTAAATCAAAAGTTTTGAATTCGTCTTCTGACGAACGACGTTTTATGAGATATGACTATGTTGCAATAAAGGAGCGATATGAAGTTTATTTGTTTTCACAGTAGTCGATCGAGTAAAAATAAAAAAACAAATATCTTTTAATCATTTTAACACACACAACAGGCATTAATTGCCGACCATTTACAATCGTCATCACATTGCACACGCACAATGGGTTCAAAACCCCACACAATACGATGCTGTTGATTTGAGTTAACATTATTTTGTTTAATCATATGTGCTTCAGGCACTACTCTCTATTATATGAAAATGTAAAATAGTTAATAAAATCAGTTTCCAAATTGCATCAATATACAATCAATATGAAATGGATACATGGTGTTTTTTGTTTTTTGTTTTTATACGACCGCTTTTATAATTTTTAAATATTTTGTCGCCATTTGTCTGTTACACTATAAAAATCACTAAATTTCCGTTCTATGTAAAAAAATAAACATATCAAAAACTATGTACGAGTATGTATGTATGGATGTGTATGAAATGCAACAGTCATTCAACTAAATAAAATTGTGTAGAGTGTGGAAACACTGTAGACAAGTGACATGCGATCCATTTAAATTAGTTGCCAACAATGTGTTAAAAGTCTGTTTAGGCTGGTAAATGCGCAAAATGAGAAAAAAATACACAAACCAAAAAAAAAACAAAAAAAAAAACATTTGTGCAGACATGTTAAAGTCATGTAAGCGCCGCCACTTTATTGTTTAGCGTAAGTTTAGGAGGAATGTGGCAACAAGAAGAAAAAGGGATTCTCATGTGGCTGGTAACGATTTTAAACACATTTTCTTTCGTTTGCAATTTTATTACATGCTTTAGTGGCCACGGTACACTTTTACTTATGTACATGGATGCATAGATAGATACTTTTATATATTGTTTGCGATGAATACTGGGGAATATTATATATGTGTGTGTATGTGTGCATGTGTATGGAAGTCTATTTTAAATCGTTTAAATAATGCATCTTTAGGTGGTCCGTCCCAGTTGTGGTTATGGCCTATTGTAACTACCAACACACACCTTGTTTCAGCATATTATGTAGTATGTGGTGATAATCATTACTTATATTTTTTTGTAATATGCTTGTTATAAGCCGGGTATTAAATTATTTTTTCTTTTGTTTTATTATTTATTTTTACTGAATATGGGTATATATACTTTTTTTTTAGTTTAACTACTGTGGGGTTCATTTTGGTTAACCCTTTAATGGTTGTTGGCTTGGCATGTTTGAAAAGGCCAAGTGATTATAATTATTTGTTTATCATTTTGTCATTTCTTGAGTTTGTTTAGCAAGGAAGAGGTACTACATATGGGTACATAAGTAATTTCAATAACTGCGTAATAATGAAAGTTTAGCGTTAAAAAAATCATCACAATGCAGCTTATATTTTAGTCAAAAGTTTTCTTCATGCAAAAAATGAACAGTACAGCTACACATTTTTGCAGCTGCGGCATCATGGTATTTACTTTGCAAATAGGTTGCAAAAATTTACTGCATTTACGAATGCAGCTTTTTTTTGTTTTTCACATTTTTATGGCAGTAAATGGCAGCTATTTGCAAGCAATAAAATCTAACTGTTACAAAAACCATAATATCGTCATTGCAGATTTCGTTATAGATCGTTTATTTTATGACAATTCCCAAAACATTTTGTTTTTTTTAAACTTCTTAAGCTTGTCTGCAGAGAACACCCAGGATTTTGACAGGAATCGAACCTGCGACACTCAGGCTAATAGGCTAGCGTCTATAGAGGAACCAATTTAGCGATGACAACAACATACAACTTTTCCAAATCACATCAAATGGGGAATCAATTTTGCTTATATGCTAACGCTGTTATCAGTAATGTGATGTTCAAATAAAAGTCATAATTTTCCAATTTTTTTTTTTTGGAATATCATATTGGACATGTTTTTTAAACCACGCGGCTTCAATAAACCTTTCAAATTACATTAAAAGACATTATATATTCTCTTCGGCATAGAAAAGAAAACTAAAAACATTTGCTTAAGAACAGTCAAGCCCACAAAAGCTAATATTCAACAAATACCTTTCAAATGATATATTCGGGGTTGTCACAGAATCGAATGTTGTGGGAATTGGATTTGAAAATACGACATAAAATACTCTTGTGTGATGAATTTCAATGTTATCGGTTTTATGTAAAAAACAGATAGTAATTCTAGATTGAACATGAAACCCATAACATTGAAATTCATCATAAAAATTTTTTGTCGCCTTTTAAAATCCAATTCCGACAACATTGGATTCTGTGACAAATCTGATTATCTAATATTTGTATATACCGCACCTTTAGTGCAACAAAGTCATATCTAACAATTGAATTGAAACGTGTATGGGGTGCTTTACTCGCTTTTGCTTTTCAGGGGTTAAAAAGTTCACATTTGTTTACCCATTACGGTGCGTAAAACCTTACATTTTATTTTTTTTTCATTTTTACATTCATACTATATTTCTTTCTTTCTTTTCTTCGAGTGTTTTTTAATCTTATTTGTTTGCCTTTTTTTGGCTGGGCATTTTGATAATTAACGAATATCAATTTATTTATATTTATAAATTTGAAAAAGTTTAAATGTAAATCCGCGCTGTCTAATACGTATAACTATTATCTGTAATAACTTTAGAAAAAAAAAATATACACACGAACAAATTGTCCTTTGCGTGATAATATCAGATACACGCATAAAAGCGTTGCCAGCTTAGTTCTTTTTAAGATGAGCTTCATCGAGGCTCATCGGAGTGCAATGCATCACAAAAAGTGACTGTTTAGTGTGGATTTCGGGCTGGCAGCTTCGTTGTTGTGTAGTTCTTCGAAAAGGACTTTCGTGGGAATATCAAAGTCAACGATCAGTATTACGGATCATCAGTGAAAACCAATTTGAAATAAATATTTTTTTGTTTAATTTGCATCTTATGTAAAATAACAAAACTGACCAAAGTTATCCCGAATAGCGTAAACTAAAAACAGATAACCAGAAATTCACCGATGGCATCAAAGTCAACATAAGCAAGGCAAAAACTTTGCGGAATATACACGGCAGAGCCATTGAAAGTTTGACAATCGATCAAAACCGTGGCAGGCTGCTAAATAATGACGTATGTATATGACCTTAAAAAAATATAATAATAATAGTATCGTTAATGCCTTACATGCAGCATGTTTGGTTTCAATTTGTAGGCGGAAGATATCGCTCCATTAACGCCACAAAGTCGTCAAAAAAATCAAACAATTTCTTAAAATGTTTAAGTATTTTTAATTTTTATTCGCAGTTTTTCCCAAAATTAATATTTTACTTATTCAGTAAAACATTAACAATTTTGTTAAAAACAGATTGCAATTGATTATTGAGGGGTATAGCTTGTTCCTATGCGCATTTTACTGTTGCTAATGCAGATCATCAGGGAACTTTACCCGAAAATCTTGGCTTTATGGTCTGAGTGAAGGCGAAACTTTTTGGTAAAACTTCTTTTTAAATCAATTACGATACACCTTTTTTTATCTTGTAAAGATATCAAAAAGCAACTTTCCTTTACAAACTTAAAAATTTTGATAGTAAGATTGAGTGTCAAGTTCAAAATAAATAAGCTGACATTTCCACATTGGAAAACTCAACAACCAATCTTTGCTAAAATTAACCCAAACAGCAACGTTGCTTGTAGAACACCAGAGTCTCGTTAACATTTATCGCCACCTTATTATCATCACTTAAACCCTGCATGTGCGTATACCAAGCTTTTAGTTTCAAGACAAAGAATTATAAATCAGATTAAATCTGTGTAAGCGAGTTGTCAAATCATCATATCAATCATCATATGAAATTACCAAAAAGGAATAAAAGCACAAAAACAACCACACGCGCTCATGCAGCCAATGACGAGTGATGGGGTATCATGTTTTGCATGTTAAAAGTTACGTTTTAAGTAACTGGTATTTAGTATACATATGTTATATAGATATTTTACATATGAAGTAAAATATTAATAGTTTTATTAAATACAAATTGAACTTAATTATTAAGGGCTAAAACTAGTTCCTATGCGCATTTCACTGTTGCTAATGCAAATAGTTCTTAGAACAACTGCTTTCTATTCATTGAGAAAAGTTCGGTTTCAAGTTCGGTAGAGAAGTTAAAGTCTTGCACTAGCCATTACCTTTCATTTGGTACCAATATCGCTTCAGAATATTATATTTTAATACTAAAAAAATTAACTTAAAATTGGGCATCCTTAAAAAATATAAAGTTTTATAAAAAGGAAAAAGGATGATGAACTGAAAAAACTGAGAACGCAGTCTTACTGCTTATGATCAATAGATTAATGATTGCATGCAATTCTTTAAGCCGAATAAATTATATTACTCAGTTGAATAAAAAAGAAGGAACAAGTTAATTCAAGTTGTTTTATAAAATATAAAAATGTTTGTCCGTTTTTTTAGTCAAAATGGTCGTAAAGGCCAAGGCACATAGAATCCGTCGTACGTTATACGTTGCTTTTCTCAACTGACATTAAAGTATCGGCGGAAGAGGTTGACACACAATGAGTACTTTGTCGACGGACATTAAATCAGCTTGATTTCAATAAAGTACACGTTATCAATGGAATTCGAGGATATTCTGGAGTTTCTTTTAATTTTTATTTTTATTTAATTCTATTTAATTTATGGCGTTTTCTTTTCTCAAAAAAAGTGCGAAATTGTTTGCCCTTTCTATTGAAAATTTGCAATACGAGTATAATGATTTATTTAAATAGTGAGTTTATTAGAAAATATTGTATAATTACATACGAAGCAAAATTGTTATCTTAAAAAAACTTTCAATAGTTAAAAAAATTTTACATTTTTTAGAAAAGAAAACGGCATTATTTTTGTCACCACACAACACAAAAATCTTAATAAAAACAAAGCAAAAAAAAATATTTTTCAAAGTACTCAACGTACGTTAAAAGTTAAAAGTTGCTCAACTTTAGTACTTTGCGTTGACGGAGACGTACCGAAAGTGACAAAGCTCATAAGAAAACCTGTATTTCAACTTAGTTGTCATTTGAAAAAAGCAACGTATAACGTACGACGGATTCTATGAGCCTCGGCCTTAAGTGCGTCGCAGAAAAAAACTTTTGAATATCGTTGTATTTTTCGCTTCCGAAAAAGTACTCTTCCCTTAATGCGATTTCTTGGAATTTTACACAAAAATCTTTTAAAACCTTAGAATAAAAAAAAATTACTAACATAAATAACGAACGAACGAGCTGACCTAAAGCTTTTTCTGGCAAAACAGCCGCGTAAAAAGTATCTAAATTAAACCAAACAATGGCAAAATTGGCAACACTAAATGCCAGTGTCAACAAAGGAACTATAAAAATGCAATTTTCATTGGCAATTTTTCTATTTGCCACATTGTTGAAAATAGCGAATGGCTTTTAATGTTTCGCCGCCGCAGCTAAAGAAAAAAAAAGAAACGGACTGAAAGTCTCTAACAACAGCTTTGACAGTTTGATAACTTTATTAACTTTTCTCAATCAATTATCACAGAGACTAAGTTGGGTATCTAGTCAGGCAGACAAACTACTGCACTAAAGGATCAGTTAAAACTTTTATTATATTCCTAAGGAAAACCGAAAAGAAAAAAACAACTTATTATACTAAATAAAACAGAGCACCTGCTGTTTATCAAATCTTTCGAAGACATACAATGGCCAACTTATTTTTTCTTTTCGATCTTAACGCCACATTTAAATGCAGACATTGTAATTGAACGTGCTGTGATTTTTGCATTTTATATTTAGAAAAAAAACTCTTTCTTTTATTAAACACACAACAAAATAGCAAATAATAATAAAAATATTTATTGTTAGAGTGAGCATGCCTTCGAATACCTTAATACAACCCTACGATCTTTTTTTTTCTTTTTTTTTATTATTTTTACTCTAACCTAGACTTAAACCATTAGCACGTTACCGGATTTCTCATCACGATTAGACTTTAAAACACTTTTGCCGCATACACAAGATCCGCACGAAAATAGCGCTATGACTACAATTACGTTTTCATATTTTTTTCTTTTTTAATTTTTAAAATTTTTTTGGTTTGTTTTTATTTTAATGTTGCTGTTACCATTTATTTTTACTATTTTTCATAAATATACTTGCTTGTTGAATATATTCTTTTTCTTTTTATATTGTCTAGTTAAAACGTGCCCTAACATGTTGGAAACATCATTAATTTATAACCAACAACTAATAACAAGATTTATCACTTTAATAAAATTTTTTTTTTGCTCCTGCTCCGATCTCATTTCTTAAGACTTTAGAATAAATGTACTAGATCAGCGAAAAAGCCCTTTAATATAAATATATTTTTTTTTTATAGGCAAAAGCTATTGCAAAGAAGCAAGATAAATTGTTAAAATAAAAATTATGGTAATTTCGATGCACCGTTGACGATAATGAAGATCATAAATCAATGTTTTTAATTTTTAATGTAACGCCAAAAGAATCCATTATGAGTACATTGTACATGGTGGATGGAATTGGAGAAGAAAAAAAATAGATTTTTTTTACTGTTAGTAGGGAAAAAAGGGATTAAAGTTATCTAACTATCTATTATATAAATAGGCAAAGGCAAAATTGTTGGATCCCTTTTTCCTGTTTGTTTGAAAACCGATCCGACTACATATTATTTAAATCGGTTCAGTATTAAAGGAATAAAAGGCTCCTAAAGTTGACACTACTACAAATACTTAAAAATACACACGTAAATTCACTTATGTTCAGTGTTGGTTCAAGTAAACACATAAGCAAAGCAATGGGATTGCTTAAGTATACATATGTGCATGTATGAGATAACAGACATCACACCCGCAGTTTAGTTGGTACTTTTGAGGTTGTAAAATTACATACTCTGAAAAAAATTCCTTCATTCAGACAATGAATTTTTTCATTGCGTCAATGAAAGTAGTCATTAAAAGTGAAGATATTTATTGTAACAATAAAGAATATTTCAATTAAATTATAAACTTAATTTAGGCACTTGTGTGAGATAAATTGAATAAAAATATTCTATGAGTCCACTAAAAAATCTTCATAAAGGAAATGTAATTATTTCAATGATTTAGTGATATTATTGCATATTATAAATAAAATTGTCCAGTTGTTACATTAAACATAGATGAGGAATCAGCAAGTTGTAGAGTAACATACACCGAAGAAAATCCATTCATTCGGTTAATGAATTTTTGCATTGGATCAATGAAACAAGTCATTTTAAGTGAGCTAATGAAGGTGTTTAGTGTAGTAATAAAGAATATTTAAATGTATTTAAAAACTTAATTGGGGTAGTTGTATGAGATAAATTGAATAAAAATATTTCATTAATTCAGAGTGAAAAAGCTTCATGAACGAAATGCAATTATTTCATTGATTTAATGATATTATTGCGTATCATAAATGAAATTGCTTCATAAATTTAATCAAAACTATGTAGTTTTACTCAAATCTAATTCTCAAGAATGGAGATTGCTCTATTTTAATTGAAAAAATTTACAAACTCCTCGCCTGACGTGGAATAAGGAAAATTATTCTTAGAAAGCATGCATTCAGCGTAGCTTTCCAAATTTAATAATATCTGCATTTGGCTATATTTTCTTTTGCTTTCGTTCAAATATTTCAGCTGATACCTCTCTGGCAGCTTCTTCAGACAGTTCTAAATTTTCAGTGGGCTGTTCATAACGATTAGCTGCCACTGCGTCATCAACTTTAGACAAATCTTCCATTTGCACTCTTAAAGTATCGTTGTATTTGTAAAAGGTCTTGGCTTTGTTAAATATGCACAAAAATGTTTGTATACTTTTTGTTCACAGTCTGCATACAAATTGGATTGTCATCTTCATGCTGCTCTGCTTTCTCATTTTTTTTTTGCTGAATCAAAATTTTTTAAGTACCAAGAAAAGAGCTCAAATAATACGAACAAATTGGATTTTTAAAATCAGGATGGTAGAATGATTTTGCACTTAAACGTTAGATCTCATTTATTGTCAAATGGTGGTAAATAAAAAAAAATAATAAATGGATGAAGTCGAACTACCTTGTATTCGTATACCACAAGAGTTTAATTTCTATCGCCTTGACAATTCAAAGATTTCTTTTGACAATTGTCAAAGTCGATAGAACATTCTGTCATTATTCAAAGTAAAGAACAAATAAAGACGAACGAAATAAACGGCCTAATTCATTTAAAAGGTGGCTGACTGATTTGTCTTTGCTCTCATTATTATAAGTAAGTTGTGCTACCAGTTTACGCTTTATTGTTTAATTTGGCCGACTTATTTAAGAAGAAAACATATAAATATACGGCTCTTTAAATTTTTTTGTAGACGCATGGCTATGTTTTATATGAATCATATTACATTGTATAAATGAAATAATTTCATAGTATTTATGACCACAAATTCAAAACAAAAAAGTGCCTAAAAAATGAGCAAACAGAATTTAATGCAAAAACCATGGTTATTAAAAAAATAATTCTTTTTTATTTCGGTATAATATTGCAATTTAGAGATAATTTCTTAGACCAGCAATAAATAAAAAAATTTTATTAATAAGCAGTGTGTACTCAATTGCTAATATAAAATGATGAATCAGTAAATATTATTTTGGCTAAAGTTCGTATCGTTTTTGTAGAAAGAATTGGATATGAAACAATCATCCTGTTTCTAGTTGTCGACATCGACATCACGTCAATACTACAAAAAAAATTGGGGCTACTCTACGCGTTGCACAGAGGAGTATTCGAGCCAAAAAGCTAGTCAAAATTATTAAACGTGTAATTTGATATAAAAAAATCGAGTGGTGGTTTTTTTTGCTGTTTTCTTTTTTAAATATCAAAAATAGCTTTTGATTCAATCTTTCAGTGGAAAAAAATCAATGTAATACCTTTATTCGTTTAGCCACAAGAAAAATATCATATAAACATCTTGAAACTGAAAAAATCTTTCAAAACGCATGTAATTTTCTTTACTTTCCTGACTTTAGCAGCATCTCAGAGCTACAAATCGCAACATAAAGTCTTAAAAATTTTAAATATGATGTAAAATTCTGTTGTGTTCCGATCTGCGTGCTTAATTTTTAAGATTTCTTTAAATTCATTCTTGCCTTTTTGTCCAGCTTTTTGGCTCAAATACTCCTCTGTGCGTTGTCGAAAACATACTATTAATACTATTAATAAGCTCATGTTATTTTCTAGACCTTAGAGTACAGAAATAGACTGTCAGTTGCACAAAATTGTTCTCGACAGTGAGTAGACAAGCCCCAATTTTTTGTTATTGTATTGACGTGACGTCGATGTTGACAATTGGGTTAAGGGTGAATATTCCAAAGGTACAGAGGATAAATAAACATAAATTATTTTCAACTTACAGAACAGAAATAGCCTTGTTTTTCGGAAGCTGATACACTCTTATCATCAGTATTCATGTGTGTTTCCATGAATCCCCTCCTTTGTTGATCACATTCAACCGATCTTTATTTATACAAATTATGATCCGAAAAAGAATACGAGACTTATTTGTATAGTTGAAGGTATTTTAATTTCTTTTAAAACAAACACAACAACTTTACCTCGATCAATATTAAAATTTTACCATCACTTATCAACGTTAAATTATCCAGGCGACAATCAAGGCGATATCCGCTGAATATACTTACTCTTCGACTGTTCAAAGGTGCAAGGAATCATTTGATAGATTATGTACCAATTATGTACCAAGGGCGTAGAAGGTAATTATCGTAGAAGAGTACAACAGGGTGAAAGACATTCCAATTAAAATTCGCAATATTAAGAGAAAATCTGAGGCGGTTTAGGGTAAGACCGAAACGTGCAAAATATCCAAGTTATGTGGAGATCCTAGGATCCGAAATCGACTAAACTTCTTCTATAGCTATCGAGAAAAGACTGTAGGCTTCTGGTAGGTTTTATAACGGGTCACTGTTGGAAGGCAGTATACGCCAAAAGGGCGGGGCAACTGACTAGTGACAATTATAGATTCTGCGGGATACCAGGGTAAAAAGAAACGGTGGAGCACATTCTCCGATGCTGTCCGGCACTTATACACTCCAGAGAGCGAACTGTCTGGGTAATCATTACTACCAAGATCTAGGGGAAATCTCTTGAATCGGACTAATGAGACTCCTAGCATTCGCCGAGAGAGTGTGGAGTACTCTTGGCATCATCACATCGAACTAACTTCTTCATTACGGGTTATCGTAAGATTATTACTTGAGTATGTTTGTTTCATAAATTAATCTTAACAATTTAGTTTGACTAAAAACGTGCCTATTTCAGCATTTGTAAGATATAAGAAATTTTAGTGAAAGCGATAGAGAAAGAGATAGAAAGAGACAGAGAGCAGCTTTAAAATAAAATGGGAAGTTTCTTGAAATATTTTATTTTCACCAGCAGCTCCGTAATAAACAACTTTCACCCAAAGACCTATTGTATTGTCTGTGCTAATACTGTTTAATTATTGTTTATTGAAGTATTGCTCCTGCATTTTTGGTGCTTTTATGTTTGTAAAATGTGCTCATTGAAGCATTTGTATTTCTCTGTAGTAAAAAGGCAATTCTTTTTTTTTTATTATCTACATATTTATAATAAACTTGCTTGAATGGCTAAACAAAAATAAAACTGGCTTGAAGAACTGCTAATAGTATAAATTAATTCTTTATGATGGCTAATTCTAGCCAGAGAATTGCTAATTTGGCAACACTGTTGTAGAATAGTATATATAAAACTAAGTATTTGTACGTAATTGTTGAACTGTTTTAAGGGATATGTATGTATATTGAAATTAAAATTTATGGCTTGAGCTCAAATCTGAAATTATTTTAATAAGATAATGAATTTATCCAAACAATAATTCTTAAATTAAGAAGAAATGGGTAAACTCAGATTTGAACTCAAGCCATAAATTTTCATGTAAATATAAAACATTTTTGGCCTTATTCGCAAACGATTAATAAAATTAATGTGTTCATTAAAACCGGGTTTCCCATATAAAAATCCAACATTAATCCTACTATAACTTTATTAATCGTTTGTGAATAAGGCCGTTTGAAAATCAACTTACGTCTCTAGTACAGATATGCAGTTCATTGTATTTTTTCGAGTGCTTTGTAAATTAATTTAACTTCTTACAAAAAATAAGTTATTTTGACTGCTGACACATTTTGGTAGATTTTTATTTCACCTATTAAAATTATTAAAGTTCAGAATTTTTCAACTCTCAATTAAACGATACAGCGGAAATGGAATATCGCAAATGGCTGCATTGATTGTAGCTTAAAATACGCGCAATAGGCAATTCGATGTGCAGTGGGATTCGGTTATAACGAACTCTGCGGTCCTGAGATATTCTGTTCGTTATAGACGACATTTTTTTAATAACCGTAGTAAATATTTGTTTCCTTCTGGAGGTAATAGTATGCAAGATTAATACAGAGCACTTTAATATTTTACCTTTCGATGAGCTTATTAAACACTTTACTTAATTTTTTCTGATTTCGTTGGCAAACAATATTAAATAATTATTTTAACGGTTTAGAAAAATTAGCAGAAAATGTGTATAAATTAATAAATCAATAAATACACATTTATTTAAGTATTGTGTACTTTAAAAATAATAATAAAGTTGTTTGCTCTAAGCGAAATTTCATTATAACCGGTGAGCACGTTATAAGCGAACTCCACTGTACATATACATATATACATATATTTTCTATTGCGCAAATTTTTTTATACCAGTTTTATCTACTCGTAATTGTAATTAACTTTACTTTTTTCTTTTAGCACGAGGAAGCAAAATCACATATTTTTTTGAAACAGCTCATAAATTGTCTTCTAAAAAGCTTTAGATTCTTCTCTTTTCCCTTTTCCCGCCGCACAAACTATTTTCACTCAAGTGGACGGCTGTGCAGTGTTTCTGTCAGTCAGTTACGAGTTAGATAGTTAGTTATTTAAGAATAAATATCTCGTATGAATGTATTTATTTGCCAATATTTTCCTTATAATTATACTGTTAGATACGCATGTCAATTTCGCACCCGATGTTAAAGATTATGAGGTCTGCCGCCGCCTTCTGCTTGAAAGATAGCACAAGTCGTTTGCAATTCCAGTTAATAATCTCAATCAACTGATGTGATGTCTTAACTAAAGTACTCCCACTTTTATTTTTGCTCCAAAGTTGATGATATTGTTTATAGTTATTTTTACTTTTTTTATTTTCTTTACTGTAGACTAGATTCTAGGAGTTGATAAATACAGTCAAGTCATTGTATTAATGAAATTGATAATGATGATCATCATGATGCAATGATCATGAGGACGCTAGAAGATTCTTCGTTCAGCCGTTTTGTGAGCTGCGGCACATCCAGCATCTTTTAACAAGATGTTTAAATGCATCTTTTTTTATTTTTCATAGATATGTGATGGTGAGTAACTTTCATGCACGCCCATGAAATATTCAAGAAAATAGGAAAAGTCAGCTTAACAGTTCGCCACTGCTATCTGTGTTTCACAATCTTCCAATAATTTTTCCGAAATTTCGAAAAAATGTTTATCAGAACTTTTCAATGGTATTTCAGAATTTTCAAAATTTTTTTGCTGAGATGTTAAATTATTTTTTGCATCATATGAATATAAACTTAAGTTCTCCAGTATTAAAAAATTTTTAATATTTCGAAATCGGTTACAAAATAAGTTAGTGGATTTTTTCTTGTCCACTTATTCCCAAAGAATCGTATTTTATAATAGAAAACTCTCGATTTTGCGAGTGCACTGGAATTTCTTAAAAATTACAAAATGATTAACTCAACTGGTCTTACACTACAACCAGCATCATGTCATTTGAAAAGTGTGTTTTGAGTATCGAACCGTGTTATTTGTAATTAGCGTTGTGTCGCATATGCCGCTATCCTGCTAAAGCCGCAGGTCTCCATTATTCATGCCTTTGCATTGAGCGACGAATTAAAGAGTAAATTTCTGTACACACGGTCGTCGGATCTCACAATACTGTCAGATCTGGCAAAGTACTGACAAACCGAGAAATTGCGATTACAAGATAGATTGTCACTGACAACTTGTCAGTACAGCTTACAATTTAATTGTCAGAAAACGTTGTCATACAAAAATGTTGTCAGTTTACACGGTTGTCAGATAACAAAATGACATAAATTGTCAGATCTTCTGTCAGACATTGTCACAGTACAGAGTCTCTGATATTCTCTTGGTATAATTTAGGGATAAGGGGGGAATATATTTGTCTACGTACAAAGTGAAGTAATTTTATTACGAGAAATTAGTTTTCTTCCAACTATGTAATTTAAAAATATATTAAATATATATTAAATATATTTTTAAATTATTTAATTGAATTGAAATTAATTGAAAAGATATTAAATATATTTTTAAATTAATATTTAACAAGCTCTAGGCACTTCTTTTTACGTTAATATTTCTTATCATATAATTACCAAACACAAAAGAAAAGTCTGACAAGGACGCCATTGTCAGATGCATAAGCTGTGGGCAACTGCTGATTAGAATAGTTGCTAAACCAAAAGTATGATGCATCACTAAACTATATAATAACGGCTGAGTTTCTCGAACTGAGCCATGTTAATCAAAATAAGCTTCAAAAACTTGCAAACGTTATCCACTGATATTCTATTCATGATGATA
The DNA here is from genome assembly GCA_956483585.1 of Gymnocheta viridis. NCBI lineage: Eukaryota > Metazoa > Arthropoda > Insecta > Diptera > Tachinidae > Gymnocheta > Gymnocheta viridis. Next base: position 34,313,274 of record OY101442.1, on the reverse strand, counting down.
ATTTGATAAATACACTGATAACTGTCAAATTAGCTGTTACGCAAGATAAAGCTGTCAACTCAAAAATATCTGATCCCAAAAAAAAACAGCTGACGCTAATAGAAATAGGAAGAAGTGACTCGTGATAGAGCGGCGCCCATCTCTAATGTGTAGTGTATAATTAACTCTACTGCTTAATAAGATTATTTGACTGAAAACCCGCCCACACTATGAAATGATTTTTACTGTGAATTATATATGAGCAGTAGGCATCACTCACATGTAAAAGTACGGAATACTCTTTCCTGTACTTTTTACACTCACTTTGAAAATTAAATAAACTTTGTTATGTCAATTGTACGTTGAAGTGTTGCTGTTTCTATCGTTGTTATTGTTATTGTGGTGGCTGTTGCTGCTTTACTGTTATGACTTTATTAGCAAGATCATTTAATAATGGTTAATTGAATGAATATCTGTGTGAATTGAGAAACTTTAAGAGCGCAGTTTTTAAGAAGAATGATTTTCATTATTTTTTAATTTTTGCTAAATTGGCACATAACTTAATGCATCAGCTTATGTGCGGCTTTTGGTGTCCTCCTCCAATGCCTTGACATCAATCAACATGTTTAGTTTTTCGAAAATTTTAATTAATTTTAATATTATAAACTATTTAATCATAATATGTATACATTTGTATGTTCATAAGTAAAATATTTTAAGCAAGCTTAATTCTATTATAAATAAATATTATATATTTTTTAATTCATTTACACCAGACTAAAATCTAGTAGATTTCAATTGAAATCTCTACCAAAATCTATTTATACCGCTTACACCGGCTTATTTGTGACATTTTTCAAAATTTCGTATCCATGCCAAAAACTGTTGATTGGAATTTTCATTTTAAAATGTTACACTCTATACAAAAATCATGATTGGGACCCCTGTGCGTTGGTGGTCAGTTAAATAATATACTATTTTCCTGGATATTTAATTTCTGGGGAATTTCGAAAGCGATCTTTGCAACGAAACTCTTATAAACAAATTCTCTCTAAAGAACTAGATTTAAAAGTGAAATATTTTTCTTTTATGATATTTAAAAAAGATTTTTATTTAATATCTGGTCAATGATGTGGGTCGTTTTGTTGTTGTTGTTTTTGTATATATTTCCTTATTTTTACCATCTCTCTCGTATGTGTTTGAAAAACTATTTAATAAAAAAATGTTTTTATTTTCAATCTGTATTTAATTTATAACAAGATGCCAGCGAGTTGCTGACAGATCGTTAATGTAGCAAATAATTATTAAACACTTAAAATTCAATTAACTACTGTTAAAATTTTGTGATGTGTGTGTGCATTTTAAGGCCCATGCAACAATCATTAAATCAGCTGCCGTTTAAGTGTACCAGAAACTCTTGACGCTGCAGCAGTGCATTAAATATCAGTGCATTGAACAGCGTTACAGATGTTGGAAGCCTACTTTAACACAAATATGCGATATTTTATGTATGTTTTTTGTTTTTTCTTCTTTTTTTTTTGGTTTCATTGATTATAATCTTGTGTTATGGCCCCTGTATCGACTCCAAAAAAAAACAGCAGCAGACAATAAAAATTTAAATAAAAACACTGCAACGAAAAAGGCATAATGAATGTACTTGTTGTTAATGTTACAACTTTCACTGAAATGCTATTGTTTGAATTTTTATTTTTAGAGGGGATTGTTTGTTACTTTTAATATTGAATAATAATTGTTTAATTCTTGTACTTATTTACCCACAGAAAACAATACACTCCAAAAGTATTTAATGTTTAATGAGAATTGTGGAAAAAACTCAAATAATATCAAATCAATTGGATTAAATATGACTGACCTTTTAAACCCATTTACTTACTGCCGGCAAACACACACTTTGTTTTGCTTGCATTAAGGTTTTAGTTTGGTGACAGCTGTAAATATTTGCTTACTATTCCATTGATAGAAAATTAATTAGTTTTGATAGTTGTTTAGTTAGAAAATATAATCATTATTTAATACTTTTGTGACTCTTTTGTTGATATAAAATCTTTTTTATAAACATGTTCATACATACAGTGTTGGTAATAATAATAGGAACACAAAAAGTTTTTAATATTTATTTAAAATTTTATTTATTTTCACATAAATGAAATATATAAATTAAACTAAAGATATCCGATTTGTCTATATCAAAAATTAAAAAACAATATACAGTCCTGCTGTATTGGAAAATTTAATGTAACTAGAGTATGTCTTGGTGTAGCGACCTCGAAATCAGAATAAATTGTTCCAAATAGTACTCTCTTAATAAAAAATAATGAATTCATCAAAAATTAAAAAAAAATTAAAAATAAGAAATGTTTAAACTCGGATTTGAACTTGAGCCTAACAATTCCTTTCAGTGTATATTCGAATAATTTATAATAATTCTTAAATGCCTTAAGTAAATTATAAATATTTGTGTAGCAACTAGAATGGCTAAATTTGACTTATTATTAAATTATTATTTAATAACATTATGAATTTATCAAAAAAATTTATAAATAAAAAAATGGGTAAAACTCACTTTTGAACTTGAGCCAAACAGTTCCTCTCAACTTAATTTTTTTTATTTATTTTTTAAAACTTCCCCGCATCTATGCTTCACTAAACTCACAAGATTAGCGCAGGTACCTGGGGAAATTGAGTACCAAGCTTCCTGAACCTTATGCCATATTAATTACTTATTTGTAGATTTATACGTTCTATTTTTTATTAGAATTCCCCAGAGTTGTTCTATGGGATTCAAATCCGGTAGTTACCTTGGCCACTCCATAAGGGGTACTTGATTTTGTTCAAACTACGATTTATACTTCGGGCGGAATGCTTGGGATCATTATCCTGCATAATTTCCTCCCAATGGCATTTCTTCATCAGCAAATGAAAGTATTTTGTTCCTTAGTATACTAAAATAATCTACAGCTGTTATTTTTGCTTGTATCGACAACATTTACAAGTCCCAGATGCAGAAAAACTCCCCCAAAAAAATCCTACACCATGTTTGACGGTTTATAAGTACTTTGTTTTAAATTAATTGTTAGCAGGTCGACGTACAAGCGACTTGCCGTCTGATCTAAGTTAAATAACTTCCGTTTCATCAGACCACAGAATATTGTACCAACTTTGGTAAATACCAATCTTTCTTGTATATTTCGCTTACTAATGAGAGGTACTTCTTTTGGGCTCCGACCCATAAGGCCAGCCTCTCGTAGTTCATGTGACGTTGGCACACATATAATATTTAAGGTCATTTGCTGAGTCGAAGGGCTACTTTTTTAAGTAACGAATCAAAAGTTTGCCGAAACTTGCGGACTTTTACGCTTGCTGTCTTTGATTTTGTTAGTTTTGTTTGATCGAATCCCTTTAAACTCTTTGTTTTTGCAGCAATACATTGTTTGGGCAATTTGTCTAATTGATAGTTCTTCGGATTTTCATTTTTTAATCACTTTTTTCCAGCAGCGGTGGATCTCCACAACCCATTTTTTCCTGATAAGGAAAATAAATTCAACTCAAAACGTTTCAAATTATATTTAAGTTACTTTTAGGCCCACAATGACACACGTATTCGGTCTTTCGTACATTAATTTTATAATTTGTTTTTGTTTCAAATGTAATTATATGAAAGAACTAATATGTGTAAAATCGTGGGCCTGGCACTTAGTATGAATTTTTTCATAAAAACTTGTATAAAGTTTAATTTTAACACGGATAAAAGGAGCTTGTCGCCATTATTTTTTTTATATAAACTTACTTTTTTTGTAGAAAGCGACTAATTAATAAAAAAAAACAGAGTGAAAAAGTAAACTGATAATGAAATCATGTTATATTTCAAAGCATTTGACAGTGAGTTCTATTAATAAAAGTTCAATACAAAAAATTTTATATTTCGTTGTTATGAAAAAAGATATCGATTGTCCCTCTTATTTTTTCCGTCACTGTATATATAGATCATGCATGTGTAGTGTATAAATCTAAAAAATAATAGCAATAAATTTAAATTACTTTCTTTTTTATTTTTACAGTCTACCAAATGTGCACCTAATCAAAATCAATTGAAAATATTTTTATTAACCACTAATAATCCCAGCAAAAACTTTGATGACAAAGTAATTAATTAAAATCTAACATACGTATGAATTAGATACTTCTAATTACTTTGACTTTGGTATTTTAAATCTAACATGGCGATCAAAATGTCAATATTTAGAAGACATTACATATAGAAAGCACAACAAAAATGAATTATCTGCTGTCAGTATTGAACGAGAATTTTTAAAAGTGTTTTAGTCGTTGGTATCTTGCAAAACTATTTTAACTAGAGTACGCCGCCTAGTGGTCGAAATTCTACAGCCTGCTTAAACATATACTTATTTTTAAGGAGAAAAAACTACCTAATTGCTCATTACCTTCCTCATGGAAAAAACATTAAACAAAATAAAATTGCATACAAGCAAGCACATTTATTTTGTTTAGTTTTCGCTTCAAGCTAACGCATCCATATTTAATTTTCATCTCTTTAAATTCTGAACTCTTTATATTTTTAAACTTCACTCAATTGAAGAGAAAAAGTCTTATTACTCATATCCATATTAAACACTCTCATTGTTTTGCTTAAGTTTTTACTTGAACCAATACTTACATAAATGAATGTACGCGCCTATTTTTAGCATTTGTAGTGGTGTCAAATTTAGGAGCCTTTTATTCCTGTAATACTGAACCGATTTAAATAGTATTTAGTCGGGTCACTAAAGTTTAACAATGTCTACCATTTGGTAAAAAATAAAGAAAATCGGTTTTCAAACAAAGGCGAAAAAAGGATATAAAAATTTGTCTTTGCCTATTTATATAATAGATAGATAAGTGGTTGAACAAGCAAGTACATCTGTGTGATAAGCGTCAGTCAGCGAATAATTTAGTTGCTCATTTATTAGCAAGTGGTTATATAAGTACTGCAAAGTAGTGCAAACAGTGTATGGAGTTTTTTTGTGGGAAAGTATGTTATTCTTAATAGAAATTCTTACACACCAAGTTTTTGCTGGGATACGAAAATAGTATTTATGACTCGTAATTATTTTTTACTATCTTTAGTTTTATGGTTCAAATAAAAAAAAATGAAATCCGTTTTTAAACTTAAATTAACCTCCTCTTTTTTAAGTGTTTCTTTTTGGGGGAGATTGAGGTTGTGTGTCTTACGATAAGTTTGACAAAGATTTTAGGAAAAAAGTTTAACCACTAAGCAAATATTCATAAAGTTAATTTAAATTAAAGTGGAATATATCTTATTGCTTGTCCCGCAATGTCGACAGAATTCTTTCTATATTTCGTACAATTGCATTTGATCCAAAAGCCAATTGTAAATTTTTGTTTCTGTTTCTAGAATCCTTTCGACTTAGGGGACCAGGCAGTAAATTTTTATATTATTAAACTTTATTTTATTAAATTAAATTATAAATATGCCGTCAGCCACGATTATTTTGTCAATTATTTGCCACGTCTGACTGTGACTTTACAAAGAAAAAAACGTATTTTTTTTTCTTAACTTTGAGAAGGGATTTCCTTCTCTCTTTCATAAATTTATTTGTGGCATAAAGCAAAAACTTTATGTAATTATTTCAGATTTGTATCATTCAACCAAAAAAAAAAAAAAAAAAAAAAAAACAACTCGGTTTCTTTTTTGTAGTTTTTATTTATTTAACTTATTTTTTTTTATTTAACTTAAACGTTTGTTTAACGTGTCCATTCAATTAGCATTTGGACATAAGTTTCAGTTTTTCTCAATGAAAAATAAAAATCGATTGTTATTTTACAAAAACAACAACAACAACAAAAAGAAGAAAAAGCATAAAAATTTTTCAGAGCCACAAACGAATTCCAATCGGATTCAATAAAAAAAACTTTACGAAAATCTATTTAGTTTTGGCATACTTATCTTGTCTAAAGATTTTGGAAAAAAAACCTTGCGCAATAAATTTTAAAATCTATTTGTTACGAAAAAGGTAACATACGCGGTTTGTTTTTCAAAATGAACTGTGAAAAGCACACTTGAGATTTTACGTGGTAAATTAGACCCCATATAAATTTTGTAATTTACATATATTGTGTTGCTGTTTTCAAGATCATAAATCTCTTTGAAGGTTGAATAGAATAAAACTATTTAAAATAAAAATCATTATTAGGTGAAGAACGATTTAAATCATGTTCAAATATTTGAGTTAATAAACAAAAATTATACACTTATGTACGAGTATATACATACATATGTATAGGGTGTCCCAAAGGTAACGCAAGTTTTGAATTAAATAGAAATTGCTTTTTTTTATTTAGTCACTTAAGTATATGTTTTGAATTATTCTAAAAGAAAATAAAAATCAACTGAAGCATAGAAGTGTCCAAATATCCGATGATACAAGAAAATATTTTGTGTTGAAGGTGCGTGCCACGACTACTGTTGGGAGTTCTATTATTTTTGGGATCGCAAAAAAAAAACATTGTCTCTGTAGCACAGATTCGTAATGTAGTCAGGGCTGCCAGTAATATTTTCAGAAAAATCGACACATTTTATAAATAAAATCGTCAAAATCGTCAGTATTTTAAAAAAAGTCGTCAAAAAACCGTCATTCAAAAATCTTCTGTTTTATACAACAATCTTTCATTTAAAAATTAACAATTCCACAGATTTATTAAAAACAACAAAAAAGATAAGCATTTTATTCAATTAAAAGCAAAATTTTAAGAGATTTTGTGTCGAAACAGGTTATATATGTACTTTCCAAAATAAACGTTAATTTTTTATATGATTTGTTTTATATTTTAATTTAAATAGTAATGCATAGAATAAACTTATACACAGTTTTTTTATAAACTTGCAATTCATGTGTAGAGTCGAATTAATTTTTTGATTTATTCGATTTCATAGGCGTACAAACATATGCACATACATATAAAGTACGAAAGAAGGACATATGATATTGATTTAAATTGGCTAATTACAAGATAAAAATACTATACATACATATCATTATGTTTTTTATATTCTTTGTAATGCTAATATTGTAACATTCAGAGGAATTATTTTTTAAATAATCTTTTGAAAAAAGAATCCCCTCTAGGGTTCCTGTCTCCAATGAATTTCTTATCTTGGTTTTATTAAGATTAATTTTGCTTAATCTTCTTTCAACATTAGCTGAAGATTTTGGCGAAGTCATTAAGTTATTTACAAATTCACATAAATTTGGACAAACAGGTTCATTGTTTGGTAGATTAATTGATTTTAATCTTTTCCCAAATATATTTACATTTAATGCGCTGTCTACAAAATCCAAAAATCTTAGTTTTCTTAGTTTTTCATGCTCAATATCTTGATATTTTTCTTTAGAGACTAGATTAGGAACATCTTCTAATAAAGGAAGAATTCCGGAGTTTTTTTTTCAAAATCACAGATGGTGTAATTAAATTTAAATTTTTTATAATTTGTCATCGAAATCAAATATTTTTTTTATTTGGTAACACAATTCAACGTAAAATGATACACAATTATCAATAAATTGATTGAAAGTCTCAACATCAATTGTATATTGTCTTAACATTGCTTTTACATACTCTTACCACCAACATAAACTTCTTCATTTTTTAAAAATATTTTACGATTATGGAAAACAATCAATTTGATTTAGAGGCGTATTTTTTATATAATAATCTACTAAAAATGTATTAAACTAAATTAATTAAGCACATATTTTAAAAAAACAAAAGTAAAGCTCGTTAATGTCATTCAAATTTTTAAATATTTCTTTAGCAGGATCAATATCATCGATATTAGCCGCAAAACAGAAGTATATTTTTAGAGCTTGACATTTTGTCATACGTAGACGTTATGTTGAGCAAAAAGTAGCGAAGTCAAAAAATCGTCAAAGTATAAGGGAGGATACTAACAAAAATAGTCAAATGTAATTTTTAAAATTCGCTATAAAAAATCGTAAAATGACGTAAAATCGTCACGTTTGGCACCCCAGAATGTAGTTCTGCAAATTAGCAACAGTATAAGTTACTCACAAAAATTTCAGTATGCCCGCTCAAATAGTTCTCTATTCTCTAACAGCTTGAAACAACTTGTAGCAGACAATGTAATTTTCAGAAGGATGGGTATACTTTTGTGGTCTCTCATATCTTTTAAAAAAACAAACTTACGATCAAATAAACTCTCATTAATTTTTTCATGTAAATAAATAAGCATGTCTACATACGTATATACATACATATATTTCATAATGATGAAAATTTTAGTTTAAAATAAATAATAAAGAAGGTGAGTTATGAAACTAAGTATGTATCTTTAAAAAATTTTGTTTTTTCATATACAAAACAGTATTTCGTAAAATCTCATTATGTTTTGTTATAATTTGTATGTCTACTATTTACTATATTTTAAAAGGTCAATGAACATCACATTTGCATGGGAACATTTCAAAATTGTTATGAAGTGCGATTATCATCGAAAATGTAATAGCGACATACCTACATACATTCTGAATGTCTGATTATGATTGCTGCAGCCTAAAAAATTTCAATACATAAATTGAGACTGAATCTGAAAATGCTAACTCAAATTAAAATGTAAAGGCCTGGTACTATAACAAAAGTTACTTCTTATTATACAACATGTTTTGCTAAATTGCACGATATTTAAAAGTATTCTTTCGAAACAATTTAAAAATATTAGCGAACGTCATCGAGTTTGGCTTTTTAATAGGAATGCATCTATGCGCCTTTTTGCCGGTACGATACGATACTCAGAAAAAAAATATATATATATATATATATATATATAAGAACAATATCCAAGATATCGATTAGATTTGAATTCGAGGTAAAATTAAAAAATCAAAAGTACAAGTAATTTGTTTTCTTATTATCCAACATTACAGCATAAGGCCGTGACCACGCAGTGAGCGGCAAAGTGGCGAGCGGCAGAGCGGTAGCGCCAAAAAGTTAAAACATATGAAAGACTACGAAAGTGGCCACGCAACGAGCGGCATGAGAAGGGCATTTCTGAGCGGATAAGCGGCGCCGCTCAGGATTAAAAATTTTTCTAATTTTTAGTTGATTTCTGAGTGGCAAACATAACAAATAGACAAATTGAATAAAGACTGCTTAATTTCAAGTATAAAAGAAGCCTTTGCTATGCATAAATAGCTTTTCTTTGTTTTGTCATTTTGGTTTTAACTTTTTGCAACAGCAAATCAAAGACATTCAGCAGTATTAACTCAATGGCGAAATTTGCGTAGATTTGTATATAAATGGTTAAATTTGGCGTAATGTCGCCTTGTTTGATTTATAGGATGAACACTGAATCTTCTTTAAACGCATTAAATTCTTATAAATATGAATACGATTTTCGGTTAATAACATTAAATAAACCTCTCTTGAAAATGGCGTTTTAACAACGAACCGTTCGGAAATGACGCTCAGTAATAAGCCAGTTGCCGCTCAAACTCGACGCCCTGCCGCTTTGCCGCTCATTGTGTGATTAAGAGATTATTAGTATTTGAAAATGATATTATCCTCTTCGGTCCTGCATTTTTGAGCCACTCATTTTGAAAGTTATACAAAATTTTAACCATGTATAACTATTTGTACAATGTGTCTAAGGTGTAAGGTAGGAACCGAGCAATAGGCCATACTGCATTCTACGGTGGCCTTAACACCGTGTTAGTAAAAGCGCTCGCCATCGCCCTCATGTGGGATTCAAAAAGCATCTGCGTGACCTTCAAAGTCCACACAGGTGGCAATTCTTGTACACAATCTTACCATTTTCACAACACTTTGCTAAGGTGTTCGAGCTATCTAACCTCTGTTGCCAGTGGGAAATTTTTGTAGGGCTTCCGCCAGGCAAGAAGAACGCGTCAGAACATTAGCTCTGACTTTCACTCTACTGTCCCAATCAGCTCTGTTGTTTCGCCAACGGCATCTAGTATCTTATGTGGTGTCCCGAAGTCCGAACACCCACTAGCGCTCTTCGAGCATCAGGCGTTTAACCACCGGTACTCCCACAGTAAATTTTTGGTTTAACCACAGGCACTACGTGCGCTCTCGAAAGAGATCTCACTAATATCCGGTCGCAGAAGTCATCCCCAATACAGGCAAGCACGAAATCCATCGCAGAGCTGTATTCCAAAGGGGTCAGAGCGAAGTCCTCCAACAGACGATGCACTGGAAGAAGATGCAAAGAGGCAAAGGCCTGCGAACAGCCATGTTGCTAGCTAAAATAATGCCAAACTGTGGCGGACCAAAGCCATTTATAAGAAAGCTACTAAACAGTGTACTGCATTCTCAACTTTTGTATGCTGCATCAACCTTCGTCAGAGCACTAGATTTAAAACACAACAAAAGAGAACTGCAGAAACCACAGAGTGCCTTACAAACTGATCCCTAATATTAGAATGTGGATAGCGAGAGAGGCGACAGGAAACATGGGATATTTCTTAACCCAAGCTATGACTGACCATGGCAGTTTCAATAAATACCTTCACAGATTTAAACTGAAGGACACAAGCAAATCACATACTTTTCCAATGCGCAAATCGGATGGATGAGCGGCAAGCCTTGTATAGCACGAAAATATCGTGAGCGTTATTTTAAACCATGCAGAGCACTGGAAACTATGCAAAAATTATATAAATAGAATTTTAAAGGAGCGATGCACCGTAGTTTCGAACCTCCTTTCTATAAGGAGGACGTAGGAATGATACGTATACAACTAACCATCCTGACGAAATGTTAAAAACGGTCCCAGGGTGGTGCTAGTGGAGATTTCGTAGGGCCACTAGACGATAGCGCGCTATCACTACGTCCAAAAAAAAATTTAATACATACATACAAAGAAACCAAAAAAAAAATTCAACATTAATGATGGATTACTGTTGACGAAAACATTCTTATATTTCGTGCCAGTATTTTCAGTTTTATTTTTTATTTATTTTATTTTCTATTTAGATACATTTGAAAAGGGATTAGATATTTCGACATCTTGTACGACTTGTTTTCACTAGTATATTAAGTTTTCGAAATAATTTTAATTTTTATGTTATTTAAAGATCAATGAAATAGTCAAATTTCCTCTACAAGTGGTATTTTGGTATTTTGAAATCATTAAAGCCTTAACAAACAAAATTTTTTAAGCACTTTAAGAACATATTTTTTATGTATTTTTTATTTTTGTTTTTGCTTTGCACACTTTCCAATACTTGGAGTGACAATTGATAGACATAAATACAATCACGAAATGTAACGAAGAAAAACTTTTAATGATATTGAGGTTTTTAGTTTTTTGGACACTCAAAATAAAAATCCATTTATTAATGATTAATGGTCGGTTTAGACATTAAAGTGAAAGAAATCTTTGAAAGTTAGTTATAAATATTTTCAGTAGACTCGGAATTGAACTAGCCAAGCCACATTCATTTTAAATTAAATATAATTTTTTTTCTATAATTTAAATAATAGATTTTTAAATAGTTTAGGTCTTTCGAACAAGTTTATTTAATAAAAAATTTTTATGAAGGGTATCGCAAAAGCCATAAAAATCTTAAGTTTTATTTAAATTAAATTAAAATTCGAAACATTGGTTGAGATCATTATAAAATAAGATCGTAACACGAATAATTATTGTACATATAAAGTTAAAAATATTAGGTAAAAGCGCGTAAAAAAGAAAAGTTTATTTTTACTGATTGCGTTATTTAAAAATCGTGTTAAAACAATAAAAAGTATAAAAACTTTAAAATTTGGTAAATATTTAGCGAAAGATTCTTCATGTAAAATATATCATCCCCAACAATTTTTTATTTTAAATTTTAGCAATTTCCATAAAAAGCATCAGAATTTTTTGAAGAACAAACACAAACCGCGAATCAATTTTGTCTTATCTGCAGAAACACCCAGGGTCTAGGCAGGAATCGAACCTGCGACCCCAAGTCTAATAGTCTCGTACGCTATCGATGGTGGCTCCCCCTCCCCTTTTCCTCCTTTATTACAAAATTATAAATTCAATTACAAAATATTTATATGAGTTTTAAATGCTTTAAATGAAATTTTGTAATACTTAATTGCGTAACGAGTATAACGACTTTATTAACAAATCATTTTCTTTTCTCAAAACTAAAAAAAAAACTTTTAATAATCTTAACACAATAAAATTCTATTTAAATTTTCATTATCATCAGTTTTTACAACATCATAAATATATTTTTAAGCGGCAGCGCAGAAAAATGTGTTCTAGTCACCAACCACCCACAACTGACTGCATTCTTGTCAGCTGTTATTTTATTTGTTTGTTTGTGAGGATAAAAAATTTAATATTGTGAACAAAAATCTGTGGCAATCAGTAAAAAATTATTGCATTTAGAATGTATTTTATAATAATAAAAATATTTGTTGAATGTATGAACATTGTTTACTACTACAACATTGTTGTTTTGTTTGACTTTATTGTTCTTGTTGTAATAAGCGGATTATTTATATTGTTGTTGTTTTCTACGACATTTGTTTTTGTTTATAATTTTTTTTACACTCAAACGGTTGCATTTATTTTGACACATTGTTGACATGTGACAGGAGCAAACTGCTTGCATGTTTGTGTTGTTGTTTAGTAAGTGAATGTGTTTGTTGTATTTTGGAGACCAGGGCTATCAGAGACTTTTGAAAAAGTGTCGCGAAAAGTAGTTTTTGGAGAAAAAACAAAATTGCATGAAAAAGTCGTTTTGAATTTTTTTGTAGCAACAAAATACAGTGATCTCGCGAAAACGTGAACTAATTTTTACCAAGACTGATCACGTTTTCAAATTTGTTCATGTTTGCGATTGGGAAAGTTTTAGAACAAAAAACACGATGTACCACCAGATATTAGCTTCTAGCAAATAAATCATCGATTGCTTTAATTAATTTGTTTATGAATTTGTTTGGTTTTCGCTTTCAGCATCAGACCACTTAATGGAATTTTTTTATTTTTCATGTTTATTACAAACCATTTATGGAGAAAATTTTGTTCACGTTTTCGAATAGTAAATGTAGAAATAAAAGTTTCCACATTTCCGGGACTTTCAGGTTAACGAGTATTCACGTTTTCGCGAGTTAACTGTATTTTTTAAGTTTTTGAATGAAACCACATTTTATTTAAAGGTCGGTCCTGGGCTTCTAATTGCAAAAAAAAATAATTCAAAGTAGATAAATAATTTTCTTGTTCTATCGACACAACTGTCAATGAACATCTTTTTATATTTTTATCCACATAATTAATTGCATAGGCGATCAAAAAAACTACTTGCATGTAAAACGAAAATTTCTGAAAACTGATCATCTAATTTTAACGATTTTCCTAAATTTTTGAGATTTTTTCCGCTTTGAAAAGTCGCACACACACAAGTTCCAAAATGTTGCTTTTGTTGACCGACCCTTACCCTGTTGGCTTACAGCATCCCAGTTGACCTAAGATTCCAAAACAAAAAAATGTTCACTAAAACGAATAATTTTTGACACAAACATGCTTTACAAATATTCGTGAATTTTAAAATATTCGAAGGTTCGTTATATGAAACGCTCCCGTTAGTGTCTCGAAATCACACAATCGAAAAAATTTCGAAAATTTTGAAAACTATTATCGTTCGCTACAATGAGCTACTCTCGTTAATTTCTCCAATATATTTCGTGAAAGCTTATTTTACACAAAATAAAACAACAGCGTGCAAATGCTTCGGTAGTCTGGTCGGTAGTGTCCAGAGTAGGTCACGAGTTCGAATCTAAGCAAAGGTTGATTGATTGGTTTACGTGGCTGCCATCTTCACGCAGGCATTCAAGTCGGATCTAGATGATTTCTTTTTGAAAAGATCACCACTCTACATATCAGTGTCAATCTCTATAGAACCGTATCTAAATATTCGGATACGGTGATTGGAACTAGACCCAAACCTTCGCATTGAGATATCTGATAAGGTCACTCAGCTCAATCTCTGATAAATCTGACTGCCTTGTGTCTCGAGAGTTGCAAAGCTGGACATTCTCAAAGAAAGTGGAAGATTGTCTCTGATTTGCTTTCTTCTCGACAAGTTGGGAAGATCTCAAATATGGGATATGCCTATCCTACTAGTATGTCTGCCGACCGTCCAGTGTCTCGCAAGTGTTACTGCTTTCTCCACTCTTCATTTGAATTGAGCCATTAAAAAATAATACGAGTAGTAAATATATTTAAAATGAGATTTTTCTATTTACATTAAAAAGTAAATAAATAGAGAGAAACATTAAAACGGCACCATATAATATCGATAAATAATGTTAATCCTTCACTTTACTGGATATTGTAAATCTATTCGATTTCATATAATTTACGGTTCGCTTTTGATGTTCCTAAAGGATTCGTTCAGTGATGACAACTTAGCTATTTTCGATCTAGATTTAGTTCTTTCTGATTATTCCTGACTCGTAACTTTTTGCTTTAGCTCTTTTTTTTAAAGAGCCAACACGACACTTTTCAAACGTGTAAACGATACGTTTGGCACTTTTTGCCTCTCACAGTAAATTTTTCCTCTGGTTTCGTATTTGTGTTATTTACATAAATTTTTTGTAAATACAGATACTCCTTTTTGCAACTATGTAAACTGTATTTATGTATTTAGAGCTTAAAAACGTAGAACCCCGTTTTGATAAAGTATTTTTTAAAGCACAACAGTTGCCAAAAAAAAACAATTTAAACGGATTACAACTGCCAAAAGTACAAAAAAGGCTTGGGATCAAATCATGCGCTTAAAAATGGATTAAACCAAGAAAATATCCGTCGAAACATTTTGATTTAGTTCACTATCGGGATACTCAAAAGCAAAAGAAATGTATGGGTCCATTTAACGATGCTGTTCAAGTTACGAGTTACCAGCCATGTTTTTTTATAAAAATAACTTCAATTGAAACATGCGAGGGCGAATTGATATTGAAGCTACCTAGCGCTAGATGGCAGTATAAACACAAAAACTTTTTTTTAGAAATTGCGATCTGTCAAACTGCAGCTGTTAAAATTTCACCCAAATTCATCTATTAGTTTATTTGTTGTAGTCGTTTGAAGTAAGAAAATTTTGTGTTTCTTGAAAAATGGAAAAAAGTGAATTTCGTGCAGTGATTAAACACTATTATTTGAAAGGGGAAACGGCGAAAGAGACAAAAGAAAAGCTCGATAAACATTACGGTGAGTCTGCTCCGTCAGATTACATAATAAAATATTGGATTGCTGAATTTAAACGCGGTCGAACAAGCACTGCAACAGCACTGAAGAAAATATCAAGGAAATCCTCGATATCGTTATGAATGATCGCCGAGTCAAGTTACGTGAGACTGTTGAAATGGTAAACAAATCATATGAACGTGTGTTCAACATTTTGCATAAACATTTGCATATGAAAAAGCTATCTGCAAGATGGATGCCGCGTTTGCTCATTGTCGAACAAAAACGAGTTCGACAGACCACTTCACAGCGGTGTTTGGACATGATAAGCGTAATGCTGTAGATTTTTAGCGTCGACTAATAACTGTTGATGAAACGTGGGTCCACCACTACACACCTGAAACCAAAAATCAATCGAAACAATGGGTGGAAGCTGGTGGAAGTGCTCCGAAGAAGGCGAAGACAGTGAAATCGGCTGGCAAGGTTATGGCCACTGTATTGTGGGATGCTTACGGAATATTGTTGATCGATTATCTTGCAAAAGAATCCACAATCACATGAGAGTATTATCGTGCATTATTGGATCAATTGATTGATGCAATCAAGAAAAAACGACAACATTTAAAGAAGAAAAAAGTGTTGTGTTTTTCTTCCGACGGGGTTTGATGCAATTTGGAATGAATTTCCGTCATCCCACGTCAAATTTGGTTGATAAACAGACCGGTTTCGGCTATGTGCCATCTTCAGTGTTTTCCCAATAACTAAAGTGAAAAGTGCTCTTTCTTCAAGACAACAACGCACCGGTTCACACAGCTTTAGATACAATGCTAAAATTACGCGAAATATACTTCGAATTGGTTGATCATCCACCTTATAGTCCAGATTTAGCTCCTAGTGACTTTTTCCTGTTTCCAAACTTGCAAAAATGGCTCGCAGGAAAAAGATTCATCTCAAACGAAGAAGTGATTAGCGAAACTAACGCGTATTTTGAGGGTTCCCAAAATCGTATTATTCAGATGGTATGAAAAAGTTGGAATATCGTCTTACTAAGTGTATTGAGCTAAAAGGAGACTATGTTGAGAAATAAATGGTTTTTGAAAAAAATGTTTTTTTCCTACTTAGGTAGCTTCAATATCAATCCGCCCTCGTACAAGAACTCAAAATATTAATGTTATATTATTAATGTAAATATTTGTATAAAATTTCTACGAAATAATTTAATAATTTTTTTAATGTAAAAAAAGTCTTGCAGTACAAATTGAATAATTCTCGTAAATGGATTAGAAACAAAGAAATCTATAAATTTTAATTTTAATTTAATTTTTTTTTGCGTTTTGCCTTTGAATATTTGGCATCTATGGATTCGTTATTGATATCATGAGCGAAGTTTCAAAATCGATAGGTTTTTGAGACAAATCCGAACGACAGACATATAAGCTCTTTTCTTTTCGATTCGTTTTTAATTGCAAATTTCGAATGTTTTATATGAAAAACGAAGTTCTTGGTCAAGTGGGATTGAATTTTGTAGCAAAGTTTATGTTCACGTTACTAAGAGGTTGATTATTATACAATTGTTTTTACAAGTAGCTTTTTTGTGAACACTTTTAAATTATTTTGACTTGTTTGAATATAATAAATGAAAGTCAAATTTTTGTTTCTTCTGCAAAACAAAAATTAAAAAAAAAATTTCCATATGAGTTTCTATTAAAAAGCGAAAATCTCAACAAATGTGCACAGCACAAATCACATAATTTAAATGTCATGGAAATTATTACGCCTACTGTGAAAATTGTTTATGAAATGCTTTGTGTGCTTAATTGAATAAATAATGTTGAAATAAATTTATATATATTTTGGTTAATTTCTTGCCTTTTCATGCTGTTTTGTTTGAATTAAAAAAATAAAAAACTTTAAAACATTGTATCGTTATATAATTTTATGTAACTGGGCTTGTAAAATTTTGCAAAACACAGAAAAAAAACAAAAAAAAAACACTTCAATTGAAACCAGTTCAACGTAACCTTTTTTTATTTTAAAATAAATATGTTCTTAAACCAACATACTGACCTAGAATCTGTTAAAAGGCTAATGACAGTGATTGAAAGTTCTTGCAACCATCATCATTAGCATCATCCAGTCGACATCATGACTTCCACTTTATTGGTGAAAAAAAAGAAAGAAAAGAGCAAGAAAAACAGGGAAGTTTAAACCACACACTGAGCTTGTTTCCAAATGCGGAGCCAGAAAACATATAAAATAAACAAGTTAGAGTAGATGAACTGGTAATTATTGTCAATAAATGCCACAATCATTGATTTTATTTGTCTTGTTTCATTTTTCAATTGTCTTAATTGAAAGTTCTTGGTGAAAGAATTATTCATTCAGTTAAAAAGTGAAAAATTTTGTTGGTTGGATGAAGAAAAAAGAGTTTTGTGGTCTGACTTTAACCTCAGTTAAACTGAAGCTTAATTAAACTATTGGCAAGATCAGTCCGTTTTATATAACACTTTTGCTTCTGGTAAGACTTACAACCCAGCGATATATCTTATTAAAAAAATTATAATTATAATAATTGCATAAATAAAAAAAAATGTGAACAATTTAGATTATATAACTCATTGTGCGCTACCCTGTAAAAATGTTTGCAAAAAATGTATATCAAGTTAGTTTTTTGTGAAAATCTTACCAAACGCCGCATAACAAGTGAACAAAGCTTTTCGCCACACTCGAGCATTGGGTCGGATTCGACTAACTGTACTAGCAGCAGCAGAACGCAGCAGTACTGTTTTCGATGGTCGCGACACAGCATTTTATCAAAGTTCAGAAATTCAAAATCAATATATTGGTTTATTATTCGAAAATTTATAAAATGCTGAATTATTTTAACCCGCTGGAAACGGGATACTTTTGGAATTATTTTAACGCTACAAAATCTTCCAAATATTCGTGCAACATTTTGTTGCAATGACTTTTAACCATCTTTTCAAAACAAAATTAAGCTTTTATCTATGCATGCACATTCATGCACATACATATGTATGGCCATATACATACGTATGTATGTACATGTACATAAGCATGTGTACATAAAATTATTGCAATTATTTAACAGACAAGAAAAAGAAAATTTATGTTATGCCAAAAAACAGTAATGGATATTTGATTGATTTGTTAACAAATAACAAATAACACGAGTATGTACTTCTCGTATGTTTGTTAACAAGCCTTATTTCAGTTTCTCAAATCCATTTAAAATATTAAGTGAGGACATAAAAATATGTAATTTAAAAAAAAAAAATCCACTAAAATTGCAAAACGAAAAAAATACGAAGTGAAAAACAACACATATAATATTACAAACAGCATCCGGCTGAAGAAGAAAAATGCTTATTATTTACATGCAGGCAGACACGAAACTAGTTCAATATTCATCAAAATCTATTTTTGTTTTGTTTCCAATTAATAATAACACTTTCAGCATAATTGCAACAAAAGTTTAAAAAATTATTTGTAAAAAAAAATTGTACAAATTACCTAAGACATTAAAAAGCCACCAACGGCTGGCAACAGCGAAGCTCTTAACAAAGTGTTAATAGAAGTTGGTCGGCCAGCTTTATCTGTTGGCCAAAAAAAGAAAATATGGTAACTGCTGTTTACAAGTAAAACAGGCAACTTAGGTGGCAGTCATGTATGTATTTATTTTATATGACAATTTTTAAGATTATTATAGTTTTTGTTTTTAGCAAGCCTGGCTCCAGATAGCGCGATTGTTGTGCTAACTGGCGTTTATTGAATATAATTTTTTTGCGTAGGCTACAAATTGATGATACGTGTTTAAGAATGGTGAACAAGACATAATTTAATGGGTGGTTACTCACAACAGTTCATTGATATTTTTTACAACTTAAAACATAAGTGTAGATTGTTTTACCAGCCACAACACCTCCCCAAAGGCAATTATTTTGGGTTTGAAGACACTTATTAAAACATTCATGTGATGTTGGTGGCTGACAGCAGATATTTTTAACGTGACCACACAGATAAAGTTTATTCGAAAATGGAACTTATTTGAAAATATGAATAGTGAAATTATCTACATAATTTCCTTTCCTGCTTAATTCATTTTATAAATAAAGTGTGTTTTTTAAGGCCCCATAGAAATTGGAATTGGCAATACTGGCAACCGATGTGACAGCTGACAGTTGTCTTGTGATAAATTTGGTTTGTATTTTGTAATAAATAGATTATTTCTAATTTTAGAAATACTCAAAAAATAAAGAAAACAAACCTTCACTTTTTTGCGGTATCAAGATTGTGCGATCAGATCCATTAGAAAGACGCCGTACTAAATTCAAGATTTTCTACTCACTTTAAGTACGATTCATACTCAAAATTTTAAGTACAAATAACAATACAATATACTTTAATCAAGTCAAAAACGAGATTACTTTAGACAAACAATCCTGGAGTTTCTTAAAATGAGTAAAAAATTCTTTATTCACGTGAAAAATCTTGAATGAAATAAAAAATTCTTAAATTAAATTGAGAACTTACTTGAGTCTGTACTTTAATGAATCCTTCTGCACTTGATTTAATTAAATGTGGGATTACCGTACTTTTACCACCGCATTTAAGTACGGATGATTTGATTTTTCTTTTGAGTGTAGCTCCATTAGAATATTGTCTCTGTCAAGTTACTTTTCTATGGCGATAAACCAAAGACGTTTGCATACTTGGAACACAATATTCGGCGAGTTATTAGCGAAATACGGCTGCAAGTACTGCGAAAAGTGTATGAAAATTGGATATTGGATTGCACCATTTACGCTACAACAGGGGCGTTCTCATGGCCCCAGTTATATTGAAACGTTCATACTAATTAAAACAATTTATGTGTACTTTATTAATACTGAAATTCATTTTTGGCTGGAGTTTAAATCTGAGTTTACCAATTTGTTCTTAATTTAAGAAATTATTTGTATAAATTTGTTATAAAATAACTATTTTGAATAATAATTAAAAAAGAAACATTTTTATAACATTAAAACCTTTTAACAATCTAATTACTAATTCGAATATTTGGTTACGCTCCAGCTAACTGCAGACTGATTTGAAACCACTTAAGTTGTTTATTTTTTAAGAAACACCCTTTTATGCTTAAAAAAAACAAAAAAGAAATTGTAACAGCCTTCAGTTATTTTAAGAAACTTGTTAAAGTGGCATGTTTTCCTTTAACATTCAATCTGATGCAAAGTTCTAGATAAGAAACATCTTTTTTTTTTGTTGCAAAAATATAATGGCATCTAATAGTTTGATGCTAAACAAGATGACTTCCGTTGTATAGACAATCTACAAGATTAAAAAAATCTTATCATGTAACAATTCACATTTCAAATATAAAACGGCGTAAAGTTTACTTATGAGAGATGGATGGCATGTGTACAGATTAAGAGTAAGTACTTTTTATCCGGGCGAAAAAGTACTTTTCAACTTAAGTTTAAAAACTTAATGTTATAGAATACAAAAAAATGCAAAAAATATATTTTATCGATTTGTAAACTGCAAATGCTACATATTTATGCGATATAAGAGTTAAGAAATTATATTAATATCGCATTAACACCAGACCAAAATCTTGTAGTTACGATATTTCGAGTAAAATCTTATTGATTTTGACTCGATTTCCCGTACAAAACAAAATCTACCAAAATTTTCGTAGTACTTGGTGATGCAACTGTGCTTTTTCCTAAATTGTACTGGAAAATACTACGCTAATCAAAAATCAGCTGATTTGCATTTGAATGATAATCACCCTTATTCCAGTTGTCAACATCGACGTCACGTCAATACAATACCAACAATTGGGGCTTGCCAACTCGCTCTTGAGAAGAATTTCGTGCTGAATCAATGAATGAATTGTTATTGTTCGGGAAACAGAGGACACTGCGACCGAAGATCTATTGTATCCCTTGCCAGGTGCTAGAGCAACTCAACTAGACCTGTTTTCCTGAGGTATCTCAATATTACCTGTGGTTATAGTGTTGGCAGTTCAAAATCCTCCAATAGGTGCTTGCCCAATTGGGTATATCTTTTGTGACATAAAGCTTCACAGTCCTTCAGAATATGCTCTGGAGTTTCATCCTCGTAATCACAGAATCTGCACATGCTATCATTCTCAAAGCTAAGCCTGTAGAGGTATTTTCTCAGTCTGCATTGGCCTGTGAGGAAGCCTGTGATTATTCTTAGATTATTTTTCCTTAAGGACGAGAGCTGCGAAACGGTTTTAGTTATACATTCCAATCATTAGCTTTGCATGCCTCAGTCCAGGGATATTGTACCAGTAATGTTCCCTGGTGCTTCTAGTCACCATTGATATATCTTCCCGGATTTTATCCAATCCAAGCCGACAAAATGGTTGTGGTCCTATCATGGGCTTACTAGCCACCTTCCTGGCCATTTTGTCTGCGTTTTCGCTTCCTGCCACCCTGGCGTGTCCAGAAACTCAGCAGATTGTGACCTTATTCGTCCTGCTTAGCTGATTAATCATGCTGCGACACTCCCAAGCCAACTTAGAGGTAAACTCGTATGAGCTGAGTGCCTTCATAGCAGCCTCACTATTCGAGAAAATTGCTATTTCACGTCCTCGGTAGCCCCTGCCGATATTAAATTGTGCACATCTTTCAATGGCATGAATCTCCGATTGAAAAATGGTAGGAGTTTTCTCCAAGGACTCGTAGTACTGAATCTTCGGCCCTACAACTCCCACGCCAGAGCCTGTCGGCGTTCTGGAGCCATCAGTGTACCACCTGATGACAGTCTATTTCTGTTCTCTAACGTCTAGAAAATAAAGTGACCTTGTCAATAGTAGATAGTTTTCTTTCGACAACGGGTAGACAAGCCCCCTTAATTTGGTATTGTATTGACGTGACGTCGATGTTGACAACTGGAATAAAGATGAATGTTTTGTACGAAGATTGGCACTTGAAAAGGAAAATTCTAATCAACTGGTTTTTGTATGGAAACGATATCTTGAAAAATGTCACAAATAACCCCATGTAAACGGAAACGGTATTCGTTTTCATAGCGATTTCAATTGAAATCTACAAGATTTCGTGCAATGTCCGTTGAGTTTTCTTTAAGATTTCTGATCTTTTAACGGAGTCAAAAAAAAACGTTACATTGTTGACGTTTGAATAAAGAAAAAGTACAATTGCGTAAAGTTGAACGTTACCAGTTAGTCCATCTCCGTGTAAGCATAAGTATTATGCAAAATATTTATTAAAGAAATTCAAATTTATTTAAATATTTAAATTTTATATCTGTACACTGCGCAGATGAATATGTGTATTTTTTTTTGTCTTCTTGTATGTGCCAAAGTAGGAAGTGAACCCAATTGAACAGATGGAGCTGACAGAGTACGAGAACAACAAGTTGTGTAGTACATGTATGTACATGTCCATGGTCATTGAAATATTTTGTATGTTTATGCAGAAATATGCGTATGCGTTTAAATTAATGATGGGTGATAATAATGATGATGATGATGATTACTACAATAATGATGATGATAATTTACATTCATTACAAAAATTCATTCATGCTGCTTGTCTTACTACATTGTGACAATGACAAAGATACGGACATCTACAACCTACATTTATTAACAGTGTTTGAGAAGTATAAACATAAGTGTTGGCTACTTAAAAATAAAAAAACAAAAATATTATCTACATTATTATAGTTTCATAAGTTTGTCATTATCGCAAAAAAACTTATAACGTCACAGTTTATTTCGTCAGCTGCTTTTATATTTATTATTATTTTTTTTCTTTTGTTTTGCAAAAACAACAAACATCACAAATGTGCATTCAAATCTAAACGAAAGAAGTGAGCAAAAAAAGCCCCCAGTGTGGCGAGACAGTGTCTGGGCCGTTGACACACTGCTCGATCTCTACGTATAAACAGAGTGGAGCACATGAGTAGTGGTTTTAATAACATCAGTACATAAGAGGCAAATAGCTAAATTGTATTTTGTTTGAATGTAACTTCAAATAGTATTTTGTATTATTATTATTTATTTGCAGTTGCTGTCTTTACTTTGTAAATTTTTGGTTGCTACAATTTTAACGCTAATAATGACATTATTGCTCACTGCTGTTTAAATATTCAATATATATTTCTCCTCGTTGTTTACATGCAGTGCTGTTTGAAAAAAGTATACATATAACAGAAAGACGAAAGAAAACTTTTTCAAATGAAGTGTCAATTACTTTGACTCTCAATTGCATTGAGTATGCACTCAATGTACCTGAAGGTTACCTGCAGCTCAACGCAAAATACAAAGTCATCAAAACAAGTGATATATCCCAACAGTTCTGATGTTTGTCTGTATGTCTGTCTTCTCTGTTTTTTGTTTAGTTTGCAACGATTCACAAATGGGAGATAGCGGGATGTGATTTTCTTTATCAAAATTTTGGGAAATCGGCAAATAGAAATCGCTGCTTTAATTCAACAAATTGGAGGCCATACATATACAGTTTGTTTCTTATCGTTCTATATAATTAGATAATTTCTTTTAACTTTAACGAAGAGATATCCTAAAAACAAAGAAAATGAAAATACATTGTCTTGATCATTAGTAACTTTTACTCTAAGGAAACGCTTAAAATTTAAAAACATTCGGTTTTAAAAGCGTGAAAAAAATTTCGTAAAAGATGTGTGAAACAAAATCAACAGGACAGAACAAAAAAAAATTCACAATTTCTGTGATGACGATTTTTGTATATGTATTTCAGAAATTGTTTATTCAAAATATTTTTATATTTTCCTAATGAATTTTCGGAAACTTATATTATTGTAAAAAATTCTATTAGACATCAAAACAAGTGATATATTCCAACAGTTCTGATGTTTGTCTGTATGTCTGTCTTCTCTGTTTTTTGTTTAGTTTGCAACGATTCACAAATGGGAGATAGCGGTATGTGATTTTCTTTATCAAAATTTTGGGAAATCGGCAAATAGAAATCGCTGCTTTAATTCAACAAATTGGAGGCCATATACAGAGTGTTTCTTATCGTTCTATATAATTAGATAATTTCTTTTAACTTTAACGAAGAGATATCCTAAAAACAAAGAAAATGAAAATACATTGTCTTGATCATTAGTAACTTTTACTCTAAGGAAACGCTTAAAATTTAAAAACATTCGGTTTTAAAAGCGTGAAAAAAAAATTTCGTAAAAGATGTGTGAAACAAAATCAACAGGACAGAACAAAAAAAAATTCACAATTTCTGTGATGACGATTTTTGTATATGTATTTCAGAAATTGTTTATTCAAAATATTTTTATATTTTCCTAATGAATTTTCGGAAACTTATATTATTGTAAAAAATTCTATTAGACTATATTTTAATTTTCAAAAACTACGGATGCTAAAAAATTACTTTTTTCTGTGAAAGAATAGTGTTTAAGATTCGTGTTTTTAATGGCGAAAAATTGGCCATAAAAGAGACGCCATCTGGACGAGGTACCTTAGAATATTCCATGAGGATATCCGAATCTGTGCGGACAGCAAAGCCACGCTTAATGACTCTAAACGACATTGGGAGCAATACAAACCTAGAGTTAGTCTGTGCTCCAGGCCAGAGTAACGTGTAAGATAAATTTGCAGCAAGTCTGAAAGAACCATCCGAAAGCGGATCAAATGGTTGGCGTCCGTTAACTTGCTGCAAATTATTAGTTTAGAATGTGTTATTTGGCACCGCCTAGATTAAAGCGTCAAGGTCTCCTGCTCGGTTTTAAGGTTAACATGGCCTTGTTATGACTGCAGTGAATTGCAATTATAGAGGGATAAACCCGAGAACAATTACGCACACTTGTAGCGGTATTAAAAGGACTCTGTTTTATGCACGCTAGCATATTAAATCTAGTGTACACCAACTTCAGGATGCGGAGGAGGAAAAACTCTGGAGCAACTTCTCTGCGGCTCTCGTGGACAGTACGCTACTTCAAAATTTAACAACAATATCGGACTGCAACATTAAAAGGGTAAACTTGTTTCCCGGGCTTATGGGTGGGTGGTTGCTTTTGGTTTGAACTAAATGAGGAGTTGTTAGTAGGACTTCTATCTTCACAGTCTACTTTTCAGGCAATATAATGGAACCAAGTGAGCCCCTCTTCAATAGGTCATGGCAGCCTGACCATTTAAACTAACCTTAAAGGGTCTAGAACAGAGAGTGTATTATCCTCAACAGGAGTCTATTTGAAGATCTTAAATGTATGGATGAATTATTGGACTGTTAAGACAATTAGGGGTTTCAATGACTTTTTTGGAGAAGACTGAAATGCTAAAAAGGAATTTTATCGTGTAGTTAGTAGAGTATCTAATCGATTAATTGTTGTTCAATTTATCAGAGAATTTTTGTTCTATTACTTGATCAAATAATTATAATTATACATAGCCCATTTTAATTAACGAATTATCGAGCAACTTATGTCATTGAATCGATTAATCGACTAAAATTTACTTTTTAGTAAGATCTTAGTTTGTTATATATTTTCTCAGATTTCTAACTGATTAAATTTTGTAAAATTTTGTTACATAAAATTACTAGTTTTTAATTAGTGATCAGAACTGTAGGGCTATTACTGAAGTACCCTTACAAACTCTCTTAGCCTTTGTAGTTTCCAGATCAATCATGTTTTCAGTACACACATTTGTCGTAGTAACTATTTATTTGATAGTAGTTTACTACAAAACTAAATTTAATTAATTTGTTAAATTAAGTAAGTGATAGGGAAAAAGAAACTGTGAAATTTAATACGCTGACTATGATAGTTAAATTAACTTTAGAACTGTTGTTTGTACAAGTACTAAGTTTCAAAAATTTACGGCCACTACAATATTCAAAAATGTACTAGTTTATTTAAATTGGTTTTGTAAGCTTAACCTTGTTCAAGTTTTATACAATGGAGCTTTTTGTTTTTTTTTATAAGACGTACGGATATTTATATGCATGAAATCAAATACATACGATATACTCGTAAGTGATTAAAATAATTATACTTTTAGTTTAATTTAATTGTTTTTAGATTATACTCGTAGCGTTCAATTTGAATGCTATTTGTTTGTATCTATTACTGAAATTCGAATATGTATAATAATTTAGTTTATCAATCCAAGCAAAAGGTATTTTTTATAGCTTTACAGCTAAAAAAACTACTCAATGAAAACTATATTTCTCAATAGATAAAAACTATTCTCACATTAAGGATATCATCCTTTTTGTTTTTTACAATACTTGGCTTATTTTTTAAAGTAAAAAACTAATCATGTCTGCTTTAGGATAAATAAATGGCTTTATAAGAAAGTTTATAATTTTCTTGCCAAAAATGCTGGAATCTCAACACCACCTAATGAACGTAACTTTAACTTTATCTTTTTTTCATACAATTCCAGCAAAAATTTTGATGGCAAAGTAATGAGTTAAAATGCCAAGAAAATTTTGACTACTTCTACTTTCGCGTTTTAACTCAACACTCTAATATTGCGCTGTCATAGAAAGCAGCCCGGATTACAAATAATGATTTTAAAATGTCATTGAATTCAAAAAATGCAATAAAAATTAATTAACTACTGTCGGTATTGAACTCATGCTTTTGAAATAATTTTTGAGTTTTATGTCACAACTTTTCTATTGCACAACTATTTCATTATGCACTAAAAAATTGTTTTCATGAATACACACACTAACACAAGTAATAAAATAAAAACACACATGCCAGGAGTCAGCATTGTCAACTGGATGCGTTTCGCACCATTTTCGGTGCTTTTTATAATCAGTTTTGCGAGAAATTCCTTAGTTGATGCGCGGTGCGCTTTTTTTTAATTTAGGTGCCTTTTTTAATTTTTGGTGGCACGAAAACAAATTCAACACAACTTTTTGTTTCAGTGTGAGAAAAAAATCTTTGTACAATAAAATACATCTGTTGAATTCCTTTTAAAAAGTTTTATAAAATTAATGTACATAAAAGTATCATCTTGTACAAATAAAAAAATTATCACCTGATAAATTTTTTTTAACTACAGTCGAAGCCCGGTATAACAAATACGCGGTTTAACGAAAATCCAATGTAACGAATGACCAAATTTTTCCATTAGCTACCTTATATTGCGAATGGGCAACTTATTTTAAGCAACACCAAAAGTCGTTACAATGTCGTTAGTGTTTCTAATGGTTTCAGATGTTTACTGAAGGGGCAGAGCATGCATGTTGGCTATTTTCAAGCATAAGTTGTGTTTGATGCAGTGATGCCAGCAGAAATTTAACGAAATCCCTACCTGTCTCTAAAAAATTCCCTCTTTTTCACTACAAACAAAAAAAATCCCTAGGTTTTTCCCTATTCTAAAAATTCACTGATTTTTGAAAAAAAAATCAATATTTTGTTTTAACAAGTCCTCACAATTCATTGCTAATGTAGACTTCTTAAATTTGTAAAATAAATATGTGGAGATCTTACAAGGCAATCAAATCTTAAATCTGACTTCTTAATAAAATTTTGTAGAAGTTAAAAAAAATTGTGAACCGGAATGGAAATAATGAACCAAGGGAATAATGAATAATTAAAATAGCTTAAAATATATTTTTAAAAAACCCTAATTTATATATTAATCATTAAAAAAAATTTCAAAATTTTAAAAGTTGTTATTGGCTTTCAAATTCTTTTCCCAAATTAACTCGGAAATTTCTTTGCTTTTCGATTTTTCTATTTATTATTAGTAGAAAATGTTTCTGTCTGTATGAAATATCTTGCGTAATATTGTAACAAAATTTTAAATTTAGATTTATCACTTTTGTGTGGTGTTTTACGCAATTGCAGCATAATATAAAAAAAACTCCCTACATTTTCCTTAAAATTAAATATCTGTCTTTTTCCCCTTCACTTGAAATTTTCCAATAAATTCTCTACAAAAAGGGAAAATTCCGTACTTTTGGCATCACTGGTTTGATGTTTTGCGAAAACACGATGGTGAATAGAAAAAGAACATCATCATTCAAAGATTAAAATTTTGGAGGATTATAAGAAAGGGTTAAGCCTTTCAGTGGTATCTCAAAAATATGGGATACCAAAATCCTCAATATGTACTATAAAAAAGACAGAAAATAAAATTGTGGAAAACTTTAAATATAAAAAAAATGGAACTAAGAATTGTATATAGTTGTATTTCAGATTTTAATGATGAGG
The DNA here is from genome assembly GCA_956483585.1 of Gymnocheta viridis. Classification (NCBI taxonomy): domain Eukaryota; kingdom Metazoa; phylum Arthropoda; class Insecta; order Diptera; family Tachinidae; genus Gymnocheta; species Gymnocheta viridis. The sequence continues at coordinate 34,284,791 of OY101442.1, read as the reverse complement.
ATGATATCCCACTGTCAATATTATTAAAACAAGATGACGTTGAGTGCATGAGACGTGGCGTTCGTCTATTAGGCATAGTTTTTCCACATGTAGGGTTATTTGATAATTTAACTTTTTTTATATTTTAGTTCATTGGATAAAATTTCAGTTAACATTTAATGTAGACGTTGTTTACATCGAATGAGGATGCTATTGACTATGCCAACGTTGAGAATGAAAAAAACGAAAATAATGGTCCACCAGTAGAGCCTGAAGTACCTACTATTAAGAATATAGATGCTATAAAATGGTTTGAAGCCTGCATCTTATGGTATGATCAAAATAAAATTGATTACTCGAAATTTTCTGACATATAAACAGTAATTTATTACAGATTTTTTAAATAACTGGTGTGTATTAATTTACTAGTACGTTTACTGAGATAAATAAAATTAAAAATTTGAATTCAATGCCAAATTACTCTTGTTCGGTATAGCGAATCTCACAGTTTAACGAATGCGTCTGACATTATGTCATTCGTTATACCGGGCTTCGACCTTCGTTATACCTTTCCAAGGTGAAATTTATTTTTGAATTATTATTTCGAATTATTTTTGATGAAATTAAATTATTTATCAATGAAAATTTTAAATTTGAATTAAAATTTTGACGCCTCGAAAATTATTTTTTTGATAAGTCGTATGGCAGAATATCGATAAACTTTTGTCGTTACAAATCGGCAAACCCTTCTGTGTTTATTATGAATTTTTAATATGAAAATCTTATTTTAATTGCAGTCATTACTAAAATAATACTGCACACTCCAATTTTGTTACTTTTTAAATACATTTCACAAAAAAAAAACACTGAACAAAAAATGCTAATAAAATTTGCACTCAGATCAGCTTTTGCAAATAGTTAAACATGCTCAATGTCAAACGTAATATAATAGATCTTCTGTAAAATAACAATTTTGACAGACATGCACAATTACATGCACAAAGGTGACAATTCAGACGTAAAAAATATGTCGTCTACGGCTGGGATTAGCATTATCTTCCTTTTCGGTTAAAAATTTGCTTTTAATTTGCTTATTTGTTTAATTAAAACTAATAAAATAAATTTCAGTAAAATATCCGTTTTGTGAACTTTATAAAAATATATTGCGCCGTCTAATCATGTTTTTATTATTTCTACGAAATCCCTGTAATGACCTATATTATTATACTACTGCGCTGTCCTTTATAAGTTTTTTACAGTAATATTATTATTTATCAGTCTTGTTTAATAATACATATTTATAGTATTTTTTTCCAAAATCAAATGATACCGCCTTGAGTCTGAAATGCAATCACTTCCTACCATAAATTTAAGCATTTGTGTTCAATTATCCAATTGACAGTTTCAAAGATAAAAAAACAACACACCATTTAAATTAATTGAACCAAAAAGCAATTAAAAGTAAAAGTTTTTATCGTCTTTTTTTAAACACCAACTGTATTGAGTTTAAACAAAACTATCGTGACTTAAACATTTAGTTTGTTTGCTGAATCAAAGAAACATTTAGAGAAAGAAAAAAAATTTGTGAATGAACAAAAACACATTTACAAAATAGTTGTTCATGTTATTCTTGTAGTTAAATTAAACTGAAACTAAAAACCGCCATCAATCACATTTGAAAAAAGAAATAACTGTTCAAAAAACTCATCCTAAATCCTTTTAAATGAAAATCATCGCAAAAACTATTTGCTCCAATTAAGCAAAAATAAACATGTGTTTTAGAGAAAAAATAAAAACAAACGTGACCATAAACTGACAGTTTAAGTTAAATAAAAATGTATGATCGTAAGCAAATTTTAAATAAAAACTGCACATTAAAAAATAACGGTCACTAGATACATTTTACAATAAATGTTACAACAGGAGTAACAACATTTAGTACAAACACATGTTTGTTTCTCTTTGCCACAAAACACACTAAACGCCAAATAGACAATTTATTTTAACATGATCAACAGCAGCAGCAACAACCACGGATCCAAGGATGAAGACTTGTACAAGTGCATATAAAAAAAGAGATTTGGGAAAATTACACTTCTTTTTCGCAACTTAAAGTAACCCAGTGTATTCACATATTCGCACAACACCCACTGTGATGTTAACGATTATTTAGACTAGAATTGTATTAATAAACATGTAACAGCAGAAAAAAAATTTAAGTGAAGTCAAAACTATTCGCAAGAAAACCAATTAGCCCATATAATTTTTTTTATCAGTACAGTGGGTGACATAATGTTTGGTGGATAAATTAAAGTTTTAATTTTTATGAAAAAACTTTTTTAATTGCACATCCCAATAATTTTCGCTTGAGTCCCCCAATTCGTTTCTTAATTAGTTTTCAAGCTCTATTATTAATTTGAGATAAGTATTTTATGTAAGTATCATTTTCAATGATATGTTATAATAAATCGATACTCGGTTATTTTTTTACATTGTATTGAAATTTCGATAATTTTTTTTCAAAACTACTACGTAGAGTTTTATAATACTACAATTAAACTTTCCGTAATATTTTTCAACCGATTGTACTCGAACTTTTTTTTTCTCGTCAGCCATTCGTCTTGTATTTACGAATTTCGGAATTTCGGTGTAATACCGGCTGGTACTGAATTTTTACATATAATCAAAAATTGTATAGAATATCCATAGGTATGTCTATTTACGCAAGCAATATTATAAAAATATAATTTCTCTAGTACCTTAAACTCCGGATTTTTTTTTTTTGGATTTATTAAATCGAGTTTCTATAAAAAACGGTTCTCCAATCATTCGACCCTATCGAATTTTTCGGTGAGGATTTCTATATTTTACGCTAAAAATCGATAATGAAAAAATTTGTTTTTGAAATCTCAGAGTATTTTGAAAAAGATTCGGGCTGGTGTAGCTAGTTTTAGTTTAGCCTTCCATTTTGCTGGATATGAGTTTGATTGTCACCAAAGTTTATTGCTATGTTTATTAAATTAATTTATTGAATATATTAAAAACTAAATAAATAAATTTTGAATCGAATTAATTTTGAACGGCTAAACTGCAACCGCGTGACTATGGCAAAAATC